>CM029020.1:60301639-60901639 GCA_016801055.1 Panax notoginseng | reverse complement strand
CCTAGTTCTTTTGAGATTTGGAGATTGAAGCAACTTGGAGACCATTGAAGATTCAAAGTAGGAGCAAGGAGAGAGCATCAAATCTACAGACAACAGATTCTATCTTCTTATCTTCTTCTATCTTTGTCTTTTAATATTTATTCAATTGTGGATTATTAGTTTTAATTTAATAATAATGAACTAATTCTTTGTTTGAGATTACAATGGATCTTATTGTGTAGTTTATTTTAATATGCTTCGCTATCAATTATTATGTTCTATTGTGAGGATTGTCTATTATGATTTGGACTTAATTGTTTAATTGGTTGGCCATCAATTACCGTGATAATCTATATAAACTCGAGAGATGAAGTTTAGATTTAGATCTGATTATGATAACATGTGTTTGTGATTTCTGCATAGAGTAAATTCATGATTCGTGTTTAGGATAGAGATATGCCTTTATGCCATATGTAATCTTATAGAGAACTTGTGTTTTAAATCCTTTTTAATTTTAATTCACATAGAGATATAGTGGGTTAGTTAATTAGGGTGTGTTACTTAATTCTATCATCAGTTGATTTAAGTGAGTATGTGTATTATGCATCGAGAGGTGGTTTTATCTGCTTTAGTGTTCTTGATTAACAATTCAGGATATGAAACAATTGATGAGAAGTGTGTTAACTTAAATGAAGCAATAAGTGAAGTTGTGATCTTAAATCTCCGTAATCTGATTTTTAATTAGTGGTAATTAGAATTAGTGTAATTAAATAATTTAATTTATATAATTTGAAATTCATTCGTTTAAATAAGATTAAGTTGATTACGGGTTAGTACTTGGTGATTTTTATTAAACAATTCCTCATGGGAACGATACTCTACTTACACTTTATTACTTGTTGACCACGTATACTTGCGTGTTGTGCGTAATTAAATTTTACCCAACAAGTTTTTGGCGCCGTTGTCGGGGAATTAATTTAATAATTATTTACCAATATTAATTTCAATCAAATTAGTCTTAATTTAAACAATTTTATTTTTATTTTTAATTCTCTTCCTATATTTCTCTCTATTCAGGTACCATGGATGACTTTGCGTATCAATGGCCCTACATGAACATGACTCAACCAAGGGAAACAAGGATTGATGGACTTAATACATTTTTCGCAGAGTTAGTACAAATTGAGGCAAATTCGAAGACGTTGGAGGTTATCGCAGCCCAACGGAGTCGAAGGATGACAGTTACGTGTGAATATTGTGCTGGCGACCATCAAAGTCATCAATGCACCATCAGTTTTGAACCAGTACAATATAGTGGTGATTACCTCAATTACTACGTTGATCCTAACTATCACCAAGATTGGGATTATCACCCGGAATGTTCATGGATCTACAATTATGAAGACCAATATTACGCTCCAAATTCATCATACACACCAGAATATTTATGTCCACCTCCAATGCCACAAGAAGAAAAGCCAAATCTGAGGGATATAATATTGAAGGGCATAGCAAACTTAGAGGAGATGAGTATTAGCGAAGAGTTGTCAACCAAAAATTTTAATAATTGGATGGAAGAACTAGTCACTACCTCAACCAATGGTCCTCAATACATGGCTTCCGAGACTGAAATAGAAAATTCAAGGCTGGGGGAATTATTGTCCAAGTTCATAGCAGATGAGGAGAAGATGAGTAATCAAGCGAAGCCAAATCAAAATCTTACGGATTAGATAGAGCAAATGACCAAAGCCGTAAGCACCCTTCCTCCAAACACTTGGCTTTATGACATGGATGACGAAATTGACGGAGAACCGAACCAAATCTGCGACTGGATGAGCCATAAGATATCGAAAGTGTGGAGACAATTGGGGATAATGAAATAGATGTCGACGACGATCTAAATGGGTCTCTACCAAAGATCAAAGAGTCAGTCAGATTTGTAAAAACCATGCCCACTTGGTAGTCATGCCGTCGGTGAAGCTCTTGATGACATAATAGCGAGTACAATTTTGAATCCATGGTGGGACGAGAAAGAGAAGATAGACGAAGAGCCCATTGTGTGTGACAAGCTTCCATACCCCAAAGTGATCACATACACAATGGAGAAAACACCTAGCTGTGGGACGTTCTTGATTGAGATCATACCAAATCAGAGCATGCTAGGTGACTTTGATGCATTGGCCATCACAAATGGGAACCTACCAAAAGCTATAATATTTTCGATGGATGGAGGGTTCCTCAATTATCGAAGAGAAATTGGATAGTGCTGACCAGACAAAGTTGGGCTTACGACGTTAAAACCAACGCTACTTGGGAGGCAACCCAAGCTCTAAACTCTTTCTCTTTTAATTTTTCTTTATATTGTAGTTTTTAATCTAGTTTTAGTATGAGCTTTCATAGAATTTTTACTTCATTTCTGGATGATTCGCTGGTTGAAGAAGGAAAATAGAGACAAGATGTCACTGACCTCATAGCGCAGTCTGCGCTGCCCAATGTACATGTCTAGTGCGGGGCGCGCTACAAACCCAGTCCCTTCATGCTATGCAGCGTAGACCGCGCTACTTCGCTGATTTCACAGCGCTGGGCGCACCATACACAACGCGGGGCACGCTACTGTTCATCACACCACCTTACCCCTTAGCGCGGGCCGCGCTACCCAATACACAGACACAACACGGGGCGCGCTACTACACCAGAAACTCTTGATCTCCTAGCGCGGGGCGCGCTATCTCATGCATATCCACGGCGCGGGCCGCGCCGTTCAGAAATCCCAGGCATTAAAAAATGTTCTAATTGCAATGTTAGTCAAGTCCAACTCAAGTGTGGTGCCCGATTTATTCCAATGTGTCTGGCCTATTCTTCAGACTTAGCAGATAAGGAGGATAATGTTGTATTTTCAGGGAAGTCATCTCTTTTAATTTTTCCTATCTTAGCCATTGATGACAATGTCTGTTTTAAGTTTGAGGTCATTTAATGTCGTATTACATATAGTTAGTTATTTACATTGTAGTTCGTATAGTTACATTTAGTTTTTGCATTCAGTTTCTTGAAAAAAAAAATATTGAAAAATTGAAAAAAATATTAGTTAGTTTACTATGTTTATATATCATTTAGTACATCTTGCATGAGTCCAGCTGTTTGATATTTACAGTTTGTTTTGGCCAATGATGAGATTGGAATTGGGTAGACAAGTATAGTACTGATTATTAGAGCGTTGATGTGATTTCTTGTTATAAATTGAGTCTTTTTATGTTTGAAACTAGTATAATAAGGATAGCACAATAAAGATTACTTGTTGATTGATTGAGTTTAAATTGATACATAATGGGATTCTAAAGGATAATGCTAGTTTGAATAAATGAATGACAAGAATAAGTAGTGATGACTAAAGTTAGACAAGAACCTAAGTTTGGGGGAATATTTGGGGTATATAATCTTAAAAAAAAGAAAAATAAGAAAAAAAAGAAAAAAAAAGAAAGTATGAATAAACACCGTGGCGTGCTTGTCTAGTTTTGTGGCCTTTGTTACTTGAGTAAGTAAGCCCGAGGGGATTGTCTTTACACCTAGCGCCCTAAGGTCTTAATGGTCTGGGAGTCGTTGGTCGAAAGCTCGTTAAGGTAGTATTGAAAAGCCTAAGAGAATAAGACATTGCATAGCTATGTGTATATAAACTAAAAGAAAAAAAATGAATGAATAAAACGGGAAATAAGAGCAAAAAGCCCCCGTAGATGAAAAATGAAGCATAAGTATCTCATGTTGACCCTTGATATTGGTAATTGTTTAATTTTAGTTGGATCTAGCTTATTTTTGGATTTCTTGAGTTTACACTGTATGATGCCTTCGAAGAGACTTATTATGTGTTAAATTTGATTTTATATCAGTTAACATTGTTGTGGAGCACACACGCACTATATTAGTGATAACAGTCTAAGATTTGATGATTGATTGAGAAGTTAATGATTTATTTTGATGTGATGTATTATCATGTTTACTTGATTTCTCTAAGGCCGATTGAATAGACTTGTTTCTGTCAATACTGCTGGATTCGTAGGCATGTAGATTAGTTATATTGCATAGGATTGTTATTTTGTGTTTTTTCTTGAGGACAAGCAACTATTTAAGTTTGGGGGTATTTGATAAGTAGGTTTTATACCTACTTATCCGGTATCTGTTACTTGAATTAGTTGTTTAATCTCATGTTTCTTAGTTACTTTTGATGTATTATGTGATCGTTTTGTAGATTATATGCTTGGGTATGAAAACGCAAGAAAAAGGCAACTATTGGCATGAAAAAGCAAGAGAAAGCAATTCTGAAATCTTTTGGACTAAAATACGCAAGCAAGTGCAAGAAGGGAAGATTGCTTGGCTTTTAACACCAAGTGAGATGCATGTTCTTGGCTTGAAACTTAGATTTTATTGTAGATCTGCTTCTTAGCTTTCCAAAAAATCTTGAATCATCCCAATCGGAGTTCGGATGCGAGAGTTATGGTCTTTTTATCAACAAAGATCAAAGCTAAGAGTTCTCATGTTTGCAATTTACATATCATCTACTTCAAGCTCGATTTCTGACTTGCTCCAGCCCAAATCTGTCAATTGTTAAAGAATGAAAGTTGTATATCTCGTCGATATCTTCGATTTGATAGGTGGCAGGCCCCGTAACTCCAATCGGATCAAAAGTTATGCCTATTTTACCAAAGGACGTCGTAGTAGAAAATAGAGTAGCGCGGACCATGCTAGTCCATCAGTTCCTCTGCTACAGTAGCGCGGGGCGCGCTCTAAATAGCCTTGGAAGAGCGTGGGGCACACTAGTCAAAGGGAAAACAGCTGTTGTGGGTTAGTTGGTGTCCAATTTGAGCTAGAATTGGATTCTTAGTTGCCTAACTTGCTAGGATATCCATTAGAACTATAAATACATGATGAGAGGCATAAAAGAGGAGATAGAGGCTAGTTTGGAGGATTCCATTAGATTAGATTAGGAGTAAAACCCTAGTTCTTTTGAGATTTGGAGATTGAAGCAACTTGGAGACCATTGAAGATTCAAAGTAGGAGCAAGGAAATAGCATCAAATCTACAGACAACAGATTCTATCTTTTTATCTTCTTCTATCTTTGTCTTTTAATGTGTATTCAATTGTGGATTCTTAGTTTTAATTTACTAATAATGAACTAATTTTTTGTTTGAGATTACAATGGATCTTATTGTGTAGTTTATTTTAATATGCTTCGCTATCAATTATTATGTTCTATTGTGAGGATTGTCTATTGTGATTTGGACTTAATTGTTTTATTGGTTGGCTATCAATTAACGTGATAATCTATATGAACTCGAGAGATGAAGTTTAGATTTAGATCTGATTATGATAGCATGCGTTTGTGATTTCTGCATAGAGGAAATTCATGATTCGTGTTTAGGATAGAGATATGCCTTTATGCCATATGTAATCTTATAGAGAACTTGTGCTTTAAATCCTTTTTAATTGTAATTCACATAGAGATATAGTGGGTTAGGTAATTAGGGTATCTTGCTTAATTCTATCATCTGTGGATTTAAGTGAGTATGGATATTATGCATCGAGAGGTGATTTTATCTGCTATAGTGTTCTTGATTAACAATTCAGGATAGGAAATAATTGATGAGAAGTGTGTTAACTTAAATGAAGCAATAAGTGAAGTTGTGATCTTAAATCTCTGTAATCTGATTTTTAATTAGTGGTAATTAGAATTAGTGTAATTAAATAATTTAATTTATATAATTTGAAATTCATTCGTTTAAATAAGATTGAGTTGATTACGGGTTAGTACTTGGTGATTTTTATTAAATAATTCCTCGTGGGAACGATACTCTACTTACACTTTATTACTTGTTGACCACGTATACTTGCGTGTTGTGCGTAATTAGATTTTACCCAACAATATCGTTCTGCTCCAGCTTGATGAACTCTACCTCCTTCATGTGACGAATACTTTCGGAAAAGTATTTATCGTTGAACAGTTCTTGGAACTTCTCCCAAGACATCTTCAGTGCGGCAGGTTGAGTACGCTTTACGGATTCTCACTAGTAATCTGCCTCTCCTCGCAACATGAAGGTGGCAAATGGAACCTTTTGCTCCTCGGAGCATCCCAAGACATCAAATATCTTGGTGATCTGCATTATCCACGTCTCTGCCTTAAGTGGTTTTGGCTCTCTAATAAACTCTGGTGGTCCCAGCTCCTTGAACTATTTAGCGGTGACCGTCCGAGAGTTGTCAGTGTTTCCACCTGCATTTTGAGCAGGAGCCGCTCTTGCATGATGTTGCAAGAATTGCATAAAGCCTCTGAACATCCCATCGTTCATCATTTGATTGGTGTTATTATTTACCTGAGGATTATTGTCTTCCTGTTGCACATTATCCCGGGTATTGATCGTTGGTGACTCAACGGTCATATGTGCTTCATTGCTGATCTCAACATTTTCAGATACCATTTTCAAACACTGGCACAAAATAAGGGTTAATTGACATGTCACATATTATCCCTATACTCTGACCGGCCAAATAAATACCAAATAAACTTAGGTAGGTCATACTAGCGAAGGAATTTCCCGTCTCTCCCCTCCTAGTTCTTGTCTCGTATCTCAATCAGGGATCATATTCCTAAGCTTTGATACCAACTGTGACGCCCCTAAAATAGGTATACATCATCCATCTTGAGTCGCCAAATACATGGAACAGAAATTAAATACAAACTTCTTTAATACAACTGTCGTGTAAAAATATGACAAAACATAGCTGAGTTTTTACATGAGTATTGTCTTATAGAAAATATCCAAACTCAAATTCAATCCTCATTACATTTATTATCACACTAAGTAGTGAGGACTACTAAAATAACCATCTCGGACCGTCACTCCATTCCCCGACTAGTTCTGGCTACGTTCTAATTTCCTAAAGAGAACAATGAAAGCAAAAGGGTGAGCTCAACTAGCCCAGTAAGAAATATTATGACTAAGATAATGCAGAATAAATTATCATTAGCCTTCAACAGTGTTAAACTGATAAAATACAATAAACATCAAGTTAAACTGCAGCGGAACAAGCAATCCATTAAAAGAGTCAAGTAGAGCATGATATCTACTATCTTCTATGATTTAAAAAGTTTATCATCAATTTTATCTCTGAGACTTAGCTTAGTAAATAAACCACATCATCGAATCATCCCTGCACTACGGGCTAAGGATATTCATGTAATCATCAATGGTCATGATTATACCGAATAATCTCTAGTCATAATCATACCAACAACTGTCCATCAATGCACTACAGGCCAATGAGGACTTTTACCACATCATTTGTAACATTACGGGTCATGATTATATCGAATGATCCTTGGTCATGATAATACCAATCAACAGTCCATCTATGTATGTAAGCCAAAGATGACTTTCATCACAATATAAGCATGCGGATGATGACAATGATATACGAATTCAATTAAAAGAAACAAATGATAACTTTTTAAAGATTTATAATTTAATTTATCCATAATTCAATAACGTTCAAATTGCCAACATGATACTGCTTTGTGGAGCAAAATTTAAGAATGATATTGTATCAAAAATGATTTGGACCGAAAAGAAATCAATTTTTATCATGAATAGTACTCTGGGTGAATAGTACTCAGGTGAATAGTACCCAGTGAATAGTACTTTAGGAATAGTACCCTATGAATAGTATTTTATGAATAGTGCTTGTGAATAGTATTTCGTGAATAGTACCCGTGAATAGTACTTTGTAAATAGTACCCCGTGAATAGTACTTTTATGAATAGTACCGTATAAATGAATAGTAATCATGGATAGTACTCCGGCATGAAAAGCTTAAAATTTAACAAGAATGTGCAGAAAATATCATTGTGAATCGATACTAGATGAACCGCAAATTTTAAGGATATTCTACTAATTTCACGGAGTATAGAAATAATACTTTAACAAAATGAGGGTATAATCATGAATACGAGATGAAATAATATTACTCACATACTACAGAGTATGGAAGAAAATATTATTCCTATGAATACTGAATAAAATAATATCCCTTACCTCAGAAGAAGACTGGATACTGGAATAGCGAGGTAGCAGACTTCTCTTCTTCTTTCTCTCTATAGCTTCTCTCTCTATAATTTTTGTTGTGAGTCTTAGTGAATTTGTGAGAATGAAAGAAGAATGAGCTTCTATTTATAGGAAAATATATTTTCGATAATTGCTCGTTTTGGGGCTCGAAATATTATAGTATAATACCTTCATCTTTTCCTTCATTTTAATTTTAGTTCTGCAAGTATTATCAAACTTGCACCACCTCCCCTAATAGTACATCATGTGAACTAATATTTCCATTCATGTGAATTAATAGCAATTAATTACTCATTTATCCGATTAATTACCCGATTGGTCAATATAACCTCCAGAAATCAATTATTATCGAAATAAATGTCGATTTCCACTAACACAAATAATCCCAACACAATGAAAATATTAATTTCATCTTTAATCAACACGAACTTAATCATCATTAATATTATAACTCATAATATTTAGCGACCAGATCACTCTCAGGAAAGAGGAGGCTTTCCGATAAGGATTTGTCCCTATTGGCGCATAATTAGGTGACCAAACCTCTCCTCGACAGAACTTTCTAGACATCGTCAATATTTTAAATAATAATATGAATAACTTTTTCGTCTCAATTATTGATTTAATAATATAAAATATTGATACTGTGATAATTAATAATATGAGAGATATTATGCAACAATTACTGTAGCAATAATTGAGTATAACTGAGTGACTTCTTACGTAAGCATCAATAATCAATACCGTGTGCTACTATGCAACCACGCGTATTACTGTACATTTTACCACTGGGTAGTTCAACAGTTTAACAGTAAAACTTTCGCCGTTATTTTTATAAAAAGATAATTATGTCATTTTCTAACTATGATAATACTTCCGTTGTGGAGTCCACCAATGATTGTGCCGTCGTTTGAATATTTCCTATTAAAACGCATATTCCCCGACCAATCGAATATTTTAAAACCATTTGCTTACTTTGTAAAATTTGTAAATATTACCCACAACTATAACATTATATCAAATCCACACCATAATATTCAAAAATATATTTCGAGAAAAATTAATCTTTATTCATAAAACTTGGGGTCTTACACCGGACATGGATTATCTCCCTCTAGCTGGTTTGAGGGGCATGATTACCTACCACCCACTGGCTGTGATGTCACAGTTTGACCAATTTCAGGACTTCCATCCTTTTGAGGGGGCGTTAGGTCAGCGTGTGGCTTCTCGCCATTTGTTAGCAGAGGACAGATCCAGGGTTTGTGCTTGTTGGGATCAGCGTGAGCGTGCTGAGTTTTCTATTAGCCATCCAGGCTGTTCGACAAAGTATTTTGCGTGGATGGAGACAGAGACTTCATCGGCTGCGGTAGTATCCACATTACCAGGTATTGATTCAGATGGTGGAGAGCCCATGGAGGACATTGATTCTCACACTGAGGAGGAATCATTCACTGGGTTGCCAGCATCTCTTGTAGATTCTCCCAGTACGAGTGCTACTGTGATCCAGCATTCCGCACAGTTCTTAGAGCAGAGTCTTCATCTGATGACCTTCGAGAGAGATCAGGCTAGGGCCTTGATGTTGATAGCTCTTGATGAGAGAGACGTTACTCTGTTAGAGAGAGATGAGACATTAGCTCATAGAGATGCCGCTGTCATTGAGCGGGATGAGGCCAGATCAGCCAACGATGCAGTGATAGTTGAGTGGGATAGCGCTATATCTGCGGGGGATGTAGCCGTTACAGACAGTACCACAGTGAGGTCCCTTACTACTGGCATCATTGCAGAGATGAGTACGTATATTGATGAGCACAGTGTCACCATGCAGATGGCTGTAGATCTGTTAGCTCGCGTAGAGACCCTTGTACAGAAGATCACAATGCTACCTCCTTCTTCTGAGAGGGATGCCATGTTAGACTTTATAGCTCGCATATACACTGACTTGTAGATGGGCTTGTATTTTCCTGCAAAGACTAGCTTAGCCATTTTGTCATGTACAGTTCATATTGTATATATCAAACAACATTATATATGGCAGGGAAATATTTTTTGATTCACTTCCCTTTTAGTTGTACATTGCTACTTGCTTGATATCTGCTTATTTTTTTAGGGCTTGCAATCTTGATATATTCTGAATTCCTCCTTGATGGATGGACATTGAGATGTCTCAGGATTTTTTAGAATGGATCGTTGATCTGTATGTATTCCCTCCCTTCTTTGGTGTCTTGGGACTAGTTTCTGTATGTAGATGTGGAGAGGAGTGTGGCTTTCCTCTCTGAGGTTTACCGCACCATAAATGGTCGCTGATACTCTTTTGTATGGGATACCCCAGTTAGTTCCATCTCTTATGGATTGGTGTTTCTCTTTGAGGAGCAACCGCAGCTTAGATGGTCACCAATTCTCCCGTTTATATGTTGAGGTCAGGTAGTTCCATCCCTTTGGTCTGAAGCCAATAAAATGTGGTGGATTGAATGATGATCCTAGTACCGTTGACAAGTGTTTGTGTTTTGGTAGGGGGTGAGACCGAACCATGAATGGTTGCCTACGTACTCCTATTGAAGAGGAGATCAGGTCTGCATAGTTCGAACCTGGTGTAAGAGGTTCAACGCTGTATATGGCAAAGGGTGTAGAGATGTGTTTTTGTTTTTATTTTTTTTTGTAGTGAGAAGGGTGTAGAAATGTTTTTGTTATTTTTATTTTATTGCGATCGGACCATATAAAATATGGCTACCTACGTACTCCCGTGAATCAAGGAGATCAGGTCGGCGTAGTTCGCCCCATGTTCAAGACGGTTTGCAGCCAATGAAAAGTTTGAACCCATGTTCAGGACAAACTGCGGGGGAGAAAGTTTAATCCCGTGTACAGGACAAACTGCGGGTATGAAAAGTCTTATCCTTAGTGGGGTAAAACTGTGGGTGTGAAAAGTTCAATCCCTGGTGGGATAAAATTACGTTGAGTAAGGGTTCAAAACCAAGTTGAAATAAGGATCTGGCAATCCGAAACCAGGCTACTGGTTAGAAAAGTGTGTTTGTCCCTGATGGGGCAGATGAGTGTGAAGAAAAGTTATATGTAGTGAAGGGTTAGGAAACTTGAAATAATTGGGGATTTGATGATCTAAAACCAGGATGTTTGCTTGATGGTAACCTCAGACATAGTACCGTTTCACGGTGTCCGAGTTAATGAGCTGTGGAAATTCATCGCTGTCCATTTCCTGCAATCAGAGAGAACCTCCGGTGAATACCTCCTTGACAACAAATGGTCATTCCCAGTTTGGAGCGAATTTTCCTTTGGACTGATCTTGGTTGTCAATGATCTTCTTCAAAACCAAGTCATGTTGTTTAAATTGTCGTAGCTGGACTTTTTTGTTATAGGATCTGGCGATCCTCTATTGGTATAACTGACCAAGAAAAATAGCATCCGTGACGCCCCCAAAATTAGGTATACATCACCCATCTTGGGTCGTCAGATACATGGTACAAAATACAAATACAAACTTAATTATACAAATATCGTGTAACATACGACAATACATAAACTGAGAGTTCTAATAGGAATATTGTCATCTAGACAATATCCATACTCAAGGAGTCCTCATTACATTTATTGTCACATTATTTAACAGAATAGTGAGGACTACTAATGCTATCTTCTGGACCATCACTCCTTTTTCTGACTCGTCCCAGCTATATTCTCATTTCCTGAAGAGAACATTGAAAGAAAGGGTGAGCTCAACTAGCCCAGTAAGAAATATTATGACTAAGATAATGAAGAATAAATTATCAATAGTCTTCAACAATGTTAAACTGATAAAATACAATAGACATCAAGTTTAACTGCAAAGGAATAAGCAATCCATTAGAAGAGTCAAGTAGAGAATAAAACCTACTATCTTCTATGATTTAAAAATGTTTTCATCAACTTTTATCACTGAGACTCAGCTTAATAAATAAACCACAATTTTTAATCATCATTGTATTACGGGCCAAGGATATTCATTAAATCATCAATGGTCATGACTATACCGAAAAATCCCTGGTCATAATCATACTAAGTCCATCTATACACGTAAGCCAAAGATGACTTTTAACATAAAATAAACGTGAGGATGATGACAATGTTATAGGAATTCAATTAAACAAGTTCAAGAATTAGTTTATCCAGGAACTAATAATATCCAAATTGTCAACATGATACTTCTTTGTAAAGTAACAGTCAAGAATGCTCAGAAAAATATTTTCATGAAAAGATACTGGATGAAACGTAAATATCAAGGATATTCCACTAATTTCATGGAGTATAGAATTCAAAACTTTAACCAAATGAGTATAATAAAGAATATATGAAACTGTAAATAGATTTTCACCAGCCATACGGTAATCCACGTATACAGATCATTTCCACAATTTAATAAGGAATGAATATAAAGGATCATTCACCATGTATGTGGTAATCCACATAGACAGGTTATTCCAACAGAATAATAAAGAATGGAATAACAGAATGATTCACCATGCATGCGATAGAGACCGCACATACATGTTATACCCAACAGAATAATAAATGTGGAATAATAAATATGGAACCAGGTCAGGTGAAATTCACACAGACATGATATTCCGACAGAATAATAAATGCGGAATAATAAATGATAGAACCAGGTCAGGTGAAATTCACACCGATAGGATATTCCGACAGAATCGCAAAGAACGGAATAATAAAAGAGTTTCACCAAGTATGCGGTACTTCGCATAAAGAGGTTATTCCAACATCATAATAAAGAATAGAATAACAGAAGAAGATCACCAAGTATTGGGTAAACCGCATATACAGATAATTCCACTAAGTATAGGGTAAACCACGCATACAGGTTATTCCAACAGAATAATAAAGAATGGAATAACATAAGGATTTTACCAAGTATAGGGTATGCCGCGTATACAGGTCATGTATAGGGTATGCCACTTTTACAGGTTATTCCAACATAATAATAAAGAATGGAATAACAAAAATTCTCTTCATGAATAAGAAAGAATAACACCCCTTACCATTTTAAAGAAGAACTGAAATAAAGAAGTAGTTAAGTGGTAGAATACTCTTCTTCTTTCTCTCTATAGTTTCTCTCTCTAGAGTTCAGTAAATTCGTAAGAAAATAATGAAGGAATGAGCTTCTATTTATAGGAAAATAGAATGTATACTAACTAATCCATGAACGGTCCAGATTGATTTACTTTAATCTGACGGTCCATATTTAAAGCAAAATCTTTTAAATAAAATATAATATATTCTAATTATTGCCTAATAAAACAAACAACTTTAATAAAGTATTCTGTTTTATATAAAAAAATTTTACTATGCAAAACACTATGCACAATAGAATATAATATATTCTATTTATAGAATAACTTTAATAAAGTATTATGTTTTATATAAAAAGATGTTTTTGTTTTATTACGTTAATAATACGAATAAAACAAAACTTCATTATCGCTAAATAATTCATATTATTAATTGACAATAATTGAATCAAACTGAGTGACTTTTCACATAAGCATTAATAATCAATATCGTGTGCTACTATGCAACCACACGTATTACTGTACTTTTACTACCGAGTAGTTCAACAGTATCAACGGTAAAACTTCCGTCGTTATTTTTAATAAAATATTTTTTGTCGTTTCTCAATCCGACAATAATTCCATTGTGGGGTTCACCAATGATTGTACCGTCGTACGAATATTTCCCGTGAATAGTAACTCGTGAATAGTACTCTGACACAAAAAGTGTCCCAAACACTCAAGTGAACAATACTAGAGTGAATAGTAATTTGGGTAAATAGTAACGCGTGAATAGTAACTCGTGAATAGTAACTCAGACACAAAAAGTATCCCCAATACTCGAGTGAACAATACTAGAGTGAATAGTAATTTGGGTGAATATTAACACGTGAATAGTAACTCGTGAATAGTAACTCCGACACAAAAAGTGTCCCAAATACTCGAGTGAACAATACTAGAGTGAATAGTAACCGGGTATTTTATGACAACTTGTTTACTTTAAAAAAAATTCACATATCACCCTTAACTTTAACCTTTTATCAATTTAACCATTTACCAAAATAAAAAAATTGAATAATTTTATTTCATAAAATTTGGGGTCTCATAATCTCCCCTCCTTATAGAATTTCGCCCTCGAAATTTACGTACGTACCTGATATTCGAAGAGATGAGAATACCTTGCTTTCTTTTCAGATTGTACCTTTTCGGATAATTTCGCTCTATCATGATTTTTCCATTTCTCATCTCCTGTATTTCAGATACCATTCTAGAATATACCTTCAAAACAAAGGTTAATCGACATATCACAATTTATCCGCTTATTAAGTAAACAATTTCAGCTTAGGTAAGTCACACCCTAGTGAAGTATATTACTCGTCTTCTAAACTAATATCTCCGCCAGTGACCATATCCCTGTAACATCAATCAACAATTTCAGTCCACAATCATATGAATAACTCATAATCATAATTGCGATTCTGAATTCCTTTTCGCACCCAGGAAGAAGATAATTTACATCACCTATCTTCACCTGAAACATCAAAAATCATGGTTATACCAAATCACAATTCCTGCTCATAATCATACTAATAATTTCGTCTTTGCACTACGACTAAAGATTTACAACTGTATAACCAATAATCAACAGTTAATCTTTGCACTACAGGCCAAAGATATACAACTGTAAAATCAATAATGCTGAGACTCAGCTTAATAGTATCACGACCACGAATTATCCATGCATTATTGGCCAATGATATTCGTGTTTTCAATTACGGTCATGATTATACCGAATAATCTCTGGTCATAATCATACCAAGTCCATCAATGCACTACGGCCAAAGATGACTTTTACCACATCCATGAATTAATATTTCATTACTGAGACTCAGCTCAATAATCAATCCACATCGTCGAATCATCCCTGCACTACAGGCCAAGGATATTCTTTAGTATCACGACCATAAATTATCCATGCACTACGTGCCAAGGATAATCGTGTTTTCAATTACGGTTATGATTATACCGAACAATCCCTGGTCATAATCATACCAAGTCCAACTTATGCACGTAAGCCACAGATGACTTTCAACACAATATAACATGAAAATGAGGTATTGCCGTATATAGGGTTTCAAACCTCTTAGAAATATTCGCGTCATTCGCTTCTCATTATCGATCAAATGGGATGCAAACCGGGATAACTCCACAAACTTAACCTCGTACTGCGATATGGTCATATTATTTTGCTCCGATGCTTATCTCAACATTGTTAGACGCCATTTTCAAACACTGCCACAAAACAAGGGTTAATTAACATATCACATATTATCCCTATACTCTGACCGACCAATTAAATACCGAATAAACTTAGGTAGGTCATACTAGCGAAGGAATTCTCCGTCTCTCCCCTCCTAGTTCTTATCTCACATCTCAGCCAGGGATCATATCCCTAAGCTTTGATACCAACTGTGACGCCCCCAAAATTAGGTATACATCACCCATCTTGGGTCGTCAGATACATGGTACAAAATACAAATACAAACTTAATTATACAAATATCGTGTAACATACAACAATACATAAACAGAGAGTTCTAATAGGAATATTGTCATCTAGACAATATCCATACTCAAGGAGTCCTCATTACATTTATTGTCATACTATTTAACAGAATAGTGAGGACTACTAATGCTATCTTCTGGACCATCACTCCTTTTCCTGACTCGTCCCAGCTATATTCTCATTTCCTGAAGAGAACATTGAAAGAAAGGGTGAGCTCAACTAGCCCAGTAAGAAATATTATGACTAAGATAATGAAGAATAAATTATCAATAGTCTTCAACAATGTTAAACTGATAAAATACAATAGACATCAAGTTTAACTGCAGCGGAATAAGAAATCCATTAGAAGAGTCAAGTAGAGAATAAAACCTACTATCTTCTATGATTTAAAAATGTTTTCATCAACTTTTATCACTGAGACTCAGCTTAATAAATAAACCACATTTTTTAATCATCCTTATATTACGGGCCAATGATATTCATTAAATCATCAATGGTCACGACTATACCGAAAAATCCCTGGTCATAATCATACTAAGTTCATCTATGCACGTAAGCCAAAGATGACTTTTAACATAAAATAAACATGAGGATGATGACAATGTTATAGGAATTCAATTAAACAAGTTCAAGAATTAGTTTATCCAGGAACAAATAATATCCAAATTGTCAACATGATACTTCTTTGTAAAGTAACAGTCAAGAATTCTCAGAAGAATATTTTCATGAAAAGATACTGGATGAAGTGCAAATATCAAGGATATTCCACTAATTTCATGGAGTATAGAAATCAAAACTTTAACCAAATGAGTATAATAAAGAATATATGAAACTGCAAATGGATTTTTACCAGCCATGCTGTAATCCACGTATACAGATCATTTCCATAATTTAATAAGGAATGAATATAAAGGATCATTCAACATGCATGTGGCAATCCATATAGACAGGTTATTCCAGCAGAATAATAAAGAATAGAATAACAGAAGAATTCACCATGCATGCGATATAGACCGCACAGACATGTTATTCCCAACAGAATAATAAATGTGGAATAATAAATATGGAACCAGGTCAGGTGAAATTCACACAGACAGGATATTCCGACAGAATAATAAATGCGGAATAATAAATGATGGAACCAGGTCAGGTGAAATTCACACCGATAGGATATTCTGACAGAATCGTAAAGAACGGAATAATAAAAGAGTTTCACCAAGTATGCGGTACTTCGCATAAAAAGGTTATTCCAACATCATAATAAAGAATGGAATAACAGAAGAAGATCACCAAGTATTGGGTAAACCGCATATACAGGTCATTCCACCAAGTATAGGGTAAACCACGCATACAGGTCATTCCAACAGAATAATAAAGAATGGAATAACATAAGGATTTTACCAAGTATAGGGTATGCCGCGTATATAGGTCATGTATAGGGTATGCCACTTTTACAGGTTATTCCAACAGAATAATAAAGAATGGAATAACAGAAATTCTCTTCATGAATAAGAAAGAATAACACCCCTTACCGTTTTAAAGAAGAACTGAAATAAAGAAGTAGTTAAGTGGTAGAATACTCTTCTTCTTTCTCTCTATAGTTTCTCTCTCTAGAGTTCAGTAAATTCGTAAGAAAATAATGAAGGAATGAGCTTCTATTTATAAGAAAATAGAATGTACACTAACTAATCCATGAACGGTCCAGATTGATTTACTTTAATCTGACGGTCCATATTTAAAGCAAAATCTTTTAAATAAAATATAATATATTCTAATTATTGCCTAATAAAACAAACAACTTTAATAAAGTATTCTGTTTTATATAAAAAGATTTTACTATGCAAAACACTATGCACAATAGAATATAATATATTCTATTTATAGAATAACTTTAATAAAGTATTATGTTTTATAAAAAAAGATGTTTTTATTTTATTACGTTAATAATAGGAATAAAACAAAACTTCATTATCGCTAAATAATTCATATTATTAATTGTCAATAATTGAATCAAACTGAGTGACTTTTCACATAAGCATTAATAATCAATATCGTGTGCTACTATGCAACCACACGTATTACTGTACTTTTACTACCGAGTAGTTCAACAGTATCAACGGTAAAACTTTCGTCGTTATTTTTAATAAAATATTTTTTGTCGTTTCTCAATCCGACAATAATTCCGTTGTGGGGTCCACCAATGATTGTACTGTCGTACGAATATTTCTCGTGAATAGTAACTCGTGAATAGTACTCTGACACAAAAAGTGTCCCAAATACTCGAGTGAACAATACTAGAGTGAATAGTAATTTGGGTGAATAGTAACCTGTGAATAGTAACTCGTGAATAGTAACTCTGACACAAAAAGTGTCCCCAATACTCGAGTGAACAATACTAGAGTGATTAGTAATTTGGGTGAATAGTAACACGTGAATAGTAACTCGTGAATAGGAACTCCGACACAAAAAGTGTCCCAAATACTCGAGTGAACAATACTAGAGTGAATAGTAACCGGGTATTTTATGACAACTTGTTTACTTTAAAAAAAATTCACATATCACCCTTAACTTTAACCTTTTATCAATTTAACCATTTACCAAAATAAAAAAATTGAATATTTTTGTTTCATAAAATTTGGGGTCTCACAATCTCCCCTCCTTATGGAATTTCGCCCTCGAAATTTACGTACGTACCTGATATTCGAAGAGATGAGAATACCTTGAATTTTCTTTTCAGATTGTACCTTTCCGGATAATTTCGCTCTATCATGATTTTTCCATTTCTCATCTCCTGTATTTCAGATACCATTCTAGAATATACCTTCAAAACAAAGGTTAATCGACATATCACAATTTATCCGCTTATTAAGTAAACAATTTCAGCTTAGGTAAGTCACACCCTAGTGAAGTATATTACTCGTCTTCTAAACTAATATCTCCGCCAGTGACCATATCCCTGTAACATCAATCAACAATTTCTGTCCACAATCATATGAATAACTCATAATCATAATTGCGATTCTGAATTCCTTTTCGCACCCAGGAAGAAGATAATTTACATCACCTATCTTCACCTGAAACATCAAAAATCATGGTTATACCAAATCATAATTCCTGCTCATAATCATACTAATAATTTCATCTTTGCACTACGACTAAAAATTTACAACTGTGTAACCAATAATCAACAGTTAATCTTTGCACTACAGGCCAAAGATATACAACTGTAAAATCAATAATGCTGAGACTCAGCTTAATAGTATCACGACCACGAATTATCCATGCATTACTGGCCAATGATATTCGTGTTTTCAATTACGGTCATGATTATACCGAATAATCTCTGGTCATAATCATACCAAGTCCATCAATGCACTACGGCCAAAGATGACTTTTACCACATCCATGAATTAATATTTCATTGCTGAGACTCAGCTCAATAATCAATCCACATCGTCGAATCATCCCTGCACTACAGGCCAAGGATATTCTTTAGTATCACGACCATAAATTATCCATGCACTACGTGCCAAGGATAATCGTGTTTTCAATTACGGTTATGATTATACCGAACAATCCCTGGTCATAATCATACCAAGTCCATCTATGCACGTAAGCCATAGATGACTTTCAACACAATATAACATGAAAATGAGGTATTGCCGTATATAAGGTTTCAAACCTCTTAGAAATATTCGCGTCATTCGCTTCTCATTATCGATCAAATGGGATGCAAACCGGGTTAACTCCGCAAACTTAACCTCGTACTGCGATATGGTCATATTATTTTGCTCCAATGCTTATCTCAACATTGTTAGATGCCATTTTCAAACACTGCCACAAAACAAGGGTTAATTAACATATCACATATTATCCCTATACTCTGACCGACCAATTAAATACCGAATAAACTTAGGTAGGTCATACTAGCGAAGGAATTCTCCGTCTCTCCCCTCCTAGTTCTTATCTCACATCTCAGCCAGGGATCATATCCCTAAGCTTTGATACCAACTGTGACGCCCCCAAAATTAGGTATACATCACCCATCTTGGGTCGTCAGATACATGATACAAAATATAAATACAAACTTAATTATACAAATATCGTGTAACATACGACAATACATAAACAGAGAGTTCTAATAGGAATATTGCCATCTAGACAATATCCATACTCAAGGAGTCCTCATTACATTTATTGTCATACTATTTAACAGAATAGTGAGGACTACTAATGCTATCTTCTGGACCATCACTCCTTTTTCTGACTCGTCCCAGCTATATTCTCATTTCCTGAAGAGAACATTGAAAGAAAGGGTGAGCTCAACTAGCCCAGTAAGAAATATTATGACTAAGATAATGAAGAATAAATTATCAATAGTCTTCAACAATGTTAAACTGATAAAATACAATAGACATCAAGTTTAACTGCAGCGGAATAAGAAATCCATTAGAAGAGTCAAGTAGAGAATAAAACCTACTATCTTCTATGATTTAAAAATGTTTTCATCAACTTTTATCACTGAGACTCAGCTTAATAAATAAACCGCATTTTTTAATCATCCTTGTATTACGGGCCAAGGATATTCATTAAATCATCAATGGTCATGACTATACCGAAAAATCCCTGGTCATAATCATACTAAGTCCATCTATGCACGTAAGCCAAAGATGACTTTTAACATAAAATAAATATGAGGATGATGACAATGTTATAGGAATTCAATTAAACAAGTTCAAGAATTAGTTTATCCAGGAACAAATAATATCCAAATTGTCAACATGATACTTCTTTGTAAAGTAACAGTCAAGAATTCTCAGAAGAATATTTTCATGAAAAGATACTGGATGAAGTGCAAATATCAAGGATATTCCACTAATTTCATGGAGTATAGAAATCAAAACTTTAACCAAATGAGTATAATAAAGAATATATGAAACTGCAAATGGATTTTTACCAGCCATGCGGTAATCCACGTATACAGATAATTTCCACAATTTAATAAGAAATGAATATAAAAGATCATTCACCATGCATGTGGCAATCCATATAGACAGGTTATTCCAGCAGAATAATAAAGAATGGAATAACAGAAGAATTCACCATGCATGCGATATAGACCGCACAGACATGTTATTCCCAACAGAATAATAAATGTGGAATAATAAATATGGAACCAGGTCAGGTGAAATTCACACAGACAGGATATTTCGACAGAATAATAAATGCGGAATAATAAATGATGGAACCAGGTCAGGTGAAATTCACACCGATAGGATATTCTGACAGAATCGTAAAGAACGGAATAATAAAAGAGTTTCACCAAGTATGCGGTACTTCGCATAAAAATGTTATTCCATCATCATAATAAAGAATGGAATAACAGAAGAAGATCACCAAGTATTGGGTAAACCGCATATACAGGTCATTCCACCAAGTATAGGGTAAACCACGCATACAGGTTATTCCAACAGAATAATAAAGAATGGAATAACATAAGGATTTCACCAAGTATAGGGTATGCCGCGTATACAGGTCATGTATAGGGTATGCCACTTTTACAGGTTATTCCTATAGAATAATAAAGAATGGAATAACAGAAACTCTCTTCATGAATAAGAAAGATTAACACCCCTTACCGTTTTAAAGAAGAACTGAAATAAAGAAGTAGTTAAGTGGTAGAATACTCTTCTTCTTTCTCTCTATAGTTTCTCTCTCTAGAGTTCAGTGAATTCGTAAGAAAATAATGAAGGAATGAGCTTCTATTTATAGGAAAATAGAATGTATAGTAACTAATCCATGAACGGTCCAGATTGATTTACTTTAATTTGACGGTCCATATTTAAAGCAAAATCTTTTAAATAAAATATAATATATTCTAATTATTGCCTAATAAAACAAACAACTTTAATAAAGTATTCTGTTTTATATAAAAAGATTTTATTATGCAAAACACTATGCACAATAGAATATAATATATTCTATTTATAGAATAACTTTAATAAAGTATTATGTTTTATATAAAAAGATGTTTTTATTTTATTACGTTAATAATACGAATAAAACAAAACTTCATTATCGCTAAATAATTCATATTATTAATTGTCAATAATTGAATCAAACTGAGTGACTTTTCACATAAGCATTAATAATCAATATCGTGTGCTACTATGCAACCACACGCATTACTGTACTTTTACTACCGAGTAGTTCAACAGTATCAACGGTAAAACTTCCGTCATTATTTTTAATAAAATATTTTTAGTCGTTTCTCAATCCGACAATAATTCCGTTGTGGGGTCTACCAATGATTGTACCGTCGTACGAATATTTCCTGTGAATACTAACTCGTGAATAGTACTTCGACACAAAAAGTGTCCCAAATACTCGAGTGAACAATACTAGAGTGAATAGTAATTTAGGTGAATAGTAACCCGTGAATAGTAACTCGTGAATAGTAACTCAGACACAAAAAGTGTCCCCAATACTTGAGCGAACAATACTAGAGTGAATAGTAATTTGGGTGAATATTAACACGTGAATAGTAACTCGTGAATAGTAACTCCGACACAAAAAGTGTCTCAAATACTCGAGTGAACAATACTAGAGTGAATAGTAACCGGTTATTTTATGACAATTTGTTTACTTTAAAAAAATTTCACATATCACCCTTAACTTTAACCTTTTATCAATTTAACCATTTACCAAAATAAAAAAATTGAATACTTTTATTTCATAAAATTTGGGGTCTCACAATCTCCCCTCCTTATGGAATTTCGCCCTCGAAATTTACGTACGTACCTGATAATCGAAGAGATGAGAATACCTTGCTTTCTTTTCAGATTGTACCTTTCCGGATAATTTTGCTCTATCATGATTTATCCATTTCTCATCTCCTGTATTTCAGATACCATTCTAAAATATACCTTCAAAACAATGGTTAATCGACATATCACAATTTATCCGCTTATTAAGTAAACAATTTCAGCTTAGGTAAGTCACACCCTAGTGAAGTATATTACTCGTCTTCTAAACAAATATCTCCGCCAGTGAGCATATCCCTGTAACATCAATCAACAATTTCTGTCCACAATCATATGAATAACTCATAATCATAATTGTGATTCTGAATTCCTTTTCGCACCCAGGAAGAAGATAATTTACATCACCTATCTTCACCTGAAACATCAAAAATCATAGTTATACCAAATCACAATTCCTGCTCATAATCATACTAATAATTTCATCTTTGCACTACGACTAAAGATTTACAACTGTATAACCAATAATCAACAGTTAATCTTTGTACTACAGGCCAAAGATATACAACTGTAAAATCAATAATGCTGAGACTCAGCTTAATAGTATCACGACCACGAATTATCCATGCACTACTGGCCAAGGATATTCGTGTTTTCAATTACGGTCATGATTACACCGAATAATCTCTGGTCATAATCATACCAAGTCCATCAATGCACTACGGCCAAAGATGACTTTTACCACATCCATGAATTAATATTTCATTACTGAGACTCAGCTCAAAAATCAATCCACATCGTCGAATCATCCCTGCACTACAGGCCAAGGATATTCTTTAGTATCACGACCATAAATTATCCATGCACTACGTGCCAAGGATAATCGTGTTTTCAATTACGGTTATGATTATACCGAACAATCCCTGGTCATAATCATACCAAGTCCATCTATGCACGTAAGCCATAGATGACTTTCAACACAATATAACATGAAAATGAGGTATTGACGTATATAGGGTTTCAAACCTCTTAGAAATATTCGCGTCATTCGCTCCTCATTATCGACCAAATGGGATGCAAACCGGGATAACTCCGCAAACTTAACCTCGTACTGCGATATGGTCATATTATTTTGCTCCAATGCTTATCTCAACATTGTTAGATGCCATTTTCAAACACTGCCACAAAACAAGGGTTAATTAACATATCACATATTATCCCTATACTCTGACCGACCAATTAAATACCGAATAAACTTAGGTAGGTCATACTGGCGAAGAAATTCTCCGTCTCTCCCCTCCTAGTTCTTATCTCACATCTCAGCCAGGGATCATATCCCTAAGCTTTGATACCAACTGTGACGCCCCCAAAATTAGGTATACATCACCCATCTTGGGTCGCCAGATACATGGTACAAAATACAAATACAAACTTAATTATACAAATATCGTGTAACATACGACAATACATAAACTGAGAGTTCTAATAGGAATATTGTCATCTAGACAATATCCATACTCAAGGAGTCCTCATTACATTTATTGTCACACTATTTAACAGAATAGTGAGGACTACTAATGCTATATTCTGGACCATCACTCCTTTTTCTGACTCGTCCCAGCTATATTCTCATTTCCTGAAGAGAACATTGAAAGAAAGGGTGAGCTCAACTAGCCCAGTAAGAAATATTATGACTAAGATAATGAAGAATAAATTATCAATAGTCTTCAACAATGTTAAACTGATAAAATACAATAGACATCAAGTTTAACTGCAGCGGAATAAGCAATCCATTAGAAGAGTCAAGTAGAGAATAAAACCTACTATCTTCTATGATTTAAAAATGTTTTCATCAACTTTTATCACTGAGACTCAGCTTAATAAATAAACCACATTTTTTAATCATCCTTGTATTACGGGCCAAGGATATTCATTAAATCATCAATGGTCACGACTATACCGAAAAATCCCTGGTCATAATCATACTAAGTCCATCTATGCACGTAAGCCAAAGATGACTTTTAACATAAAATAAACGTGAGGATGATGACAATGTTATAGGAATTCAATTAAACAAGTTCAAGAATTAGTTTATCCAGGAACAAACAATATCCAAATTGTCAACATGATACTTCTTTGTAAAGTAACAGTCAAGAATTCTCAGAAGAATATTTTCATGAAAAGATACTGGATGAAGTGCAAATATCAAGGATATTCCACTAATTTCATGGAGTATATAAATCAAAACTTTAACCAAATGAGTATAATAAAGAATATATGAAACTGCAAATGGATTTTCACCAGCCATGCGGTAATCCACGTATACAGATCATTTCTACAATTTAATAAGGAATGAATATAAAGGATCATTCACCATGCATGTGGCAATCCACATAGACAGGTTATTCTAACAGAATAATAAAGAATGGAATAACAGAATGATTCACCATGCATGCGATATAGACTGCACAGACATGTTATTCCCAACAGAATAATAAATGTGGAATAATAAATATGGAACCAGGTCAGGTGAAATTCACACAGACAGGATATTCTGACAGAATAATAAATGCGGAATAATAAATGATGGAACCAGGTCAGGTGAAATTCACACCGATAGGATATTCTGACAGAATCGTAAAGAACGGAATAATAAAAGAGTTTCACCAAGTATGCAGTACTTCGCATAAACAGGTTATTCCAACATCATAATAAAGAATAGAATAACAGAAGAAGATCACCAAGTATTGGGTAAACCGCATATACAGGTCATTCCACCAAGTATAGGGTAAATCACGCATACAGGTCATTCCAACAGAATAATAAAGAATGGAATAACATAAGGATTTTACCAAGTATAGGGTATGCCGCGTATACAGGTCATGTATAGGGTATGCCACTTTTACAGGTTATTCCAACAGAATAATAAAGAATGAAATAACAGAAATTCTCTTCATGAATAAGAAAGAATAACACCCCTTACCGTTTTAAAGAAGAACTGAAATAAAGAAGTAGTTAAGTGGTAGAATACTCTTCTTCTTTCTCTCTATAGTTTCTCTCTCTAGAGTTCAGTGAATTCGTAAGAAAATAATGAAGGAATGAGCTTCTATTTATAGGAAAATAGAATGTATAGTAACTAATCCATGAACGGTCCAGATTGATTTACTTTAATCTGACGGTCCATATTTAAAGCAAAATCTTTTAAATAAAATATAATATATTCTAATTATTGCCTAATAAAACAAACAACTTTAATAAAGTATTCTGTTTTATATAAAAAGATTTTACTATGCAAAACACTATGCACAATAGAATATAATATATTCTATTTATAGAATAACTTTAATAAAGTATTATGTTTTATATAAAAAGATGTTTTTATTTTATTACGTTAATAATAGGAATAAAACAAAACTTCATTATCGCTAAATAATTCATATTATTAATTGACAATAATTGAATCAAACTGAGTGACTTTTCACATAAGCATTAATAATCAATATCGTGTGCTACTATGCAACCACACGTATTACTGTACTTTTACTACCGAGTAGTTCAACAGTATCAACGGTAAAACTTCCGTCGTTATTTTTAATAAAATATTTTTTGTCGTTTCTCAATCCGACAATAATTCCGTTGTGGGGTCCACCAATGATTGTACTGTCGTACGAATATTTCTCGTGAATAGTAACTCGTGAATAGTACTCTGACACAAAAAGTGTCCCAAATACTCGAGTGAACAATACTAGAGTGAATAGTAATTTGGGTGAATAGTAACGCGTGAATAGTAACTCATGAATAGTAACTCCGACACAAAAAGTGTCCCCAATACTCGAGTGAACAATACTAGTGTGAATAGTAATTTGGGTATATAGTAACACATGAATAGTAACTCGTGAATAGTAACTTCGACACAAAAAGTGTCCCAAATACTCGAGTGAACAATACTAGAGTGAATAGTAACCGGGTATTTTATGACAACTTGTTTACTTTAAAAAAAATTCACATATCACCCTTAACTTTAACCTTTTATCAATTTAACCATTTACCAAAATAAAAAAATTGAATACTTTTATTGCATAAAATTTGGGGTCTTACAATCTCCCCTTCTTATGGAATTTCGCCCTCAAAATTTACGTACGTACCTGATATTCGAAGAGATGAGAATACCTTGCTTTCTTTTCAGATTGTACCTTTCCGGATAATTTCGCTCTATCATGATTTTTTCATTTCTCATCTCCTGTATTTCAGATACCATTCTAGAATATACCTTCAAAACAAAGGTTAATCACAATTTATCCGCTTATTAAGTAAACAATTTCAGCTTAGGTAAGTCACACCCTAGTGAAGTATATTACTCGTCTTCTAAACTAATATCTCCGCCAGTGACCATATCCCTGTAACATTAATCAACAATTTCTGTCCACAATCATATGAATAACTCATAATCATAATTGTGATTCTGAATTCCTTTTCGCACCCAGGAAGAAGATAATTTACATCACCTATCTTCACCTGAAACATAAAAAATCATGGTTATACTAAATCACAATTCCTGCTCATAATCGTACTGATAATTTCATCTTTGTACTACGGCTAAAGATTTACAACTGTATAACCAATAATCAACAGTTAATCTTTGCACTACAGGCCAAAGATATACAACTGTAAAATCAATAATGCTGAGACTCAGCTTAATAGTATCACGACCAAGAATTATCCATGCACTACTGGCCAATGATATTCGTGTTTTCAATTACGGTCATGATTATACCGAATAATCTCTGGTCATAATCATACCAAGTCCATCAATGCACTACGGCCAAAGATGACTTTTACCACATTCATGAATTAATATTTCATTTCTGAGACTCAGCTCAATAATCAATCCACATCGTCGAATCATCCCTGCGCTACAGGCCAAGGATATTCTTTAGTATCACGACCACGAATTATCCATGCACTACGTTCCAAGGATAATCGTGTTTTCAATTACGGTTATGATTATACCGAACAATCCCTGGTCATAATCATACCAAGTCCATCTATGCACGTAAGCCACAGATGACTTTCAACACAATATAACATGAAAATGAGGTATTGACGTATATAGGGTTTCAAACCTTTTAGAAATATTCGCGTCATTCGCTCCTCATTATCGACCAAATGGGATGCAAACCGGGATAACTCCGCAAACTTAACCTCGTTCTGCGATATGGTCATATTATTTTGCTCCAATGCTTATCTCAACATTGTTAGATGCCATTTTCAAATACTGCCACAAAATAAGGGTTAATTAACATATCACATATTATCCCTATAATCTGACCGACCAATTAAATACCGAATAAACTTAGGTAGGTTATACTAGCGAAGGAATTCTCCGTCTCTTCCCTTCTAGTTCTTATCTCACATCTCAGCCTGGGATCATATACCTAAGCTTTGATACCAACTGTGATGCCCCCAAAATTAGGTATACATCACCCATCTTGGGTCGTCAGATACATGGTACAAAATACAAATAAAAACTTAATTATACAAATATCGTGTAACATACGCAATACATAAACTGAGAGTTCTAATAGGAATATTGTCATCTAGACAATATCCATACTCAAGGAGTCCTCATTACATTTATTGTCACACTATTTAACAGAATAGTGAGGACTACTAATGCTATCTTCTGGACCATCACTCCTTTTCCTGACTCGTCCCAGCTATATTCTCATTTCCTAAAGAGAACATTGAAAGAAAGGGTGAACTCAACTAGCCCAGTAAGAAATATTATGACTAAGATAATGAAGAATAAATTATCAATAGTCTTTAACAATGTTAAACTGATAAAATACAATAGACATCAAGTTTAACTTCAGCGGAATAAGCAATCCATTAGAAGAGTCAAGTAGAGAATAAAACCTACTATCTTCTATGATTTAAAAATGTTTTCATCAACTTTTATCACTGAGACTCAGCTTAATAAATAAACCACATTTTTTAATCATCCTTGTATTACGGGCCAAGGATATTCATTAAATCATCAATGGTCATGACTATACCGAAAAATCCCTGGTCATAATCATACTAAGTCCATCTATGCACGTAAGCCAAAGATGACTTTTAACAAAAAATAAACGTGAGGATGATGACAATGTTATAGGAATTCAATTAAACAAGTTCAAGAATTAGTTTATCCAGGAACAAATAATATCCAAATTGTCAACATGATACTTCTTTGTAAAGTAACAGTCAAGAATTCTTAGAAGAATATTTTCATGAAAAGATACTGGATGAAGTGCAAATATCAAGGATATTCCACTAATTTCATGGAGTATAGAAATCAAAACTTTAACCAAATGAGTATAATAAAGAATATATGAAACTGCAAATGGATTTTCACCAGCCATGCGGTAATCCACGTATACAGATCATTTCCACAATTTAATAAGGAATGAATATAAAGGATCATTCACCATGCATGTGGCAATCCACATAGACAGGTTATTCTAACAGAATAATAAAGAATGGAATAACAGAATGATTCACCATGCATGCGATAGAGACCGCACAGACATGTTATTCCCAACAGAATAATAAATGTGGAATAATAAATATGGAACTAGGTCAGGTGAAATTCACACAGACAGGATATTTCGACAGAATAATAAATGCAGAATAATAAATGATAGAACCAGGTCAGGTGAAATTCACACCGATAGGATATTCCGACAGAATCGTAAAGAATGGAATAATAAAAGAGTTTCACCAAGTATGCGGTACTTCGCATAAACAGGTTATTCTAACATCATAATAAAGAATGGAATAACAGAAGAAGATCACCAAGTATTGGGTAAACCGCATATACAGGTCATTCCACCAAGTATAGGGTAAACCACGCATACAGGTTATTCCAACAGAATAATAAAGAATGGAATAACATAAGAATTTCACCAAGTATAGGGTATGCCGCGTATACAGGTCATGTATAGGGTATGCCACTTTTACAGGTTATTCCAACAGAATAATAAAGAATGGAATAACAGAAATTCTCTTCATGAATAAGAAAGAATTACACCCCTTACCGTTTTAAAGAAGAACTGAAATAAAGAAGTAGTTAAGTGGTAGAATACTCTTCTTCTTTCTCTCTATAGTTTCTCTCTCTAGAGTTCAGTGAATTTGTAAGAAAATAACGAAGGAATGAACTTCTATTTATAGGAAAATAGAATGTATAGTAACTAATCCATGAACGGTCCAGATTGATTTACTTTAATCTGACGGTCCATATTTAAAGCAAAATCTTTTAAATAAAATATAATATATTCTAATAATTGCCTAATAAAACAAACAACTTTAATAAAGTATTATGTTTTATATAAAAAAATTTTACTATGCAAAACACTATGCACAATAGAATATAATATATTCTATTTATAGAATAACTTTAATAAAGTATTATGTTTTATATAAAAAGATGTTTTTTATTTTATTACGTTAATAATACGAATAAAACAAAACTTCATTATCGCTAAATAATTCATATTATTAATTGACAATAATTGAATCAAACTGAGTGACTTTTCACATAAGCATTAATAATCAATATCGTGTGCTACTATGCAACCACACGTATTACTGTACTTTTACTACCGAGTAGTTCAACAGTATCAACGGTAAAACTTCCGTCGTTATTTTTAATAAAATATTTTTTGTCGTTTCTCAATCCGACAATAATTCCGTTGTGGGGTCCACCAATGATTGTACTGTCGTACGAATATTTCTCGTGAATAGTAACTCGTGAATAGTACTCCGACACAAAAAGTGTCCCAAATACTCGAGTGAACAATACTAGAGTGAATAGTAATTTGGGTGAATAGTAACCCGAGAATAGTAACTCGTGAATAGTAACTCTGACACAAAAAGTGTCCCCAATACTCGAGTGAACAATACTAGAGTGATTAGTAATTTGGGTGAATAGTAACACGTGAATAGTAACTCGTGAATAGGAACTCCGACACAAAAAGTGTCCCAAATACTCGAGTGAACAATACTAGAGTGAATAGTAACCGGGTATTTTATGACAACTTTTTTACTTTAAAAAAAATTTACATATCACCCTTAACTTTAGCCTTTTATCAATTTAACCATTTACCAAAATAAAAAAATTGAATACTTTTATTTCATAAAATTTGGGGTCTCACAATCTCCCCTCCTTATGGAATTTCGCCCTCGAAATTTACGTACGTACCTGATATTCGAAGAGATGAGAATACCTTGCTTTCTTTTCAGATTGTACCTTTCCGGATAATTTCGCTCTATCATGATTTTTCCATTTCTCATCTCCTGTATTTCAGATACCATTCTAGAATATACCTTCAAAACAAAAGTTAATCGACATATCACAATTTATCCGCTTCTTAAGTAAACAATTTCAGCTTAGGTAAGTCACACCCTAGTGAAGTATATTACTCGTCTTCTAAACTAATATCTCCGCCAGTGACCATATCCCTGTAACATCAATCAACAATTTCTGTCCACAATCATATGAATAACTCATAATCATAATTGTGATTCTGAATTCCTTTTCGCACCCAGGAAGAAGATAATTTACATCACCTATCTTCACCTGAAACATCAAAAATCATGGTTATACCAAATCACAATTCCTGCTCATAATCATACTAATAATTTCATCTTTGCACTACGGCTAAAGATTTATAATTGTATAACCAATAATCAACAGTTAATCTTTGCACTACAGGCCAAAGATATACAACTGTAAAATCAATAATGCTGAGACTCAGCTTAATAGTATCACGACCACGAATTATCCATGCACTACTGGCCAATGATATTCGTGTTTTCAATTATGGTCATGATTATACCGAATAATCTCTGGTCATAATCATACCAAGTCCAACAATGCACTACGGCCAAAGATGACTTTTACCACATCCATGAATTAATATTTCATTGCTGAGTAATCAATCCACATCGTCGAATCATCCCTGCACTACAGGCCAATGATATTCTTTAGTATCACGACCACGAATTATCCATGCACTACGTGCCAAGGATAATCGTGTTTTCAATTAAGTTATGATTATACCAAACAATCCCTGATCATAATCATACCAAGTCCATCTATGCACGTAAGCCACAGATGACTTTCAACACAATATAACATGAAAATGAGGTACTGACGTATATAGGGTTTCAAACCTCTTAGAAATATTCGCGTCATTCGCTCCTCATTATCGACCAAATGGGATGCAAACCGGGATAACTCCGTAAACTTAACCTTGTACTGCGATATGGTCATATTATTTTGCTCCAATGCTTATCTCAACATTGTTAGATGCCATTTTCAAACACTGCCACAAAACAAGGGTTAATTAACATATCACATATTATCCCTATACTCTGACCGACCAATTAAATACCGAATAAACTTAGGTAGGTCATACTAGCGAAGAAGTTCTCCGTCTCTCCCCTCCTAGTTCTTATCTCACATCTCAGCCAGGGATCATATCCCTAAGCTTTGATACCAACTGTGATGCCCCCAAAATTAGGTATACATCACCCATCTTGGGTCGTCAGATACATGGTACAAAATACAAATACAAACTTAATTATACAAATATCGTGTAACATACGACAATCTGAGAGTTCTAATAGGAATATTGTCATCTAGACAATATCCATACTCAAGGAGTCCTCATTACATTTATTGTCACACTATTTAACAGAATAGTGAGGACTACTAATGCTATATTCTGGACCATCACTCCTTTTTCTGACTCGTTCCAGCTATATTCTCATTTCCTGAAGAGAACATTGAAAGAAAGGGTGAGCTCAACTAGCCCAGTAAGAAATATTATGACTAAGATAGTGAAGAATAAATTATCAATAGTCTTCAACAATGTTAAACTGATAAAATACAATAGACATCAAGTTTAACTGCAGCGGAATAAGCAATCCATTAGAAGAGTCAAGTAGAGAATAAAACCTACTATCTTCTATGATTTAAAAATGTTTTCATCAACTTTTATCACTGAGACTCAGCTTAATAAATAAACCACATTTTTTAATCATCCTTGTATTACGGGCCAAGGATATTCATTAAATCATCAATGGTCACGACTATACCGAAAAATCCCTGGTCATAATCATACTAAGTCCATCTATGCACGTAAGCCAAAGATGACTTTTAACATAAAATAAACGTGAGGATGATGACAATGTTATAGGAATTCAATTAAACAAGTTCAAGAATTAGTTTATCCAGGAACAAATAATATCCAAATTGTCAACATGATACTTCTTTGTAAAGTAACAGTCAAGAATTCTCAGAAGAATATTTTCATGAAAAGATACTGGATGAAGTGCAAATATCAAGGATATTCCACTAATTTCATGGAGTATATAAATCAAAACTTTAACCAAATGAGTATAATAAAGAATATATGAAACTACAAATGGATTTTCACCAGCCATGCGGTAATCCACGTATACAGATCATTTCTACAATTTAATAAGGAATGAATATAAAGGATCATTCACCATGCATGTGGCAATCCACATAGACAGGTTATTCTAACAGAATAATAAAGAATGGAATAACAGAATGATTCACCATGCATGCGATATAGACTGCACAGACATGTTATTCCCAACAGAATAATAAATGTGGAATAATAAATATGGAACCAGGTCAGGTGAAATTCACACAGACAGGATATTCCGACAGAATAATAAATGCGAAATAATAAATGATGGAACCAGGTCAGGTGAAATTCACACCGATAGGATATTCTGACAGAATCGTAAAGAACGGAATAATAAAAGAATTTCACCAAGTATGCAGTACTTCGCATAAACAGGTTATTCCAACATCATAATAAAGAATGGAATAACAGAAGAAGATCACCAAGTATTGGGTAAACCGCATATACAGGTCATTCCACCAAGTATAGGGTAAACCACGCATACAGGTCATTCCAACAGAATAATAAAGAATGGAATAACATAAGGATTTTACCAAGTATAGGGTATGCCGCGTATACAGGTCATGTATAGGGTATGCCACTTTTACAGGTTATTCCAACAGAATAATAAAGAATGAAATAACAGAAATTCTCTTCATGAATAAGAAAGAATAACACCCCTTACCGTTTTAAAGAAGAACTGAAATAAAGAAGTAGTTAAGTGGTAGAATACTCTTCTTCTTTTTCTCTATAGTTTCTCTCTCTAGAGTTCAGTGAATTCGTAAGAAAATAATGAAGGAATGAGCTTCTATTTATAAGAAAATAGAATGTATACTAACTAATCCATGAACGGTCCAGATTGATTTACTTTAATCTGACGGTCTATATTTAAAGCAAAATCTTTTAAATAAAATATAATATATTCTAATTATTGCCTAATAAAACAAACAACTTTAATAAAGTATTCTGTTTTATATAAAAAGATTTTACTATGCAAAATACTATGCACAATAGAATATAATATTTTCTATTTATAGAATAACTTTAATAAAGTATTATGTTTTATATAAAAAGATGTTTTTGTTTTATTACGTTAATAATACGAATAAAACAAAACTTCATTATCGCTAAATAATTCATATTATTAATTGACAATAATTGAATCAAACTGAGTGACTTTTCACATAAGCATTAATAGTCAATATCGTGTGCTACTATGCAACCACACCTATTACTGTACTTTTACTACCGAGTAGTTCAACAGTATCAACGGTAAAACTTCCGCCGTTATTTTTAATAAAATATTTTTTGTCGTTTCTCAATCCGACAATAATTTCGTTGTGGGGTCCACCAATGATTGTACCGTCGTACGAATATTTTCCGTGAATAGTAACTCGTGAATAGTACTCCGACACAAAAAGTGTCCCAAATACTCGAGTGAACAATACTAGAGTGAATAGTAATTTGGGTGAATAGTAACCTGTGAATAGTAACTCGTGAATAGTAACTCCGACATAAAAAGTGTCCCCAATACTCGAGTGAACAATACTAGAGTGAATAGTAATTTAGGTGAATAGTAACACGTGAATAGTAACTCCGACACAAAAAGTGTCCCAAATACTCGAGTGGACAATACTAGAGTGAATAGTAACCGGGTATTTATGATAACTTGTTTACTTTAAAAAAAATTCACATATCACCCTTAACTTTAACCTTATATCAATTTAACCATTTACCAAAATAAAAAAATTGAATACTTTTATTTCATAAAATTCGGGGTCTCACAGCATTACTTCACCTTTTATCTATCAGAGACAATTGGTGATACCTATCTTGTACCCATTGGTCTTCGTCCAGCTGAGCGTCTATCTATACTTTGAGGGATTCCATTTCCACATCTATGGGGAGAACTGTTTCTATCCCATAGGTTAATGCGTAGGGAGTTACCCCAGTGAAAGTGTGCATGGAAGTTCTGTAGGCTAATATAGTCAGAGGCAATAAGTCAGGCCATCCTTTGTGGTTGGCGGACATCTTTTCCATGATCTTTTTGATGTTTTTGTTAGCCGCTTCAACAACACCATTCATCTTTGGACGGTAGATGACGGAGTTGAGGTGTTTGATGTGGAATTTATTGTACAATTCCTCCATCATTTTGTTGTTGAGGTTCTTAGCATTGCCTGACACAATCACCTCTGGTTGTCCATATCGACAAATGACATTGTTTCTAATGAAAGCAATGATGACTTCTTTGGTAACCCTAGGAAAGGAGACTGCTTCTACCCATTTGGTGAAGTAGTCGATCATGGTGAAGATAAACCGATGCCCATTACTGGCTTTGGGCTCGATGGGCCCGATCCCATCCATTCCCCACATTTAGAAGGGCCAAGGAAAACTCATATTGTGGAGTTCCCTCGGAAGGGCGTGGATAGCATTCCCATCAATTTGGCACTGATAACATCTCTTGACGTGATCCTCACAGTCAGCTTTGAGAGAGCCAGTAATTCCCTGTTTTGAGGATCTTCTTTACAAGTAGAGGGCCGCTTATGTGTGGGCCACATACTCCACCATTAATTACATCCATGAGTCTCTGAGCTTGGTCCTTGTCCAAACATCTGAGGAGACCTAGTCCTGCATCTCTTTTGTAGAGTGCATCTCTGCTCAGATAGAATTTCATAGTCAGTCGATGAATCCGCCTTCTTTCAGTCGGGCTAGCCTAAGCGGGTGTAGATCCATCTTGTAAGTACTCCTTGATATGCCGACACCAAGGGTGTTGGATAGGAGGTAGCTCATCCGATACTTTTCTAACATAATTCCCATAGGTTGGTGCCTTTTATTGGGCAAATATGAGGGTTGGCATGTTTTCCTTGTCAATTACGTTAATCAAGGAGGCCAAGGTTGCTAGCGCATCCGAAAAATCATTCCTATTCCGAGGAATGTGGAGGAAGGATATTTCTTTTAACTCCGAGGCCATCTGTAGAACATACCGATGGTAAGATAGCAAGTGTAGCTCTTTGGTGCGATAGATTCCTTTGGTTTGTCTGATTACCAACCCTGAATCTCCAAAGACAGTTAACCGTCTGATGCCCATTGATTGAGAAAGTTTTAGTCCCATGATATAGTCTTCATACTCAGCTGTGTTATTGGTGTTGGCAAACTGTAATTTGACGGCGACGGGATACTGCTCCCCCATAACGGATACTAGAACTGCTCCAGCCCCAGAACCTTCCATGTTTAAAGCTCCATCGAAATACATCTTCCATGTTTGGTGTGTATCGTAATGATGGTGTTGCTGAATTGTCATTACCCCTTCATCGGGGAAGTATGTTTCCAAGGGTTTGAATTCCCCTGAAGGTGCGACGGCCAGTTGATCCATAATTCCTTGACCTTTAATGGACTTTTGCGTCACGTAGATGATGTCAAACTGCTGTAGGATCAACTGCCATCTGGACAGCCTACAATTCAACATGGATTTACTGAACACGTACTTGAGAGGATCCACGCGAGATATGAGATGGGTTGTGTGACCATGGAGGTAATGCTGTAACCTCATGGAAGCCCATGCTAAAGCATAACAAGTCCTCTCAATCAGAGTGTACTTGTGTTCACTGCTGCTGAATCTTTTGCTGAGGTAGTAGATAGCTCGCTCTTGGTCTCTATCGTCTTTCTGTCCCAGCATACAACCCATGGCATCATCACTTATGGACAGGGGAACATCATCCCTGGGTGGTACCAAAATAGGAGCTTTGACTAGCTGCTCTTTGATTGTAAGGAAGGCCTTTTGGCACTCATCATTCCACTTCATGGAGGAGTTCTCCCTTAACAACTTGAAAATAGGCTCACAGGTTGCTGTGAGTTGGGAGATGAATCTGCTGATGAAGTTGATTCTTCAAAAAAATTCCCGTATTTCCTTCTTTATCTGAGGAATGGGCATTTCTGTGATGGCCTGGATTTTGATGGGATCAAGCTCAATCCCCTTGTGGCTGACTAGGAATCCTAGCAACTTGCCTGATTTAACACCCAAGACGCACTTGGCTGGATTTAACTTCAAGTTATACTTATACAACCTGTTGAAGAGCTTTCTAAGATGGTCTAAGTGGTCTTCCTCCCTTTGGGACTTGACAATGATGTCATCCACATAGATCTTTATCTCCTTGTGCATTAAATCGTGGAAAAGAGCCATAATGGCTCGCTGGTAGGTAGCTCCGGCATTGATGAGGTTGAATGACAACAGTCTATAGGAAAAGGTTCCCCAAGGCATGATGAATGCAGTTTTCTCATGATCCTCTTCAGCAACCATAATTTAATGGTACCCCGCGAAGTAATCAGCAAAGGAGTACATGTCGTATTGAGCAGTATTGTTAATGAGAATGTGGATAAATGGCACGGGAAAGCTATCTTTAAGGCAAGCTTTATTCAGATCCCGGTAATCCACGCAAACTCGTACCTTTCCTCCTAGTTTAGGCACGGGGACTATGTTGGATAGCCATTCAGGGTATGTGGACACCATGATGATGCCTGTTTGAAATTGTTTCACAATTTCTTCTTTAACCTTCAAACTCCACTGAGGTTTTAATCGCCTGAGCTTCTGCCTGACTAGCTTGAATCCTTCTTTAATGGGAAGGCGATGAATGGCTATGTCAGTAGACAAATCGACCATGTCTTCATGAGACCATGCAAACACATCCTGGAATTGGGTTAATAGTGTAATCATTTCATTCCTTTGGTTTAAAGTGAGGGCCGTACCAATCTGGATTAGTTTAGGGCTTTCTAAGGTTCCAAGATTGAATGAAGTGGTTTGATCAAGGTTTGGTTTGGGTTTGTCTTCGACCCATTCTTTGATCTCATGAGGTATCTCAATGTACTCTTGTATTTCCATCAAGTCTGAGTCCAACTTTTCATCAAAGTTACAATCCTTGTGGAGAAAAGACACCTCATCAGCAAGTATATGCATATCTAAATTCAGAGTCCTGAAACAAAATATGCTTTCACTTAATATATGAAACTGTTCAATCATACAAAGTGTTAGCATGTACTGACAAAACAACTGCTAATACTGTACAGAAAAGTAAGCAGTTATTATTATCTATAGGGCAGAAGGAGTTTCTACCCGTTTTACCCTTGTCGACCGATAAAAGGAGTGCTGCTCCAATTGTCAAGGGTGAAGTCCTGATGGACTACAATGATAGAGGGGCTGTCATCGTCCTCTTTCTCCTAAATGATGACCATTATGTCTGGGCAATCATCGTCTGGGGTGTTTCTATTTGTGTGATCATCATGGACAATGATGCGTATGTTTGACATTCTTATGGCGATGTCTTGTTTACATATCCATTCCTCTTCTTCCACTTCGGGATTTGGAACCAGGACTTATTTCCCTTGACCGGTATCGATTTAGGAAATAACATGGCCATTACATGGGTAGGCACCTTTACCGGAGACCGTACAGGCTCAGGAGATGTAAGTTGAGATAATCGCCGTGCGGCTGAAGCTGAAGGAATATGTTTGTGCTTATGAGGACTCCTGCGACTAGAACTAGCAGCATAGCCTAGTCCGGCTGTCCCTGTTTGATTGGGAACTTGAATCGGGCGTTTAATGTCCTGATAATCTTTGCCCAACCCTTGTCTAGGTTGATAACCCAATGACATCATTTCTTGAGTGGCCGACATTACTTCGGCAAAAATCTGGGGTCTGAGAGGTGGCGCCCCAACAGGATGGTAGTGAGTGCTGCTCACCTCCAGGGCATAAAAACTGACCGACTCAACTTTTGAATTGAAGCTGATGAGTGGTATGTCACCTTGTTCAGGACATTCCGGCTCAGCATTGACAGTAACTAGGCTATTGTTGATGATGTATTTAAGTTGTTGGTGAAGAGTGGAGGGGACGGCTTCGGCCATATGAATCCACGATCTTCCCAAAAGTAGGTTGTATCCTGTATCTATTTTGAGAATGTGAAAAGACACGCAGAATGTATGTGGACCAATCTCCACTAGCAGTTCAATCTCTCCGACAGAGTTTCGTCGGGATCCATCAAAAGCTTTGATAACCGTATGGCTGCTTCAGATCCGATTGAGGTTGATGTTCATTTTCACCAAAGTGGCATAAGGACAGATATTCAAAGACGATCCTCCGTCTATCAAAACTCCTCCCACCATGTATCCTGAAGATAAAACCGCTATGTGTAACAGCTTACAATGACCAGTCCCTTCGGGAGGTATATCGTCATCAGTGAAAGATATCACATTGTTGTTAAAAATGTGATCAACCAGATGCTAGAATTTTTCAACATCCACTGATTTTGGCAACTGGGCCTTTTCCAAAACCCTGAGCAAGACCTTCTTGTGATCTTCAAAAGAGAGAACCAAATCCAATATAAAAATTTGTTGTGGAGCTTCTCTTAAGCTTGAAACTACCTTGGCTTCATTATGACCCATAGTACGGAGAAAATTTTCCACTTTTTCCATGGGAATCTTCCCCTTTTTCTTGATGGTAGGCTTCATCACCCGTTGGGGAAGATACAGTGGATTATTCTTTGACATCGTAGCAGTTATGTGGGATGTGGATCCTTCAGCCTGTCCATAATTCCATGGCACTTTTTGTAGGCTGACAACAGGATATTATGGTCTGAATGGTAAGATGATTGGCTCTGGCGCAGCCACTTTCAAAGGAGTTTCAATACCCTTGAGCTGAATAGGTTAAATTGTATGTGAGGGGTATCTGAATCTTTCTCAGAAGATATGACTGCTAGGATTTCCTTCCACTTTGTAGGAAATGCGTCCCCACTCTCTAGTAAAATAGTGTCATCGTCTGCCAGCTGCAGGACACCGCTGTCAATTAAATTTTGAAAAAGGTGGCGAAGTGCCCAACATTCTTCTGTGCTGTGATCGCGAGAGTGGGAGTGATACTGACATACTCTATTAGAATTAAACCGCCTTAAACGGGGATTGATTGGAGGTAATAGAGCTGTAATTCTACCTTCATTGATCAACATCTGAAATATTTCCTCCATAGGTTGGCCAGGGTGTGTGAATTCCCTTTTGTTGGCAAAATACCGGTGGGCTTTGGCACTTGCTCTTTTTGCAATTTTATCATCTAGTGTTTCACTTTCTGGATATGATGATGGAGTATTCATGACAAAAGGAAGGAGGCTAGCATGCTCTTGACTGACTAATTGGCGGGTGACTTGGTGCTGATGAATCACTAGTTCTGCCAATTGCCCAACTTGCTTGCAAAGAGCTTTCATTTTTCGTTCCATCATAACTTGGAACTGTGCGTAGTCCCATTTATCAGCACCGTCCTTGCTGGTTTGGGAGGATTCACCACCGTAATTGGAACTTTGTCCACTGTTCCAATTAATCATGTTAACCTCCTCTTTCTTGTGTTGAGGAAGATGGTTGTCTTGCACATGAGGTTAGTCAGGTTTTTCTACCACGATCTCACCATTATCAATCAAATCATGGATCTTGAGTTTCAAGGCCTAGAAATCTTGAGTATCATGTCCTGGAGCTCCAGCATGATAAGCACATTTCTGAATAGTATTGAAACCCTTCCCACTCGGGTTGGCTGGTGGAAGAAGATGAGTAATTTAGTCTGAGTTGTCAGAAGATTGAGAACATTTTCGAGTGAGTCCCCTAAGGGTGTGAACACTCGAGTGCGTCTAAATTCTCCACTTTTAGGCAAGGGAGGGTTTGAAGACTGTGCTTGAAAGGGGGAGTAATTTGTCCTCTGGATAGGCATATTTTGACTGCCTTTCTGACCTTGTAGTATCAAGGAAACATCCTCCTCTTTCTTTTTATGGACCCTCCGGGGGTTGTTTCCATAATTTCTGAATTGGATGTGTTCAACAACTGCTTTAAGAGTAGCTAGGTCTTGAATTTTTCCCGACTTCAATCCCATCTCAGCCATCTCCCCATGCTTAATCATTTCAGAAAATGGTTTGCCAATACCAGCTAAGACTCTCTCACAGAAAGGAGCTTCTTGTATGTCTATGAAGGTCATCACCATCTTAGACTCATTCATAGAGGGAACAACTTGAGTAACAAGGCGCCTCCACCTTTGACCATACTCTCTGAAAGATTCATTGATTTGTTTCCTGACTTTAGTAATTTGGTACCGGTCAGGGGCCATCTGAGATTGGAAGCTGTACTGACTGAGGAAGGCATGAGCTAGTTCCTTCTAGCTATGGATCTTGGAGTTGTCTAATCTGGTGTACCATGATCGGGCTTCTCTAGTCAGACTTTTTTGGAACAGTTGCATTCTGAGCTTCTCGTCTTTGGCATAAGATCCGAGTTCTCCAATGAATACCTTCAAATGTGTGTAAGGATCTTGTAAGACCCCAACTATTTATAAATAAAATCAAATTTTCTCTAATTATTATTTTAAATAATAAGGTGTTAATTTGATATAATGCTTTGGTTATGGGTTAAATGTGCAAATTTTGTAAAATAAGCAAGTGATTATAAAATATTCATTGTTGTCGGGGAATATTCATTTGGTCGTGGAATATTCTTGCTGTCGGGAAATATTCGTACGATGGCGCAGCCATTTGTGGGCCCCATAACGAAAAACGGTCGAATGAAGAAATCGATAAGTTTGAATTTTTACAAATAATGGCGTAGTTGTTACCGCTAACACTGTTGGAATACCCGGTGGTTAAAGTACAGTAATACGCGTGGTTGCACAGTAGCACACGGTATTGCACAGTATTGTTAAATTATTGATCCTTACGTAAGAAGGCACTACTCAATAATTGTTACAGTAATTACTGTTCAATATTTTATTTTATTGATTCAATAATTGCTACGTTGATATTTTATATTATTGTTGTTTCAATAATTGTCACTACACGCTATTTTTCATTATCAGATCAAAAATTTATATTATATGAATAATATTATTAGATAATATTATTGGCAATGTCTAAGAAAGTTCTGTCTAAGGAGAGGTTTGGTCACCTAATTGCGCACCAGTAAGGAGAAATCCTTATCGGAAAGCCCCCTCTTTCCTAGGAACGACCTAATTGTCATAATTGTGATTCTGTAATATTATTTGTGAATAATTAATTACTGATTTATATGATAAGAAAATATTTATTTTATGTGGATATAAATGAAGGAATTAATGCTGAGGTGCTTTATCAGTATTTTGTCAGAATTGAGGTATTAAAAATCATCCGTATGTGAATTTCATACATTTTTTGTTTGAAATTTGAAAAAACTTTCTTCTACAAAGTTGTAGAGAATTAAATTTTCTATGAAATAGACATGAGATTCGAATTTTTCTGATTAAAGAGCTATTTATTATGAATTATTCAAATTTCATAAATAAATATTTTTATTAAAAACATGGGTGGGCCCCACTTTTGGTTGGTGTGAAAAATCTAAATTTTGGTGGGGCCTACTGGTGGTAGCTAAATTTTGGTCCAAGAGGTGTGCGTAGAAATTTTTTGAAAAAAATATTATTTTATTAATTTAGTCTGCTTTGGCATTCTAAGCATTTTCCTATAAATAGGGTACTTAGTTAGAATTGAAAATCACACCAGAATCATAAGCTTTCTCTCTCTATATTATCGAGCGTATTTTTGTGAGTATTTAGATACTTTGAGAGTTGCTATTCAGTACAAGTTTTCTTCAGCCGGAAGTACTGTTCTTTTGAGGTAAGGGATATTATTTTTTTCGTAAATGATATTATTTCTTTCAATATCATTATGTCGAAATATTGGTATGAATTTTATTATGAAATCTTTATCTTTTTGTGTCGGGGTTATTATTCACGTATACGACACTATTCACCGAAAAATGAAATTTTCTCTTCTTTGTCCAAGATGTCTATTATGATTACTATATTTGATTGTATCCATGTTTTGATCTTCATTCTTAAATTTTACTCCACTATGGTTTATTATGGAATATTTTTGAACCTGGATTGTCTAAAGTTTATCTCACTGGATTCACTTCTTTAAGATATTTTTCATCATCCTCAGTCCTAAATGGTGATATAACTGAATATCTTTGGCCTGTAGTGCAAAGATGAATGATTACCTGATGAATATCTTTGACCTGTAATTCAAAAATGAATAGGTGTTGAGATGAACATGACCAATTGATGAATATCTTTGGCCTATAGTGCAAAGATGAATATTTGATTTAAGATGTATATTGATTGATGTTACAGGGATAAAATATTGATGACAGACTTTTAAATTCATAGATGATAGTAGATTTCATTCTCTACTTAACTCTTTAAATGAATTGTTATTTTCGCTACGAATATTTATCTAAAACTGGTTGTCCATTATATTTTATCTGATTTGTTGAAGGCTAACGATAATTTGTTGTTCATTATCTTAGTCATATTATTCTTTACTTGGCTAGTTGAGCTTACCATTTTCGTTTTTATTCCATTTTTCTTCTTAGGAGGTGAGAATTTGGCAGGAACTAGTCAGGGTATGGAGTGATGGTTCAAGATAGTTATTTTAGTAGTCCTCAATATTTTGTAAAATAGTGTGTCGATAAATGTAATGAGGACTCATTTGAGTTTGAATACTGTCTAGAAGACAATATTTGTATTTAAATTCACAGTATATGTGTTGTCGTATTTTGCACGACAATTGTAATAATAGTGTTGTAGTTGTTTCTGTACCATGTATTTGACGACTCAGAGTGGGTGATGTATACCTATTCTGGGGGTGTCACAGTTGGTATCAGAGCTTAGGGATATGGTCTCTGGCGGAGATCGGAGAATAGAACTAGGAGGGGAGAGATGAGTAAATCCTTCACTAGTGTGTCTTACCTAAGCTTATTTGTTGGTCGGTCAGAATATAGGGGTATTATGCGGTATGTCATTTTCTTTAATTAACCCTTGTTTTGTGGCAGTATTTGAGAATGACAGCTGAAAATGTTAACAATAGAGTGTATGAGACCGTGGAGACACCTTTAATCACCAACCAGGAGAACGTGCAACAGGAAGGTAATATTCCTCTTGTAATCAATACTACCGAACAAACGATGAATGGTGGGTTGTTTAGAAACTTTTTACAGTTCATGCAAAATCAGACGAGGGAGACTAGTGTACAGAATAAGGGTGGAAATGATAGCAATGCGCGGTTTGTCACAGCCAAGCAGTTCAAAGAGTTGGGACCACCAAAGTTCTTGGGAAAGCCGGATCCGATTAAGGCGAAAATGTGGGTCAAGAAAATTACCAAGATATTCGATGTCTTGGGATGCACAGAGGAACAGAAGGTTACATTTGCCACCATTATATTTCGTGGTGAGGCAGATTACTGGTAGGAATCTGTGAAGCGTACCCAACCAGCCACATTCAATATATCTTGGAAAACGTTTCAGAAACTATTCAATGACAAGTACTTTCCTGAAAGTATTCGTCATATGAAGTTGGTAGAGTTTATTAGATTGGAACAGAATAACATGATTATTTCCCAGTACGAGGCTAAGTTCGCGGAGTTATCCAGGTTTTCACCTCATTTGGTAGAGAACGAGGAACGTATGACACGGATGTTTCTGAGAGGTCTGAAATTCGAGTTTCTGAAATATCTTATTTCTCACATTTTTTCTCTATATTCAGATGTTGTGAACATGGCTCAATTATTAGAGCAAGATAATGAGTATGTTCAACCAAGGGACCACAACCAGGGTCATACCTGTGGCAGCAGTCATCGGAGCAACGATAACCAGCGGGGAGGGAAAAATACAGATAAAAGCGGTAACCACTCTGGTGGTAATCGTGGCCATGATAGTAGAAGAAGCGAGTCAGGGGGAGATTTCAAAAAGAGAAGGTACAACAATGATAACGTGAAGACGTCAGCGCCAACATCAACTGTTTCTAGGGGAGGAGAACGACCACTGGTCGTAAGTTATAAATACGAGAAAGAGGAACATATCAGCCCAAACTACACACAACAATTCAAGGTATGTTATAACTGTGGAAAGGAAGGTCATATAGCTCAAGATTTTTCTATAGCAAAACCAAGTCCAGTGGGAATGGTGACCCCAAAGGCTGTCCCGAAAAAGTTAAAGTCAGTGGTTCCTAGAAGAGCGTTTGTCGTGACTAGCCAAAACGCGAGAAACCCGAACGAGGTGATCACGGGTAAGCTAATCATAAACTCTTTTAAAGTTTATACCTTACTAGATACTGGTTCTACCAATTCTTTTATCTCTCCTGCTTGTGCTCAACGTTTGAACTTGACTCCGGAGAAATTAGACTTTGACTTATCTGTTGAGACTCCGTTAGGAGAAACTTTCATTACATCCGCTGTTTATAAATCTTGCTTGATTCAAGTTGGCACCATCACATTACCTATTAATCTTATCTCTTTAAAGATACTTGCATTTGATGTGATTTTAGGGATTGATTGGTTAACTACTCATTATGCCAAAATTGATTGTTTTCATAAGGTTGTTAGTTTTCATATTCTTAACCAACCAGTCGTGCGAATTCAAGCAACCAAACAACTAAAATTAATCACTGTCATATCAAGCCATAAAGCCATTCATTTATTGAAAAATGGATGTCAAGCTTTCTTAGCCCATGTTATGGACTTGAACAAAAATACGTCAGATTTGAATAATATTTCTATTATTAGTGAATTTCCTTACGTATTTCCTGACGAACTTCCCGGTCTACCCCCAGAACGTGAAGTTGAATTCTTTATTGACCTTAAACATGGTACTAAACCCATTTCTAAAACCCCATGTCGAATGGCTCCTATTGAACTTCAGGAGTTAAAGGTCCAACTACAGGAGTTGTTAAACATCAGTTTCATTCATCCTAATACATCTCCTTGGGGTGCTCCTGTTTTATTCATAAAGAAAAAAGACGGGAGTATGCGACTTTGTATTGACTACCGAGAATTGAACCATGTCACCATAAAAAATAGGTATCCGCTACCTCGCATTGATGACCTGTTCGACCAGTTGCAAGGAACACAATTCTTTTTAAAGATTGATCTTCGTTCTGGATATCTTCAGCTGAAGATTAAAACTGATGACATTCCAAAGACTGCTTTCAGAACTTGGTACGGGCATTAAGAATTCCTAGTCATGTCTTTTGGATTGACTAATGCTTCTGCGACTTTAATTGATATGATGAACTGTGTGTTCAAGGAATATTTGGATCAGTTCGTTGTTGTCTTTATTGATGACATCCTCATCTATTCCAAAAGCCGTGAAGATCATGAGCACCATTTGAAGCTGGTACTTCAAAAGCTTCGTGATAACAAGCTATATGCCAAGCTGAAGAAATGCGAGTTCTGGCTTGAGGAAGTAGCATTCTTTGGGCACGTAGTGTCAAAACATGGAGTATCTGTTAACCCGAAAAAGGTTGAAGCAATGCAAAGTTGAGAGCAACCGAAGTCGGTGACTGAAGTACGTAGCTTTCTAGGCTTAGCTGGTTATTATCGGAGATTCGTGGAAGGATTTTCTCGAATCGCTACTACGTTAACTCAGCTGACTCGGAAAGATACAAAATTTGTATGGAACGAGGAATGCGAAAAGAGTTTCCAAGAGCTTTTGAGGAGACACATTTCGGCACCTATTTTGACAATACCATCTGGTTCGAACGGATTTGTTATCTACAGCGATGCTTCAGGCAAAGGGTTAGGATGTGTTCTCATGCAACATGGGAAAGTCATAGCCTATGCCTCGCGACAACTCAAAGAATATGAGAGGAATTATCCTACTCATGATCTGGAGTTGGCAGCAGTCGTTTTCGCGTTGAAGATCTGGAGACACTACTTGTATAGTGAGAAAGTGGAAATCTTAACAGATCATAAGAGCCTCAAATATTTCTTCACCCAAAAGGAACTCAACATGCGATAACAACGTTGGCTCGAGCTGTTGAAAGATTACGACCATACTATTCAATATCATCCTAGAAAAGCGAACGGTAGCTGACGCGTTGAGTAGAAGATCGTATGCGGGTATGAGTGCGATGTTGTTAACATAAAGACCCATTTTGTACGACTTATAAAGAATACAGATAGAGTTAAAGGCTCCAAATACCCACGTGATAATATCAAACATACGAGTAGAACCGACTTTAATCGATAAAGTTAAAGCTGCTCAAGCTACAGACTCGGAGATGATACGTATGAAGACGAAAGTACAAGAAGGTGTTATTCTAGAAGTAAGAATCGATGAAGAAGGAATACTTCGAGTCAACTTCAGATTTTGCATTCCTAACGATTCTGACTTAAAGCATAGAATCATGATGGAGGCACACAATACACCGTTTGCAATCCATCTTAGGAGTACCTGATAAGTGGGATTTATACCTACTTATTGAATACCAATTCACATGAACTATGCCCATCTCAAGTATATTTTAGTGTATTTTTAGTGCATTTCATGTTATTTTGCATTGCATTTACTTAAAACTCCTTTTGGTGAAAAAATGCAGAAAATGGCCTGTTTTGGTGGTATTAGAGGGCACGAGGTGAATGGACGCATGAAGGCGAGGCACAAGCTGGGATATGCATGACAAGAGGATCAAGTGAAGCATGGATGGACAAGCATGGATGGACAAAGGATGGAGCAGCAGAGCAAATCAGTGCAGCAGCAGAATCAGAAGACACAGACTGCTAGCTACGCGGCTACGCGACATGACAAGCTTGGAGCCGCGCGCCCACGCGAGCACCCGGCCAAACAACTTTACCTACTACAAGTCGCGCGCCCGCGTGAGATATACACTGGAGGGGCGCGCGACCGCGCGCGAGGCTTGAAGCTGCTGATTTGTTTTATTTTATTTTTTTTAATTAAAAGGGTTGTAATTGATTAAAACGATATCTGACTGGTGTCAGAGGTATCTTGGATAACTTTTGACGTATTTTTATCGTAGTAACTAGGGTTTACACCGTAAGGGAGATTCTAACGTAGAACGAAGCCAAAATGCCTACTCTTCCAATTCTTATTGGGATTCTCTATCATTGTGAATTAGTATTATTATTTTGCTAGAATTTTATGAGGATTTGATTGTTAATATTGGTTTATATTCATCAATTGGGTTTGATCGTTCTATCCTTCATCTTTTAATTGTTTGCTTATTAACCATGTTTTGTGTTGATCCCATAATGGATTTTGGTTCAGTCATGAACTAAACTCCATTATGGGATTCTAATGGATTTTAATATGTAGTTTAGTTGCATGCTTGATTGCTAGGGCTGTTTTGCATATCATATGGGATTTCTATCATGGTTGTATTGCATGTATGAATGCTTGATCACCATTCGTCTCAGTACTTGTATGGAATTGACAATGAACATGCAAGTATGGATTGTAATCATGATAGCATACGAATATGGGGCTGTTTTATATGGCTTGTGTATTTTGTGAACCAGATAGACATATAATGTTTCACCGTGTGAGTTAAAATAAGGGCTTGTGTTTAAGTTCAGTATGATTGCAATTTCATATAAACATATAGTGATTTTGGTTATATTGACGATTACATGGAGTCTATCATCTGTGGATGCTATGTAAGTAGGTCATAGTGCATTGAAAAATGGCTATGACTCTATTAGTACTCTTGACTACTTTCCTGTGATATATGAACACTTCTTGCATGATAGTGGTAATTAGATGAAGTATTAAATGACATTAGGATCCCATTATTTCTAGATTTGATTTATTCCATTATTAGTCTTATTTTAATTGCTATTCGCCATTAGAGTAATTCACTAATATAGACATTAGTCTAAGCATATAAATACAGTGATTTAATTGATGCATAGTGGTTTAAATTTGACAACTTTCTCTATGGGATCGATACACTACTTACTCTGTATTAGTTGTTGGCACATGTATATTTGCATGAGTTAGAGCTCTTTTATCAGAACTAAAAAAGAGGCAACAAGTTTTTGGCGCCGTTGCCGGGGACATGCATTTTAATTTAAATAATTATCATCAGTTTAAAGCTATATTGTATGACTTAGACAATTCTGATCTTTCCTCATTTCTATTTTTGATTTGTTTTTGGTTTCAGGCACTTGTAGGTTTTTATGCACACGCGATCATCTAACTCAGAATTAACACCGGCACAGGGTAACATTAACGGAAGAGGTTGGAAAGCAAGTGTGCGGAGAAATTTGCAAGCGCAGTTAGAAAGTACAACATCTAGTATGGCAGAAGAACAGAGAATTGAGCAAAGAGAAGAGCATCGGGCTCTAAGGGATTATTGCATGCCAAACATAAACGGACTGCAGTTTAGCATAGTTAGACTGGCGATAGCAGCCAATACTTTTGAGATTAAATCGGGCACTATTCAAATGGTTCAGAACACGGTAAAGTTTGGGGGTGCTGCTACGGATGATCCGAATGAACACCTGTTAAGTTTTAACGAGATATGTGGCACTTTCAGATACAACGGTGTGACGGAGGACGCTATCAGACTAAGGTTATTCCCATTTTCATTGAGGGATAAGGCGAGAAGTTGGCTACATTCTCTGCCGTCAGGGTCAATCACTACATGGGAGGACTTAGCACATAAATTTTTAGCCAAGTTCTTTCCAATGGCTAAGACTGCAAAGATGAGAATAACCATCTCTCAGTTTGAGCAACAACAGGGCGAGTCCTTATATGAGGCATGGGAGAGATATAAAGAGATGCTAAGGAAGTGTCCACATCACGGTATGCTAGATTGGATGGTGATCAACTCATTTTACAATTGTTTGGGATGGCAGTCGAGACCTATTGTGGATTCAGCTGCAGGAGGGGCATTATAGGCAAAGAGCTATGACGAGGCCTATACACTTATCGAGACTATGGCTGTAAATGACTACCAGAATCCTACAGCTCGGACGCCACAACCCAAAGTTGCAGGTGTGTTGGAGGTAGATGCTATTACTCAGTTGACAACACAGATGGCAGCGATGGCAAAGAAGCTAAATACTTTGGCAGAAAGCAGGACGAAAACAGTTGCCTTCGTATGTGAGATTTATGCGGGGTCACACTCGACAGATCAGTGTGCAATCAGCTCGGAGTCGGTACAATATGTGGGAAATTACAAGAAAGATCAAGGTCAGTTTTAGAACACATACCACCCCAGCAACCGAAATCATCCAAACTTTAGTTGGTAAAATAACCAAGGAAATCAACAGAATCAGTTTTAGCCGAACCAACAGTTTCAACCACAGTCATCTCAGCCACAATTTTCATCCAAACCACCATTTCCACCGGGATTTTCTCAACAACAACAGCATCACACTCCAGCTACACCACAGCCAGAAAAGAAATTAGAAATGGAGGAGATGATGTTGAAATACGTGGCAAACACGGAAGTTATGATCAAAAGCCAAGCAATGGCTATCAAGAATCTGGAAACTCAAATGGGGCAGATGGCGAGCATGCTTAACAACAGGCCCCAAGGTTCTTTGCCAAGTAACACAGAGGCAAATCCTAGAAGAGACGGGAAGGAAAAGTGTCAAGCGATCACATTAAGATCTGGGAAGAATACTGCAGGAACTGACAGTCGCACGCTCGCGTATGAGTTACAAAGGGAAGTAGCGCGGCCGTGCGAGGCAGAGCAAGTGACTGTTGAGGAAGAAAATTTGAAAAATTCTGAGGAACAGCAGGAAGAGAAAGACAAGGTAGGTTCAGAAGAGAAGGTCAAGAGTTCAGTGCCACCAATTCACCCTCAAGTACCATATCCGCAGAGATTGAATAAGCAGAGGGAAGACAAATAGTTCAGCAAGTTCTTAGAGGTATTCAAAAAGCTGCAGATCAACATACCGTTCGCCGAGGCATTGGAACAAATGCCAAGCTATACAAAGTTTATGAAGGGTATATTGTCAAGGAAGAGAAGATTAGATGAGTTTGAGATAGTGGCCTTGATAGAGGAATGCAGTGCAGTGCTTCAGCGTAAACTACCTCCAAAGCTGAAAGATCCGGGCAGTTTCACAGTTCCGTCCACTATCGAAAAGATAAACTTCGAAAAGTGTTTATGTTTTCTTGGGGTAAGTATCAATCTGATGCCCTTGTCAGTGTTTAATCAGTTGGGATTGCCGGCTCCAAGACTGACAAACATTACGTTGCAGCTAGTAGATAGATCCATCACGTATCCACGAGGAATTGTTGAAGATGTGTTGGTGAAAGTGGACAAATTCATCTTTCCGGCTGACTTCATCATTTTAGATTTTGAGGAAGACAAGAGTATACCGATCATACTAGGGAGACCATTCTTAGCCACAGGAAGGACTCTGATAGACGTGCAAAAAGGGGAACTCACTATGCATGTACATGATCAACAGGTGACCTTTAATGTCTTCAAGGCCATGAAGTTCCCAGCAGATGAAGAGGATTGTTTCCTAGTCGATTGGGTAAATCGAGTTCTAAATGCTAAAGTACAAAATCTAGTGGATTATGAACCTTTGAGGAATATCACTGATGAGAACTCAGATTCGGAGGACGAGGAATTTGACGAATTTGTGCAATATCTAGATACCACACCATAATTCTAAAAATTCAGACCACCTGCCGAGCTATTGATAAAAGCTGGGGAAGCCTCAGTAAAGTTAAAGCCATCTCTTGAGACACCTCCAGTGCTGGAGTTAAAACCACTTCTAGAACATCTCAGGTACGTATTTTTAAGTTCAGATTCGAAATTATCGGTGATTATTGCTTCTGTACTAACACCTTATCAGGAAGAAAAACTGCTACAAGTGCTACGAGAGTTCAAATCCACTATTGGATGGACCATAGCAGATATCAAAGGGATCAACCTTTCGTATTACATGTACAAGATCCTGATGGAAAATGGTAGCAAGCAGTCAGTTGAGCAACAAAGAAGGCTTAATTTCATAATGAAAGAAGTGGTTAAGAAAGAGGTACTGAAATAGTTAGATACAGGAATAATTTATCCAATTTCAGACAGCTCATGGGTGAGCCCAGTGCAGTGTGTTCCGAAAAAGGGTGGCATGACAGTCGTGACTAATGAGCATATTGAGTTAATTCCAACACGAACAGTAATGGGGTGGAGAGTCTGCATGGATTACCGCAGGCTCAACAAAGCTACGAAGAAGGATCATTTCCCACTCTCATTTATTGATCAAATGTTGGATAGATTAGCAGGTCATGAGTACTATTACCTTCTGGACGGATATTCGGGCTACAATCAAATTATGATAGCTCCAGAAGACCAGGAAAAGACTACATTCACATGCCCGTATGGTAGTTTCGCTTTCAGGAGAATGTCTTTCAGGTTGTGCAATGCTTCAGCCACCTTTCAGAGATGCATGATGGCTATATTTTCAGACACGGTGGAGCAGAATGTGGAGGTATTTATGGATGACTTTTCAGTCTTCGAGGACTCATTTGACTTATGCCTTGAGAATCTGGTTATGGTCTTGAAGAGGTGTGTTGAAACGAACTTAGTGCTGAACTGGGAAAAATGCTATTTCATGGTCTAAGAAGGAATCATATTGGGACACAAGGTTTCGAAGAAGGGACTTGAGGTGGATAGGGAAAAGCTGGAGACTATTGAGAACTTGCCACCACCTACTTCAGTAAAAGGTGTTCGCAGCTTTTTGGGACATGCATGTTTCTATCGCAGATTCATCAAGGACTTCTCCAAAATAACTAAACCACTATGCAGTCTATTGGAGAAGGATGCACAGTTCAGTTTTGATGAAGCCTGCGTGTTAGTATTTGAGCACCGAAAGAGAAAACTAACTTCAGCATCAGTGATTACTGCACCAGATTTGGCTCTACCGTTTGAGTTGATGTACGATGCCAGTGATTACGCCGTAGGGGCTGTTTTGGGGCAGCGGAAGGACAACATATTTCATGTGATCTATTATGCCAGCAAGACCCTCACGGATGCACAATTGAACTATACCACCACAGAGAAAGAGTTATTGGCAGTGGTATACGCCTTTGATAAGTTTTGACCATATCTGATTGGCACAAAGGTGATAGTGTATATGGTTCACGCGGTAATTCGATATTTAGTGGCAAAGAAGGATGCAAAACCCCGGTTGATTAGATGGATTTTATTATTGCAAGAATTTGATTTGGAAATCAAGGACAGAAAAGGGACTGAAAACCAAGTGGCAGACCACTTATCTCGACTCTAGAATCCGAAAAGGGAAGTAAACGATAACGTCATGATTAACGAATCCTTTCCAGATAAGCAGTTATTTGTGGTGAAAGGGGAAGTGCCATGGTTCGCAGACTACGCGAATTATCTGGTAAGTAAGATGGTACCTTCTAACTTAGTGGGTTATCAAAAGAAGAAATTTCTGCACGATGTCAAATGGTATATATGGGATGAGCCTTACTTGTTTAAACAGTGTTCTGATCAAGTGATAAGAAGGTGTATTCCATATAGCGAGACCAAAGGGATTCTGCAAGAGTGTCATTCTACTGTGTATGGAGGTCACTATGGTGGTGAAAGAGCAGTGGCTAGAGTACTACAATCAGGGTTCTACTGGCCGACAATTTTTAAGGATATATACAATTTTGTCCAGCAGTGTGATAGATGTTAGCGAGTTGGGAACATCTCCAAAAGAAATGAAATGCCTTTGAATATGATCCTCGAAGTAGAGATTTTTGATGTGTGGGGAATTGATTTCATGGGACCCTTTGTTTCTTCCTGTGGAAATCTCTATATCTTGCTTGCAGTGGATTATGTCTCTAAATGGGTCGAAGCGGCAACTCTTCCAACAAATGATGCCAAGGTCGTCCTCAGATTTTTACACATGAACATCTTCACGAGGTTTAGGACTCCAAGGGCTATCATTAGTGACGAAGGCAGTCATTTCTACAACAGGCAGTTTATAGCTTTGTTGGCTAAGTATGGGATAAACCACCGCATTGCTACAGCTTATCACCCGCAAACAAATGGCCAAGCTGAAGTGTCGAATTGAGAAGTTAAGCGAATCCTGGAAAAAGTTGTGTATCCCACACGGAAAGACTGGTCGTTGAAGTTGGATGATGCAGTCTGGGGTTATAGAACTGCATACAAAACTCCATTGGGAATGTCACCTTTTTAACTCATGTATGGAAAAGCCTGTCACCTCCTTATGGAGATAGAACACAAGGCATATTGGGCAATACAGAAACTCAATTTTTATTTGAAAGCTGCAGGGGTGAAACGTCTACTCCAACTCAATGAGTTGGATGAATTTAGACTACAGGCGTATGAGAATTTGAAGTTGTACAAAGAGAAGGTGAAGAAATAGCATGACCAAAAGATAATAGAGAGGACATTTGAACCAGGATAAAGGGTTTTGATTTATAACTCTAGACTTAAACTTTTTCCTGGAAAGTTGAAATCAAGATGGTCAGGTCCATTTATAGTGAAGACTGTCTTTCTGCATGGTGCAATTGAAGTATATGATCATTTTTCGGATAAGCCTTTTAAGGTAAATGGCTAGCGATTGAAGCATTACGTTGGTGGCAAGGTGGACAGACATACAATCACCTCCATTCTCTCTTCTACATGATATTCAGAGACAGTAAAGCTAATTGACTATAACTTAGCGCTTGATGGGAGGCAACCCATTATTTCTATTTCTATTTCTATGTTCTTTTCATTTATTCAGTAGAGTATTAGTTAAATCATCTCTATTTCATGTTTGATAAATTATATGTTGTGCATTCATGTCCATGTAGGTACTTTCATTTGCACGCATCACTGATTTGCTGCTTGGGGGTAAAAATGTTACAGTACAGGAAGTTACATTGCGCGGCCGCGCATGATACAACTTAAGAAATTATGCGCCTGCTTCTGGAAGTCAGTAGCTAATAATTTACTCGCGCGCCCGCCCAAGGATTCCTCTACAAAGCCGCGTGGCCGCGCGTGACACCAGGCGTTGAAAATTTTTAAAGTTTAAAAAGCCGAGTTGTGGTCAACTTGGCCTCTCACAGGACACAATATAAGCGTATTCTTCTGTTCTCCCATACTCATAAAACTCCCCAGCTCTCATCAAAGCTCATACCACAACCCTCTCCACTAATATAAATCTAGGGTTTTTGCGTGGGTGGTGCAACAACGAGTTTGGGGGTACTCTCATCTGCAGCAAAGCATCTGTATTACCGCCCTATCATCTGTACATGGGTCCAAAAAGAGTACGTTCAATTTTCATCTCTTCATCCTCAGAATCATCCTTCAGTAACCAAGACGAGGATGTCATGGACCACATGAAGTTTATCAGTTTGGAAGCCCATCAGGAATATTATCGCATCATGGCTAAATCATTTGTGAAGGAACGGGGATTTAAACCTGATAAGAAAGACGACCAACTATGGAATATGATAAGAGAACGCGGCTGGGTTTACCTAGTTACAACTCCTATGCCTATTCCCATGGGGGTTATTCGAGAGTTCTACGCGAATGCAAAGGAGGAAATAAAAGGAGGGATTATGCTGGTTTGAGGAGTACAAGTGGATTTTCTCCCCCCAACCATCAGAGCAGTGTTTGGGATAACTGACACACCACCAACTGGGTCTGCTAATTGGGTCACAGGAGCACATTTGATGACGGACTTGGATTTAGTGATTTCGAAATTGTGCATTCCGGGAACCAAATGGACTTATAAGGTAGGTACGACCGAGCCAAAATCTTTTTCAGCGTCCGCCTTGAATCGCTATGCCAAAGCATGGAATCTATTTATATGTACCAAATTAATTCTCTCCGCTCACAAGCATGAAGTAACCACTGAGCAGGCTATCATTTTATGGGGCATTATCAAAGGCACGTACATTGACGTCGGCCACCTAATTCATCAGAACATGCTGCGTTATTGGCGGGGGAGCACGACTGGGAGTATTTCTCATGCATTTGTGGTAGCCATGCTTTGTACCCAACAAGGAGTCCCGTGGAATAATGAACAACTGCAGAAACCGAGCCACGACATCACTCATGCCACAATTGCTAAGTTCAAGGATTGGACGGGTGGTGAACCGCACCCGCGAGGATTGGGTTTTATCATCCAGCCAACATTCTTAGAGCCATCCCAGCAGCCCTCTCAGACAGATGAAGCGGGCCCATCAACACGACCACATGCTCCTCATGGCGATCGCCAGCTCCGAAGGTTGGAGAGCAAAGTCGATGCCATGTACGATAATTTTGGCGCATTTGCTACGGGTCTCACGAGGGCTTCAGCAGAAGCTTTTGCACAGCAGGGAACAATGCTCGAGTGGCCTCAGTTCGGGATAGCAGTGCCATATCCACCACCAGATTCACCACCCGAAGAGGGTGGTTCAGCCGATTATTAGGGGAGGTTTATGTACCCTTTACCTTCATTCAATGGGGCATTGAATATGATAAGTTTTGGGGTATTGGGGTAGTAGTATAGTTACATATAGTTTCATTTAGTTTTTGCATGTTTAGTTTTAATTTTTCATGTTTAGGTGTTAGATAAAATTTTGCTAAAATTTTTAATTTTTAGTCATTATTGCATATGCTAGTATGTTCTAGTTTGCATGTCTCACAATGTTTAGCTTTATGGAAATTTGGTCTAGCCAATGATGATAGTGAATTTTGAAAGAGTCATGAATATTTTGGATAACGTGAGCTGAGATATAATGTTTTACACGATGAAATTCATGTTGCTGTTTAAATGCTTTTGGTTTGCACATATGTGTTCACAATCGCTTGTAGGTATAAGAAATATGTGTTGCATTGCTTGACAGCAAATGTAGTTTTAAAAAGAGAAATATGTGAAAAGTAATCTTAGACTGTATAAAACATTGACATTCAAACTTTGGGAAAACATGGGTATGCTGTGTATAAAAAAAATTAAAATAAATCAAATAGAATAACGTGGCTAGTCTTAATTCGGGGCCCTGGCTACTTGAGTAAGTACGTCCGAGGGGATTATCTCTACACCTAGCGCCCTAAGGCCTTTCATGGTTTGGGAGTCGTTGGTTGAAAGCTCGCTAAAGGGTAGTAGTGTGCCTAATGGATTAAGACATTACACAGTAATGTGAAAAAAAAAAAGAAATAGAGAAAAAGAAAAGAAAAATAGCAATAAACACCACGAGAAAGTGTGAAAAAATTGCCCTCGTGAGTAGCAATTAAGCAGTTAATCCCATTGTTGAACCTTAGTTTGTGCTGATATGTTGAAACAGTCTGTGTTGCATGAGTATACATGAATCTTGATTTAGACTATAATTTTTTGTTTTGAGTAATGTAACATGTATAATCTTTGCTTAAGTCAAGTTTTGGTGAACACCACACATACACAGCATCTCTATAGCATATATGAATGATCTGAGTGTATGATATTATGCCTATAGTTTGGTTTGAAATTGTATTCTTGGATCTGGATAATTCACTGAGGTAATTTGGACTGAAATTCTGTTATGGTTGGAACTATGTGAGACTAGTTTGCATCATAGCTTAGTGCATAGTATTGTAGTTGCATTTTCATTGTTATTTAGCATGCATTGCTTGAGGGCAAGCAACAGTTCAAGTTTGGGGGTATTTGATAAGTGGGATTTATACCTACTTATTGAATACCAATTCACGCGAACTATGCCCATCTCAAGTACATTTTAGTGTGTTTTTAGTGCATTTCATGTTATTTTGCATTGCATTTACTTAAAACTCCTTTTGGTGAAAAAATTACAGAAAATGGCCTGTTTTGGTGGTATTAGAGGGCACGAGGCGAATGGACGCATGAAGGAGAGGCACAAGCTGAGAAATGCATGGCAAGAGGATTAAGTGAAGCATGGATGGACAAACATGGATGGACAAAGGATGGAGAAGCAGAGCAAATCCGTGCAGCAGCAGAATCAGAAGACACAGACTGCTAGCTGTGTGGCATGACAAGCTTGGAGACGCGTGCTCGCGCGAGCACCCGGCCAGACAACTTTACCTACTGCAAGTCGCACGCCCGCGCGAGATATACACTGGAGGGGCGCACGGCCGCGCGCGAGGCCTGAAGCTGCTGATTTATTTTGTTTAATTAAAAGGGTTGTAATTGATTAAAACGATATCTGACTGGTGTCAGAGGTATCTTGGATAACTTTTTCCGTATTTTTATCGTAGTAACTAGGGTTTACACCGTGAGGGAGATTCCAACGTAGAACAAAGCCAAAATGCCTACTCTTCTAATTCTTCTTGGGATTCTCTATCATTGTGAATTAGTATTATTATTTTGCTGGAATTTTATGAGGATTTGATCGTTAACATTGGTTTATATTCAGCAATTAGGTTTAATCGTTCTATCCTTCATCTTTCAATTGTTTGCTTATTAACCATGTTTTGCGTTGATCCCATAATGGCTTTTGGTTTAGTCATGAAGTAAACTCCATTATGGGATTCTAACGGATTTTAATATGTAGTTTAGTTGCATGCTTGATTGCTAGGGCTGTTTTGCATATCATATGGGATTTCTATCGTGGTTGTTTTGTATGTATGAATGTTTGATCACCATTCGTCTCAGTACTTGTATGGAATTGACAATGAACATGCAAGTATGGATTGTAATCATGATAACATACGAATATGGGACTGTTTTATATGCCTTGTGTATTTTGTGAACCAGATAGACATATACTGTTTCACCGTGTGGGTTAAAATAAGGGCTTGTACTTAAGTTCAGTATGATTGCAATTTCACATAGACATATAGTGATTTTGGTTATATTGACGATTACATGCTGTCAATCATCTGTGAATGCTATGTAAGTAGGTTATAGTGCATTGAAAAATGGCTATGACTCTATTAGTGCTCTTGACTACTTTCCTGTGATGTGTGAGCACTTCTTGCATGATAGTGGTAATTAGATTAAGTATTAAATGACGTTAGGATCCCATTATTTCCAGATTTGATTTATTCCATTATTAGTCTTATTTTAATTGCTATTCGCCATTAGAGTAATTCACTAATATAGTCATTAGTCTAAGCATATAAATACAATGATTTAATTAATGCATAGTAGTTTAAATTTGACAACTTTATCCATGGGATCGATACTCTACTTACTTTGTAATACTTGTTGACACATGCTTGCATAAGTTAGAGCTCTTTTATCAGAACTGAAAAAGAGGCAACAGTACCAAAATGTATCATGATCTTTGACATACATTTTGGTGGAATAATATGAAGAGAGAGATTACGGAGTTTATCTCGAGGTATTTAACTTGTCAACATGTAAAGGCGGAGCATCAAGTACCAAAGGGTCCATTGCAACCACTTGAGATTCTGCAATGGAAGTGGGAACACATTACCATAGATTTCGTTATGGGTTTTATCAAGATTTCTCAAGGCATAGATGCGATTTGGGTTATTGTTGATAGATTAACCAAGTCTGCCCATTTCTTGCCGATACGGGAGACTTATTCCCTTGAACGTCTTGCTCGTACGTACATGAATGAGATTGTGAGATTGCATGGCATGCCAATATCCATAGTTTTGGATCGTGACCCAAGATTCACTTCACGATTTTGGGTTAGCTTGCTGAAAGTTATGGGCACGGATTTACAATTCAGTTCGGCATACCATCCTCAAACAGACGGACAATCAGAAAGGACTATTCAAACTCTTGAAGATCTATTAAGACTCTGTGTCATAGATTTCTAAGGGAGTTGGGATAAGTACATACCTTTGGTGGAATTCTCCTACAACAATAGTTATCAGGCAATTATAGGTGTGGCTCCATTCGAAGTATTGTATGGACGAAAGTGTCGCTCTCTAGTATGTTGAGATGAGGTGGGAGAAGAAACGTTGTTGGGACCATAGTTGGTATGTATTACTGCAGAGAAGATCCAAATGATCTGACAACGTATACAAACGGCACAAGATCGACAAAAGAGTTATGCGGATCTTCATCGGAAGGACATGAAATTTAATATTGGGGATCATGTATTGTTACGTATTGCTCCATGGAAGGGAGTTACAAGATTCGAGAAAAGAGGAAAGCTCAATCCACGATTTGTTGGCCCATTTGAGATTCTTGACCGAATAGAAAATGTGGTCTATAGACTCGCATTACGTCCAAACATGTCTCGTGTTCATAATATTTTTCATATATATATATGCTTCGTAAATATGTGAAAGACCGAAACCACATTATTGAGATAGAACCAGACGAGATAGTCGAAGATTTAACGTACAAGGAGGTACCTATCAAGATTTTGGATAGGAAAGAGCATGTCCTACGCACAAAAGTTATACCACAAGTCAAAGTTTTGTAGAGGAACCATGTTATTGAGGAAATGACTTGGGAGTTGGAATCAGAAATGAAAACGAGGTACCCTCACCTTTTCGAAATACCTAGTACGTACGTCAATTTCGAGGACGAAATTTCATAAGGAGTAGGTTGTAAGACCCCAATTTTTTGTAAATAAAATTGAATTTCCTCTAATTATTATTTTAAATAATAAGGTGTTAATTTAATATAATGCTTTGGTTATGGGTGAAATATGCAAATTGTGTAAAATAAGCAAGTGGTTATAAAATATTCATTGTTGTCGGGGAATATTCGTTTGGTCGTGGAATATTCTTGCTGTCGGAGAATATTCGTATGATGGCGCAGCCATTTGTGGGCCCCATAATGAAAAACGGTCGGATGAAAAAAAATGAAAAGTTTGAGTTTTTACAAATAACAGCGTAGTTGTTACCGTTAATACTGTTGGAATACCCAATGGTTAAAGTACAGTAATACGCGTGGTTACACAGTAACACACGGTATTACACAATATTGTTAAATTATTGATCCTTACGTAAAAAGGCACTAATCAATAATTGTTATAGTAATTACTGTTCAATATTTTATTTTATTGATTCAATAATTGCTACGTTGATATTTTATATTATTGTTGTTTCAATAATTGTCACTGTACAGTATTTTTTATTATCAGATCAATAATTCATATTATTTGAATAATATTATTAGATAACATTGTTGGCAATATATAAGAAAGTTCTGTCTAAAGAGAGGTTTGGTCACCTAATTGTGCGCCAATAAGGAGAAATTCTTATCGAAAAGCCCCCTCTTTCTTGGGAACGACCTAGTTATCATAATTATGTTTCTGTAATATTATTTGTGAATAATTAATTATTGATTTTAAGAAAATATTTATTTTTATGTGGATATAAATGAAAGAATTAATGTTGAGGTGCTTTATCAGTATTTTATCAGAATTGAGTTATTAAAAATCATCCGTATGTGGATTTCGGACATTTTTTGTTTAGAATTTGGAAAAACTTTCTTCTACAAAGTTGTATAGAATTAAATTTCATATGGAATAAACATGAGATTTGAATTTTTCTGATAAAAGAGCTATTTATTATGGATTATTGAAGTTTTGGAAATAAATTTTTTTATTAAAAATATGGGCGGACCCCACTTTTGGTTGATGTGAAAAATTTGAATTTTGGTGGGCCCCACTAGTGGTGGCTGAATTTTGGTCCAAGAGGTGTGTGTAGAAAATTTTTGAAAAAATATTATTTTATTAATTTAGTCTGCTTTGACGTTCTAAGTATTTTCCTATAAATAGGGTGCTTAGTTAGAATTGAAAATCACACCAGAATCATAAGCTTTCTCTCTCTATAGCGTATTTTTGTAAGTATTTAGATACTTTGAGAGTTACTATTCAGTACAAGTTTCCTTCAGCCTTATACCTGATATTTTCGCCAGAAGTACTGTTCTTTTGAGGTAAGGGATGTTATTTTTTTCGTAAATGATATTATTACTTTCAATATCATTATGCCGAAATATTTGTATGAATTTTATTATGGAATTTCTATCTTTTTGTGTCGGGATTACTATTCACGTATACGATACTATTCACCAAAAAATAAAATTTTCTCTTCTTTGTCCAAGATATCAATTATGGTTACTATCTTTGATTGTATCCATGTTTTGATCTTCATTCTTAAATTTTAGTCCACTAGGTTTATTATTAGACCTGGCAAAATTGGCCCAGGCACGCGGGCTGGGCTGGCCCGTAAAAATTGGGCTTAACTTTTTTAGCCCATGAAAACTTGGGCCATTTGACCCGGCCTAAATTTGGCCCGGCCCGGCCCGCGGGCTTTTTAGAATAAATAAAATAATGCTCTCCTTGAGAAATGAACTCTAGACCTCCCACACTTCTTAAACAAATGCGCAAACCAACTAAGCTACAAGACTTTTTTATTATAAAGTCACTTACCTGTTTAGAGTATGGGAATGGGATTGAACCCTTAATTCCATTTTTAATAATAATAATAATAGTAATAATATATTTATTTATTTTTTTTGTCATTTTCAGATAATCCCTATTTGACTAATTTTTAAAATTTATATGAGATTTATCAAAGAGTGCATTAAATTTAATTTTCTCCCTAACTTGATAACTTTTAAATATATATATCGAGTTAAGTCTTACTGGAAGTAATCTTTTACTCCTATGCTTTAAAATATATGAAAAATTAAAAAATTAAGAAAAGAAAAGTTTTTATCTCCATTAACCATAAATTATTACAATTCAATATAGATAGATTATCTACATAGAATTACATATATATATTTTTTTATATGTAGAGGCATCTCTAGAAATAATAAGTCTAGATAAATAAGTATTTTTCAACCTATCAACGAATGTGGTTACAAAATATAAATATAAAACGAATGGTTACAAAATATAAATCTTTTATTGTATGATAAATCTTTTACAAAATATAAATCTTTTACTGTAGTGATCAACGAATGGTTACAAAATATAAATATAAAATAATGTGGTTGATTATCATTAGTTCCACTTATGTATGATAGATCATCAGTTAATTACCATTTAGCTACATTATTTTATAAGTCATTTTTTTATCATCTTAACAATACTTGTTTATCCAATTTAAACTTTCTCTAAACGGAAAGTTTAATTCGGTAATATTAAATTGTAATATTATTGTACTTTATAATAAAAAGTCTTGTAGCTTAGTTGGTTGAACATTTATTTAAGGAGTGGGGAGGTTTAGAGTTCGATTCTTAAAAGGAGCATTGTTTTGTTAAAAAAAAAAACCCCGCAGGCTGGCCCGGCCCGGCCCAACCCGGGCCTCAAATTTTCAGCACAGAAAAAGCTGGGCCATTTTGGCCCGACCCAAATTTGGCCCGGCCCGCTGTCAGCCCGAGCCATTTGGGCTGGGTCCGACTGTTTGCCAAGTCTATTTATTATGGAGTATTTTTGAACTTGGATTGTCTAAAGTACAAATTCCTAATCTTTGTCTTTTTATCTCACTATATTCATTTCTTTAAGATATTTTTCATCATCCTCAGTCCTAAATGGTGATATAACTGAATATCTTTGGCCTGTAGTGCAAAGATGAATGATTACATGATGAATATCTTTGGCCCGTAGTGCAAAGATGAATAGGTGTTGAGATGAACATAATCAACTGATGAATATCTTTGGCCTATAGTGCAAAGATGAATATTTGATTCAAGATGTATATTGATTGATGTTGAAGGTATAAAATATTGATGATGGACTTTTAAATTCATAGATGATAGTAGATTTCATTCTCTACTTAACTCTTCTAATGAATTGTTATTTTCGCTGCGAATATTGATCTAAAACTGGTTGTCCATGATATTTTATCTGATTTGTTGAAGGCTAACGATAATTTATTGTTCATTGTCTTAGTCATAATATTATTTACTGGGCTAGTTGAGCTCACCCTTTTCCTTTTTGTTCCATTTTTCTTCTTAGGAGGTATGAATTTAGCATGAACTAGCCGGGGTATGGAGTGATGGTTCAAGATAGTTGTTTTAGTAGTCCTCACTATTTTGTAAAATAGTGTATCAATAAATATAATGAGGACTCATTTGAGTTTGAAATACTGTCTAGAAGACAATATTTGTATTTAAATTCACAGTATATGCGTTGTCGTATTTTGCACGACAATTATAATAATGATGTTGTAGTTGTTTCTGTACCATGTATTTGACGACTCAGAATGGGTGATGTATACCTATTTTGGGGAAGTCACAGATTTCCTAACCCGTCATACTTTTCAAAGTCAAGAGTCTTAAACTTCTCTAGATAATGTACACCAGGGAATATACAAAGTTCAACATAGGAAACACTCCCATGTGCTCCAATTCCTTTGATAGAACGAATGGTCTCTTCCATTTGAAGGACTTTCTTCTTGATATCACCGGTGTCTGGATCTTCTTTGAGATGGGTCATTTCAGGGGTTTTATTGGCTTTATCCAACTGAAGCTCAGGTACTGGAATGACTTTATCAGGACCTCGGGTTCCTCCTTGTGCAGAGAATTCTGTATGTATGGGTATCTGTGGACCCTTAGCAGACTGATGTAGTTCTTTAAGAAGAAAAACCAAATCGGTAATTTATTTACTTAATTCGTCAAATTCTTCACGGGAGACAGGATTAGGATTAGTCTGGTCAGATGAAGATATAATTGGCTGTAGGCTCGTGGCCTTTTTGGATTTTGAACGGATAATAGGTCCAATTGTTTCCCTGCAAAAAACTAACGTAGTTTAGTTTTAAGGAATGTATAAATGCTTACATGCTATGTAATATATCCATTTTAGGAGTATTATCCTATAAAACGGATGTTAGCTGTTTGTGTGAAAGGATAACATGTTAAACCTTTAAATATGCATGTACACATATTTCCCATTACATAGAAATCAATATGGAATGAAATTACAATCAATTGACTTTACGAGTAAATTTAAAATAGGAAAGTATGAAGAAACTTCCCTCCGCGTTTGGTTTATCAGAGGCTGACCTATCTTAGGCTACTCTCGCGGCTTTTTGGCATGAAGGTTCCTAGATCATCGCAATTTACTCGACGGGAAGTTAATCCGGTCTTTCAACTGGAGCGAATCTGGGTGGTGCCTTTCCTAAGCCTCGTTGGGATTAGTCTCCCTACGAGTCCAATAATCAAATATTGACAGGATAGCCTCCTGATGGAAGAACCACACAACATACATTCACATACAACGTGTCTCACTGTTTATGAAAATGATGACATGTGCGGAGCACTACTATCACAAGTAGATATAGTGTAAAGAATTATGTATAGTAAGTAAATGCATTCGTACACATCCATCAAATGCAAATGCAACATCCAGACACAAGCATAAAAAAGTTTTGAAAAGCTTGTAATAGCGGCTTAAGTCCTCTTACTAGAAGTCCCCAGCAGAGTCGCCACCTGTCGACGTCGGGATTTTTATTTGTCCCTTTTCTGTTCTTGTCCTTTGGTGTTCTCATGCTAGGTGAGATTTGTTTAAAAAAACAAGTTGTAAAAAGGTCCGACATGTATATGTCAACGATTGGACTATAAGAGTTGCCAGTTAGTTTTTTAAATGGTTGTACCAACACAACCGAGAAAAGGTTTGCACATTGACCCAGTGATGTGACACTGCTTAATGGGTCTGTGAAACCGAGATTCTTTAAGGTCCAGGGACTTGATTAGGTGTTAGGCACCCCCCGACATCCGTGTTGCCAGGGTGACCGCCACTTTTTAATTAAACTATTATATGAATGTGTGTGTGTGTGTGGATCAATGTGCAATTATCTGGAAGTAGTGCTATGCCTCGTTTGCACCTATATACAAAGGGTTTGAATTTTTAATTAAAGTTCAGTTTTAACAAGATATAGCAATGATGTTTTATAAAAGAAATTTTTCAAACCCTTATGCTCAATAGTAATTGAGGCCTTTGATACTTCCATTTTATTATGGGTTCGGCTGGATTGCTTTTATTTTCGAGATGCGAAGCATCTTTGAGAAAACAAGATAAAAAGCAATGCCGAATTCCTTATGGGCATGAAAGCCATATAAGAAAATTCAACACCGTGAATAATTTACAAACTGTGTACAGCTGAAAATGTCCATCACGGGAACCGAATCTAGATTTAGAAGACTGAATTTGTGATCACATGATTCTTAGGCTCACATGATTTAGCAGTTTGTATGAAAGCTGTAAACAGTTATATATATAAAAACTGTAAATATATATATAAAGACAATCAACCACTACGAAGCACATCTATGGGGGATTAAAAGAAGTAAATATATAAAAGATGTAAATATATATATATATATATATATATATATATATATATATATATATATATATATATATATAAATGATCAACCACCACGAAGCACCTCCATGGGAGATCGAAAGTGTAAAGAAAGCAGTAAAAGCAATCAACCGCCACGAAGTGAACTCCAGGCGGGACGAAGTGCAAATAAAGCAATAAAAGCAATCAACCGCCACGATATAACCTCCAGGCGGGACTAAATGTAAAGAAAACAGTAAAAGGCCACGAAGTAAACTCCAGGCCTGACAGAAATGTAAATATATATATATATATATATATATATATATATATATATATATATATATATATATATATAAGAAAGCAAATAAACGCTCCGGACGTGAGTCCAGGCTCAATCGAGGCATAACTCGATAATGTTAGTCCAAATATGTATATATATATATATATATATATATATATATATATATATATATATAAACAGAAATAAAAGCCACGGACCGAAGTTCGGGAATACACACACGCAAACACGACTTTTAACGTGAAGAACAGTGTGTGCACAGTAGTGGAGAAAGGCTTAAGAAAGTATAAGAAGGCTTACAGTGGACTGCCAAAGAAGACTTCAATATCTTTAAATGGATAAACACTCGGCTCCCGCCGATAAAATATATCACAGTATAAGCTCACAAGTGTTTAGAAATGAGAAAGCACTTAGTCTATAGTGTATACAAAGCAAATTGGACAGGGCTCTCTCACCTTTTTCTCTTGGAAAATGGCTGCCCAAGCCCTTTATTTATAGAGGGGGGAGCCGTAGGTGTACCTGCGGCAGCCGCAGATGCACGCGTGCAACGTGTTGTCCGCTTGAACTTTTAGAACTTCAATCCGGGCATCCAATCGAGGTGTATAAGACCTTTTTCAGCATGCTGTTATCGAGAGCTACACAATGACATGGGATTAGAGGTTGTACGAAGTCAGGAAGATGGGACCATGCCCTTGGTCTCCAGGCTTCAAATTCTATCCGGTGTGCTATCTTGTGTAGTAGTCACTCGGGATTGGAGCTCTTTGATTCTTGAAGGACACTTCTGTGTAGAATGTATGTTTGAATGTTTTTGAGACGACACAATGTGGGATCGAGATGGTAAAATGATGATTTTTCCCCTCACCGGAGTTATCTCCGGTTTGAGCTGATTTAGCAGTCATTGCTCAGGGTTATCTCTGAGATTGGACTATTGTAAGTGTTGACCGTCATCAGGGTTGTCTCTGAGGTGTGCCTGACATCCCAGGGTTATCTCCAAGTTTATGGAATGAGTGCCTCGGGGCTATCGCCGAGTGTTGAAGCTGACTACTGGGAGTGGAAAAGAGCATTTCCGGGGTTATCTCCGGAACTGCAACTGCATTCCTCGGGGTTGTCTCCGAGGTTGGATTGAAGATCCCAGGGTGTTTCTGGGATTGGGACTGAATATCTCGGGGTTGTCTCCGAGATGGCAAATTTCTCCGGTGTTATCTCCGGAATTGTGACTGCAGTCCTCGGGGTTATCTCTGAGGTTGAAATTGAAGATCCCGGGGTTGTCTCCGGGACTGTGATGGAATATCTCGGGGTTATCTCCGAGATGGCAAAGAGTGGGTGTAAGACCCCAACTTATTAATGAATAAAATCAAATTTTCTCTAAATATTATTGTGAATAATAAGGGGTTAATTTGATATAATACTTTGGTTATGGGTGAAATGTGCAAATTTTGCAAAATAAGCAAGTGGTTATAAAATATTTATTTTTGGTCGGTGAATATTCGGTTGGTCGTGGAATATTCTTGCTGTCGGGGAATATTCGTACGACGACGCAGCCTTGTGTGGGCCCCATAACGGAAAGCGATTGGATGAAGAAAACGACAAGTATAAGTTGTTTATAAATAACGGCGTAGTTGTTACCGTTAATACTGTTGGAATACCCGGTGGTTAAAATACAGTAGCACACGGTATTGCACCAATTATTGATTCTTACGTAAGAAGGCACTACTCAATAATTGTTACAGTAGTTATTATTCAATATTTTATTTTATTGATTCAATAATTGCTGCGTTGATATTTTATATTATTGTTGTTTCAATAATTGTTGCTGCACAGTATTTTCATTTATCAGATCAATAATTCATATTATTTGAATAATATTATTAGATAACATTATTGGCAATGTCTAGAAAGTTCTGTCTAAGGAGAGGTTTGGTCATCTAATTGCGCGCCAGTAAGGAGAAATCCTTATTGGAAAGCCCCCTCTTTCCTGGGAACGGCCTGGTTGTCATAAATGTGATTCTGTAATATTATTTGTGAATAATTAATTATTGATTCATATGATAAGGAAATATTTATTTTATGTGGATATAAATGAGGGATATATTTTTGTGGTTAAAAATGAAGGAGTTAATGTTGAGGTTTTTGTCAGTATTTTTGTCGGAATGGAGGTATTAAAAATCAGGGTTTTTGAGATAGTTTGCGGGGGTTATAATTTTTAATCCGACCGTTGGATCGTGGTAATTTTTGGATATGTTATACATATATAAGTTGAGTATATGTCCACAAATTTTGAACCGTTAAAAATGAACGTATGATTTATTACGAATTTTACAAGATGACTGGTTCAGAAATTGTTGAATTTTCGGAGTTTATCATTTTGGTGGAAAATTCTAGAATTGGTGGGCCCCACTTGTGGTTGGTGAAGAAATGTGCTGAATTATATTTCAAATGTGGTGGGTGGGAATAGTAGCAGGTAAAGCCATCAGGTTGCAGGTCAAACCTACCAAAATTTTCCTATAAATAGAGGGCTAAGTTAGAATTGAAAATCACACCAGAAACAAGTTTTCTCTCTTTCTCTCTCTAGATTATTGAGTGTATTTTGTGAGTATTTAGATACTTTGAGAGTTTCTATTCATCAGAGCAAGTTTCTTTCAGCCTTATACCGGTATTCCGACCAGAAGTACTGATATTTTGAGGTAAGGGATATTATTTTCTTCTTAATGATATTATTTTCTTCAATATCATTATGCTGAAATATTGATATGAGTTTTTATCAAATTTGGAACTTTTTGTGTCGGGGGTTACTATTCACGTATACGGCACTATTCACGTATACGGCACTATTCACGAATACGGCACTATTCACCGAAAAATAAAATTTTCCCTTTTTGTCCAAGATGTCTATTATGGTTACTATCTTTGATTGTATCCATGTTTTGATCTTTATTTTTGAATTCTGCTTCACAATTGATTATTATGAAGTATTATTGATCTTGGATAAACTGTTATACGAATCCCTACTATTTGTCCTTCTGTCTCATTGGATTCGTTCTCTTTAAGATATTTTTCATCATCCTCAGTCCTAAATGATGATATTACTGAATATCTTTGGCCTGTAGTGCAAAGATGTATAATTACTTGATGAATATCTTTGGCCTGTAGTGCAAAGATGAACAGGTGTTGAGATGAACATGACCGACTGATGATACAAATGAATATCTTTGGCCTGTAGTGCAAAGATGAATATTTGGTTAAAGATGATTATTAATTGATGTTACAGGGATAAAATATTGATGATGGACTTTTAAATCTTAGAAGATAGTAGAATTCTTTCTCTACTTGACTCTTCTAATGGTTTGCTGTTTCCGCTGCAGTTGTTGATCTAAAACTTGTTGTCGATTATATTTTATCAGATTTTTCCCTGTTGAAGACTAACGATAATTTGTTGTATATTATCTTAGTCATAATATTCTTTACTGGGCTAGTTGAGCTCACCCTTTTCCTTTTTGTTCCATTTTTCTTCTCAGGAGGTGAGAACATAGCAGGATCTAGTCGGGGTATGGAGTGATGGTTCTAGAAAGATGTATTAGCAGTCCTCACTATTTCTGTAAAATAGTGTTTGAATAATTGTAATGAGGATTTATTTGAGTGTGGATATTGTCTAGAAGACAATATTTGTATTTAAACTCACAGTATGTGTTGTCGTATTTTGCACGACAATTGTATTATTGAAGTTGTAGTTTGCTTTCTGTACCATGTATTTGGCGACTCAGAATGGGTGTTGTATACCTATTCTGGGGGCGTCACAGTTGGTATCAGAGCTTAGGGATATGATCCCTGGCTGAGATGTGAGACAAGAACTAGGAGGGGAGAGACGGGGAATTCCTTCGCTAGTATGACCTGACTAAGTTTATTTGGTGTTTATTTGGTCGGTCAGAGTATAGGGATAATATATGACATGACTATTAACCCTTGTTTTATGGCAGTATTTAAGAATGGCAGCTGAGAACGTTAATAATGGAGTAAATCAGACCGTGGAGACACCTTTGATCACTACCCAGGGGAACGTGCAACAGGAAGGCAATATTCCTCCTGTAAACAACGTTACCGAGCAAACGATGAATGATGGAATGTTTAGGAGCTTTTTGCAGTTCATGCAAAATCAGACGAGGGAGACTCGTGTGCAGAATACGGGTGGAAATGATAACAACGCGCGGTTTGTCACAGCTAAGCAGTTCAAAGAATTGGGACCACCAGAATTTAAGGGAAAGCCGGATCCGATCATGGCGGAAACGTGGGTCAAGCAAATTACCAAGATATTTGATGTCTTGGGATGCACGGAGGAACAGAAGGTTCCATTCGCCACATTTATGTTCCGCGGTGAGGCAGACTACTGGTGGGAGTCTGTGAAGCGTACCCAGCCTGACGCACTCAACATGTCCTGGGAAACATTTCAAAAACTGTTCAATGACAAGTACTTTCCTGAAAGTATTCGTCATATGAAGGAGGTTGAGTTTATTAGACTGGAACAAAACAACATGACGGTGTCCCAGTACGAGGCGAAGTTTGCAGAGTTATCCAGGTTTGCACCTCATTTGGTCGAAAATGAGGAACGAATGACAAGGATGTTTCTGAGAGGTCTAAAACCCGAGATTCGGCAATATCTTATCTCTCATAAATTTTCTTTATATTCAGATGTTGTAAACAGGGCTCAATTATTAGAGCGAGATAATGAGTATGTGCAACCGAGGGACCACAACCAGGGTCATACCGGTGGCGGCAGTCATCGAAGCAATGAAAACCAGCAGGGAGGAAAACATTCGGACAAAAGCGGTAACCACTCTGGTGGTAATCGTGGTCGTGATAATAGAAGGAGCGAGTCGGGAGGAGATTTCAAGAAGAGAAGGTACAACAATGATAACGTGAAGACGTCAGCACAAACATCAACTGTTTCTAGGGGAGGAGAACGACCACCGGTCGTATGTTACAAATGTGGGAAAGAGGGACATATCAGCCCAAACTGCCCACAACAATCCAAGGTATGTTATAACTGTGGAAAGGAAGGTCATATAGCTCGAGAGTGTTCTGTAGCAAAACCAAGTTCAGCGGGGATGGTGACTCCAAAAGTTATCCCGGATAAGTCGAAATCAGCGGTTCCTGGAAGGGCGTTTGTCGTTACTGGCCAAAACGCGAGAAACCCGAACGAGGTGATCACGGGTAAGCTAATCTTGAATTCTTGCGAAGTTTATACTTTACTAGATACCGGTTCTACCCATTCTTTTATCTCTCCTGCTTGTGCTCAACGTTTAAACTTGACTCCGGAGAAATTGGACTTTAACTTATCTGTTGAAACTCCGTTGGGTGAAACCTTCGTTACATCTACAGTTTATAAATCTTGCATGATCCAAGTTGGCACTATCACATTACCTGTTGATCTTATCTCTTTAAAGATACTTGCTTTTGATGTGATTTTAGGAATTGATTGGTTAACCACTCATCATGCTAAAATTGATTGTTTTCGTAAGGTTGTTAGTTTTCATATTCCTAACCAACCTGTCATACGAATTCAAACTACTAAACCACTAAAATCAGTCACTGTCATATCAAGCCACAAAGCTATTCGTTTATTGAAAAACGGATGTCAAGCTTTCTTAGCCCATGTTATGGATTTGAACAAAGACAAGTCAGATTTGAATAATATTTCTATTGTTAGAGAATTTCCCGATGTATTTCCTGAAGAACTTCCCGGTCTACCCCCGGAACGAGAAATTGAATTCTTTATTGACCTTGAACCCGGTACAAAGCCCATTTCTAAAACCCCATATCGAATGGCTCCTATTGAACTTCAGGAGTTAAAAGTCCAACTACAGGAGTTGTTGGACATCGGTTTTATTCGTCCTAGTACGTCTCCTTGGGGTGCTCCTGTTTTATTCGTAAAGAAGAAAGACGGGAGTATGCGACTTTGTATTGACTATCGAGAATTGAACCATGTCACCATCAAGAATAGGTATCCGCTACCTCGCATTGATGACCTGTTTGACCAGTTGCAAGGAGCACAATTCTTTTCAAAGATCGATCTTCGTTCTGGATATCATCAGCTGAAGATTAAAACTGAGGATATTCCAAAGACTGCCTTCAGAACTCGGTACGGGCATTATGAATTCTTAGTAATGTCTTTTGGATTGACTAATGCTCCTGCTGCCTTCATGGATATGATGAACCGTGTATTCAAAGAATATTTGGATCAGTTCGTTGTTGTCTTTATTGATGACATCCTCATCTATTCCAAAAGCCGTGAAGATCATGAGCGCCATTTGAAGCTGGTACTGCAAAGGCTTCGTGAAAACAAGCTATATGCCAAACTGAAGAAATGCGAGTTCTGGCTTGAGGAAGTAGCATTCCTTGGGCACGTGGTGTCAAAACATGGAGTATCTGTCGACCCGGCGAAGATTGAAGCCATACAAAGTTGGGAGCAACCGAAGTCGGTAACCGAAGTACGTAGCTTTCTGGGCTTAGCTGGTTATTATCGGAGATTTGTGGAAGGATTTTCTCGAATCGCTACTCCGTTAACTCAGCTGACTCGGAAAGATACAAAATTCGTATGGAGTGAGGAATGCGAGAAGAGTTTCCAAGAACTCAAGAGGAGACTCATTTCGGCACCTGTTTTGACAATACCATCTGGTTCGGATGGATTTGTTATCTACAGCGATGCTTCAGGCAAAGGGTTAGGATGTGTTCTCATGCAACATGGGAAAGTCATAGCCTATGCCTCACGACAACTCAAAGAATATGAGAGGAATTATCCTACTCATGATTTGGAGTTGGCAGCAGTCGTTTTTGCGTTGAAGATCTGGAGACACTACCTGTATGGGGAGAAAGTGGAGATCTATACAGATCATAAAAGCCTCAAATATTTCTTCACCCAAAAGGAACTCAACATGCGGCAACGACGTTGGCTTGAGCTGTTGAAAGATTACGATCATACCATCCAATACCATCCTGGAAAAGCAAACGTAGTAGCTGACGCATTGAGTAGAAGATCATATGCGGGTACGAGTGCAATGTTTTTAACACAAAGGCCCATTTTGTATGACTTGCAAAGGATGGAGATAGAGATGAAGGCTCCAAGTACCCACATGATGATATCAAATATACGAGTAGAACCGACTTTAATCGATAAAGTTAAAGCTGCTCAAGCTACGGATATAGAGCTGATGCGTATGAAGAAGAAAGTGCAAGAAGGTGCTATTCCAGAAGCAAGAATCGATGAAGAAGGAATACTTCGAGTCAACTCCAGACTTTGTGTTCCTAACGATTTTGACTTGAAGCATAGAATAATGATGGAGGCACACAACACACCGTTTGCAATCCATCCTGGGAGTACCAAAATGTATCACGATCTTCGACATACATTTTGGTGGAGCAATATGAAAAGAGAGATCGCGGAGTTTATCTCGAGATGTTTAACTTGTCAACGTGTAAAAGCGGAGCATCAAGTACCAAAGGGTCCATTGCAACCACTTGAGATTCCGAAATGGAAGTGGGAACACATTACTATGGATTTTGTTACAGGTCTTCCCAAGGTTTCTCAAGGCATAGATGCGATTTGGGTTATTGTTGATAGATTAACCAAGTCCGCTCATTTCTTGCCGATACGTGAGACTTATTCCCTTGAACGTCTTGCTAGTATGTACGTGAACGAGATTGTGAGATTGCATGGCATGCCAGTATCCATAGTTTCGGATCGTGACCCAAGATTCACTTCACGATTTTGGGTTAGCTTGCAGAAAGCTATGGGCACGGATTTACGATTCAGTTCAGCATACCATCCTCAAACGGACGGACAATCAGAGAGGACTATTCAAACTCTTGAAGATCTATTAAGACTTTGTGTCTTAGATCTCAAAGGGAGTTGGGATAAGTACCTACCATTGGTGGAATTCTCCTACAACAACAGTTATCAGGCGAGCATAGGTATGGCTCCATTTGAGGCGTTGTATGGAAGAAAATGTCGTTCTCCAGTATGCTGGGACGAGGTGGGTGAAGCAACATTGTTGGGACCAGAATTGGTACGCATTACTACAGAGAAGATCCAAACGATTCGACAACGTATACAAACGGCACAGGATCGACAAAAGAGTTATGCGGATCTTCATCGGAAGGACGTGGAATTTAATATTGGGGATCATGTATTGTTACGTGTTGCACCATGGAAGGGAGTTACAAGATTTGGGAAGAGAGGAAAGCTCAATCCAAGATTTGTTGGTCCATTTGAGATTCTTGAGCGAATAGGAAATGTGGCATATAGACTCGCATTACCTCCAAGCATGTCTCGTGTTCATAATGTTTTTCACATATCTATGCTTCGTAAATATGTTAAAGACCCGAACCACATTATTGAGTTAGAACCAGACGAGATAGCTGAAGATTTAACGTACGAGGAGGTACCTGTTAAGATCTTGGATAGGAAAGAGCATGTCCTACGCACGAAGGTTATACCACAAGTTAAGGTTTTGTGGAGAAACCATGCTATTGAAGAAATGACCTGGGAGTTGGAATCAGAAATGAAAGCGAGGTATCCTCACCTTTTTGAAACATCAGGTACGTACGTCAATTTCGAGGACGAAATTTCATAAGGAGGGGAGGTTGTAAGACCCCAACTTATTAATGAATAAAATCAAATTTTCTCTAAATATTATTGTGAATAATAAGGGGTTAATTTGATATAATACTTTGGTTATGGGTGAAATGTGCAAATTTTGCAAAATAAGCAAGTGGTTATAAAATATTTATTTTTGGTCGGTGAATATTCGGTTGGTCGTGGAATATTCTTGCTGTCGGGGAATATTCGTACGACGACGCAGCCTTGTGTGGGCCCCATAACGGAAAGCGATTGGATGAAGAAAACGACAAGTATAAGTTGTTTATAAATAACGGCGTAGTTGTTACCGTTAATACTGTTGGAATACCCGGTGGTTAAAATACAGTAGCACACGGTATTGCACCAATTATTGATTCTTACGTAAGAAGGCACTACTCAATAATTGTTACAGTAGTTATTATTCAATATTTTATTTTATTGATTCAATAATTGCTGCGTTGATATTTTATATTATTGTTGTTTCAATAATTGTTGCTGCACAGTATTTTCATTTATCAGATCAATAATTCATATTATTTGAATAATATTATTAGATAACATTATTGGCAATGTCTAGAAAGTTCTGTCTAAGGAGAGGTTTGGTCATCTAATTGCGCGCCAGTAAGGAGAAATCCTTATTGGAAAGCCCCCTCTTTCCTGGGAACGGCCTGGTTGTCATAAATGTGATTCTGTAATATTATTTGTGAATAATTAATTATTGATTCATATGATAAGGAAATATTTATTTTATGTGGATATAAATGAGGGATATATTTTTGTGGTTAAAAATGAAGGAGTTAATGTTGAGGTTTTTGTCAGTATTTTTGTCGGAATGGAGGTATTAAAAATCAGGGTTTTTGAGATAGTTTGCGGGGGTTATAATTTTTAATCCGACCGTTGGATCGTGGTAATTTTTGGATATGTTATACATATATAAGTTGAGTATATGTCCACAAATTTGAACCGTTAAAAATGAACGTATGATTTATTACGAATTTTACAAGATGACTGGTTCAGAAATTGTTGAATTTTCGGAGTTTATCATTTTGGTGGAAAATTCTAGAATTGGTGGGCCCCACTTGTGGTTGGTGAAGAAATGTGCTGAATTATATTTCAAATGTGGTGGGTGGGAATAGTAGCAGGTAAAGCCATCAGGTTGCAGGTCAAACCTACCAAAATTTTCCTATAAATAGAGGGCTAAGTTAGAATTGAAAATCACACCAGAAACAAGTTTTCTCTCTTTCTCTCTCTAGATTATTGAGTGTATTTTGTGAGTATTTAGATACTTTGAGAGTTTCTATTCATCAGAGCAAGTTTCTTTCAGCCTTATACCGGTATTCCGACCAGAAGTACTGATATTTTGAGGTAAGGGATATTATTTTCTTCTTAATGATATTATTTTCTTCAATATCATTATGCTGAAATATTGATATGAGTTTTTATCAAATTTGGAACTTTTTGTGTCGGGGGTTACTATTCACGTATACGGCACTATTCACGTATACGGCACTATTCACGAATACGGCACTATTCACCGAAAAATAAAATTTTCCCTTTTTGTCCAAGATGTCTATTATGGTTACTATCTTTGATTGTATCCATGTTTTGATCTTTATTTTTGAATTCTGCTTCACAATTGATTATTATGAAGTATTATTGATCTTGGATAAACTGTTATACGAATCCCTACTATTTGTCCTTCTGTCTCATTGGATTCGTTCTCTTTAAGATATTTTTCATCATCCTCAGTCCTAAATGATGATATTACTGAATATCTTTGGCCTGTAGTGCAAAGATGTATAATTACTTGATGAATATCTTTGGCCTGTAGTGCAAAGATGAACAGGTGTTGAGATGAACATGACCGACTGATGATACAAATGAATATCTTTGGCCTGTAGTGCAAAGATGAATATTTGGTTAAAGATGATTATTAATTGATGTTACAGGGATAAAATATTGATGATGGACTTTTAAATCTTAGAAGATAGTAGAATTCTTTCTCTACTTGACTCTTCTAATGGTTTGCTGTTTCCGCTGCAGTTGTTGATCTAAAACTTGTTGTCGATTATATTTTATCAGATTTTTCCCTGTTGAAGACTAACGATAATTTGTTGTATATTATCTTAGTCATAATATTCTTTACTGGGCTAGTTGAGCTCACCCTTTTCCTTTTTGTTCCATTTTTCTTCTCAGGAGGTGAGAACATAGCAGGATCTAGTCGGGGTATGGAGTGATGGTTCTAGAAAGATGTATTAGCAGTCCTCACTATTTCTGTAAAATAGTGTTTGAATAATTATAATGAGGATTTATTTGAGTGTGGATATTGTCTAGAAGACAATATTTGTATTTAAACTCACAGTATGTGTTGTCGTATTTTGCACGACAATTGTATTATTGAAGTTGTAGTTTGCTTTCTGTACCATGTATTTGGCGACTCAGAATGGGTGTTGTATACCTATTCTGGGGGCGTCACAGTGGGTATCCCGGGGTTGTCTCCAGGACTGATTTGATCTGTCCTCCAGGGTTATCTCTGAAAGACGATTCTGCCCTCTTGCAATGTTAGTAACAGAAATGTAAAATTTTGAGTGTCTACAATGTCCACAATAATCTAATTAGGAGTAGAAATCCTATTTAGAATCACCTTATAATTGCAATTAATGATTGATCAATTCCTTCCCAAATTAGATCTCCTTATCTTACCAAATAAGAAACACAATCTTACTTCAATAAAAATTCTCCCACTATCAAAACAAATATATATGAGCCAACACCAGACCTGAACCATTAAATAAATTGGGCTACACCTTGGCTGAACCCAAATAATCATATCCCAACATTGCCCCCAGTCACTTATTTATAAGAAACTTAAAATAAGAGAGTACACAAATTTATACCAACCGAAGAATCGTAACTACCAAAGACGAACTATCACACCCAAACACCATACGCCGAATGAAATTTTTTGGCTCTCAATATCGCCGCCCCACTCCTCTTGTTCAATCTTAAAATAGATAAACATTTGCCTTTATTACTATCGAAAGATATAAATAACCAACCTTATACCAATCGAACCAACCTTATAACTGCCGAAGATATAAAGAACCAACCTTATACTAATTGAACCAACTTTATACCAACCGGACCAACCTTATAACAACCGAACCAACCTTATAACAGCTGAAGATATATTGAACCAACCTTATACCAACTGAACCAACCTTATCACTACCGAAAATATAAAGAACCAACTTTATCACAACCGAAAATATAAAGAACCACCTTATCACAATCGAAGATATAGATAACCAACCTTATCACAGTCGAATACACAGATAACTGAGCCAACCTTATTACAACTGAAGATAGATAAATAACCCATCGAACACCAATAAATTTCGTTCCAAAGAACTGAACATCCAACCGAACACTAATTATAAAGTTTGTTCCAAAAATCAAAACGTATTCGTTCCGAAGAACTGAATAAATGTTTATATTATATATGAATGAATGAATGAATGTTTATATCTGTTCCGAAAACATTGTCCGTTCGGGAGAACATTGGTTCGTCCCGAAGGATTTATTCGTTCGGGAGAACTAAGCCTTCCCGAAGGATCCAAACTTTTTATGCCATTCAACCTTATATTGCCAAAATTGCCGTCCCGACCCTAGTGGGAGGCTTCCTTTTGGGAGAACTAAGCCTTTTCGAAGGATCCAACCTTATTACGCCATCCAAACTTGTACTGCCATAATAGCCGTCCCGACCCCAGTGGGAGGCTTCCTTTGGGAGAACTAAGCCTTCCCGAAGGATCTAACCTTATTACGCCATCCAACCTTATACTCCCAAAATTTTCGTCCCGGCCCCAGTGGGAGGCTTCCTTTCGAGAGAACTAAGCCTTCCCGAAAGATCCAACCTTATTACACCATCCAACCGTATACCGCCAAAATAGCCGTCTCGACCCTAGTGGGAGGCTTTATATTTCTAAATGTAGATAGTCGAAGACATGATGAAGCCGATGTGATATATTTCGAAGTAAACTGCCATTATCCGAAGCGGCTTTGCGAATATAATCTAAAGGGTTGTCTTCCAAACCAATGGAGATTGGAAGCAGAACATAACCCATCCAATTTCCCCACCTCACTTTTGACTCCTTTTCCATTATATCAGCCAAATCATGTTCTCACATAGTCACATAATAATATCAAATTTCAAAGGGAATAGAGACATAGAGTTGAGTTTTTTTTTTGATATATTCAAGAAAGCATTTCCCAAATGTTCCAACTTCCATGAAATTAGCTTCATTTTCTTCTTTTAAAGTGGGAATTAAAAAACTAACAATTTACCTCAATTCCTGTAGATGGTCTAATATTGAATAAGATAGTTGCTTTAAGATGAATATCTCGAGGCAGATTATTTCTCTTTTTGCTTGCTAATGTCTGCTCCACACCTCCACTGCATTGGACCTTGGTAAGTAATTTGACTAATTTCTAATTTTAATTTAGCCTAAATGTCTTTCAAATTTGGTAATTTTAATTTGTTAATTTTCATTTATTTTTTAGACCATAAGAATCAAATTACCAAATTATCAAGAAACGAAATGATATTTGCTTGTCTAGATTTCTTGAAAGGCTTTTAGACTACTTACATGGGTGACATAAATAACACAATAGCAAAGATGTTTCCTGCGGTGTACAAAAAACCAAAAACTCAGATTATTTGGAAGAAATTTAGGAATCGATTCTGGTGAGTTTGGAACTTGAAAATGCCCAATGGCAATAGCTTGGTATTTTGACCCCCTTAAAAATATGTTCTGGTTCCACCAATGAGTATGATGTAGTGCGTCGAACAAAGGAATTTAAACACATAAGCAACACATAATGCAACAGTTGATTTCATCCTTTATAAGCATAACATCATATGATAAATAAAAAACCCACCAAGACAAGGACGTGTTACACGAAATTTAAATTATAGGCAAAGTGGTAGCAATAATCATATTAATTTCATAAATTAATAAAAAAAGTCACTTATCTTTTATGCGAAGGATCTCCTTCTTGGTGGATAAGTGATTTTAATTTAGAAATTTGGATTCCCACAGACGGCGCCAATGTTAAAGCCTGATTTTGTACGTCTGACGAAATTACCAAAACAGCATGCCAAAATAACTCTAACGGTTGATGGGGTAGTTAATTGTACTATTGTGAAATCAAACTCACGAAATACACACATATAAATATACACACATCATTGTAAGAGATATAAATATGGACACAAGAATTTAAGTGAAAACCCAATTTAGAAAAAACTACGTATGGAGAGAGGTGAGAAATCCACGGAGTGTACAAATTATTTATTTGTGTCATATCCCCAAACCCTTGCTTATTACTGTATTTGTAGATGTCATGTCCACCAGAATCCAATAAGGAGTAGAAGCCCTTTTTAGAATCACTTTTTATAACTACAATTAATGATTGATCAATTCCTTCCCAAATTAGATCTCCTTATCCCACCAAATAAGGAAACACAATATTACTTCAATAAGGATTCTCCCATTGTCAAAACAAATATATATGGTCCAACACCAGACTTGGACTGTGACAACCCGAGAATTTAGATATTTATAAAATCTTAAAATATTGAATTAAGGTTAAATAATAAGTCTAGACAGAAAATAAGTGAATGGATTTGAGATTTCCATGAAGGAATTTTGTGAATTTAAATTTTTTTTGAAGAATTATTCAGGATTACAGGTTTAAGTGTTTATGTTCTGTGTATATGGTTGTATATGTGTATAGTATATGGTTAAGGGTCAATGGTTGACCAAATAGTAGCAAACCCTAATATTATATTAAGAACGTCAACGTTCAGTTAGAAAATTTTTACGATTTATAAGAAACCCTAGAAACCGGTTCTGAAAACCCTTATTTCAGTTCCGGGAATTTGAAACCCTAATTCGATAGTTAAAAATCCTAATTTGGGAATTTAAGTGCTAGTTTAAGGTTTAAAGTTATTAATTATAACTCAATTAGGGAAAACCCTAATGATTTACTTGAATCCCTAATTTTAATTGAAAATCCTAATTCTTGGGTTATAAACTCTAATTCGTAATTATGAAACTTAATTGCTAAATTAGCAATTTTAATTAGGAAATGTTAATCCTAATTAGCAAGCTTAAATAATGATTAGTACATTTTAATATAATTAGGAAATCCTAATTATAATTTAAAAATATTAATTTTCTATTTTGAAAATCGAAATTCGAAAATATTAGAAATTAAGATTTAAAAATCTAAGGGTTAAACCCTAAACCCTAAAGATTAGGGTAAATGACAAGTATGCCTTTTGAATGAAATACGAAATGGCCAAAATGCCTCTTTCTTAAACTTTAAGTAAAAGATTTTGCAATCTTGGTGAGTCATCACTCTAATGTTTATCCCATGTGCTCAAATCTATCTCAAATTTGATTTTTGTGCCACCTTGCAACATTACATACATTGAATCTAACTTAGGAGATTTAAAGTAAGAAAAGTTACTTTACTTTTCATTTTTCTCCAAGACTTTCTCTCTTTTAAAATTTCGAAACGGGGAGTGAGAGAGTGAGATACAAAGCCAAGATCCTCTTTTAGCCTAACAAGATCAGATCATCAAGATCAGAATCAAAAATGGAGCATCAAAGTGATATAAACCCTAATCTTAAAAATCTATGTGATTCATGTTATATGTGTTTAGATGCTTAAAGTTATGTTAGAAGATGTCATTTAGTGATTTGGGTTGTTAAATCCCATATCCATAACATCAAAGTGCTCAAAATTGAAGATTTCTTAAATCTGGAAAATTTTGTAAAAGTTGTCTGACAGCCTAATGCAGGGCTTGTAGATCTGTGTGTGTTTGATGTTTAGTGTCTTTTATGTTATAGATCTATTCTTTGTTGATAGGGCTTTGATCTGGAACTTGAATCAAGCCCATATCATGTATAGATTGCAAGATACAATCGGTCAAAGTGCGTTAACAGAGCATGAAACTTAGAATCTGGGCAAACTAGAATTTTCCAGGTGGCTCTGACAAGCTTTTCAAAGCCTATGATCTTACTAATATTTATTATTTTGGCCAAGTTGTTGGTTGGATGTTGTAGACTGGTATACGAACTACAAATTCAAGCTATTAGATCACCTAGATTAACAGTAGAATCGAAGATAATTGTGGTCAAACCACCGTTGACCATCACGCCGGATGAAGATTCTGGGTAACCCAAAATTCTCAAGGAGAAGTTTCTTGGCACCACTTTGACCGGTCCAGATCTTACGTTGATGACGTTGTTAAGTTGATATTATGTTATATAAATGTTCCTTGACATGTAGTCTACATGATTAAACCTTGTAATCACATTAAGCAAACTTAGGATGCAAGTTATTAAGATCATAAGTGGCCAACTCGGACTGTTCTTCATTTCTAAAAAACCTAGAAATAAAGAACAGCTTCTGACAAGTTTTCTGTAGCTCTGATCTTTCTGCTGTGTTAGAGTTTGGTCATGTAATTTGTTTAGGGTTGTAGTACTACATCAGTACTACAACATTAACTTAATAAGTTTTCAGAAACCTTATAAGCATGAATCTAGAACTGGTCAAACAACCTACCTCGTAAATTGAGCTTGAAGATCTGGGCTTGGGCCAAGAACACCAAAAACACCAAGAACACCTATAGCGACAGTCCTGTCGCTATAGGCATCCTTTAGCGACAGTTTCTTAGAAAAATAATTATTTTTATTGAAATAAATAGTTTTTAATTATTAAAAATACAAAATAAATTCCTAAAAAATATTTTAAAATCCGAAAATTAGTTTTTAATTATTCTGAATATATTTCATAAATATTTAATATTTTTGGAATAATAATGGTATTTAATTTATTTAATTATAATAGTAAATAAATTATTTAAAAATAATTTTAATATATGAAAAATCATGAAAAATTATATTATGCTATAAGAAAATATTTTACGTTATTTTTAATGACTTTTAATATTTTGTGAGGAATTTTATTAATAAATTAATATTAATGGTAATTAATTTATTTAATAAATGAATTAAATAAATTATGGAAAAATAGAATTAATACTTTAAAAATTATATAAAAATAATTTAAGTGTTAGAAAATATTTTATGTTATAATATATAACTTTTGATATTTTGTCATGAACATATTAATATTTTAATATTAAAAGCAATTAACGGATAATGAATTTAAAGGTTTAAAAATTATATAAATATGATTTTAAGGTATTAGAAATACTTTGATATATTATAATATTATGTTATGATTGTCATTAATATTTTGTTTTAAATAAATATTAATGATAAAGGAATTAAATGATATTTAATTCATTTAAATACGATATTAATGATTGAAAAATTATTTTGAATGATAATAATTATCTGAAAATCATTACGAGCTTATGAAAAATATTTTGACTGTTAATAAATTATCTTAGATAATAGTTAAGTGTTTAGACAGAGTTTAATTGAAATTATACTCAAAATTTTGTCTGACTAGACCGTTGGGATGTCAGAATTGTGCCGAACTCGACTCAGACTATAAAAGTTTGACTTGAGGTTATGTTTTATGTGTTCTATAGACTCATAGGATTATGTGGTAATGTGTTTAGGTTATTTTATATTGTGATATTATTCTAATTTGCATGTCGATATTATTTATATATTAGGTCTTTAGACAAAGCTTATTAAAATGCGTAACTATAATCAAAGAAACAGACAAGTTTTCTTTAACTCAACCCTGAGTTATAATTTTACGTATATGCTTGTGAATAATCATTCATAATTATCACGTCTATGATTTGTTGACTCGTACTATATGTACATTGCATGTATTCTTCAGGTATGAAAGGCTGATCACCTTCATTACCATTCGGTTCAGATATATTTATTCATGTTCAATGTTCGCTCAGTTATAAAAAATTGTTCATGCTAGTTCACAACTATATTGTTGAATTATAGCCAACTTATTATTCAAATTCTTTCAATCATGATATATCCTTAAATGAACTTATACTTGCTGGGTAAATTCATTGATCACCCTTGCTATATCATGATTAACATTGCAGATTAAGACAGATACGTCGAATACAGGAAAGGACAAAGCTAAGTTCAGCTTGGGCTAATATGTGCAGATAAATGTAATAGTATTGCATAATAATAATGTTGTAAGTCAAATAAGTTATGAATTGTGTATGTTAAGGTTACTCGACCTTAGGAAAATAGTGTGTAATGTATTGTATAAATAATTTATGTTTATATCTTCTGTAATAGTTATAGAATGATTGTACCGGATCCGTGGTGATTTGGGATCTGGATTTGGGGCTATCACAGTTGGTTATGAAGCTTAGGTAGGAATACCTGAGACCAATAACCGCATTGATTAGGATAAGATCAAACTCACATAGAGTTAGTTGGTCGGTAAGATTTAAAGACGAATGTCGGCGAGTTATAAGATACAGAGTTCCCTAACTCTGATAATAAAGTTAAACAGTAGTGGTGAATAGATAAAGTCTAAAAGACTAAAAGTACAAAGAGAGGAGATCGTAAAACAAAACGATCAAGGCATAGAAATGAATCGTAATATATACGATGAGATCACCCCGTGATCTGATAAGGTTATAGTATGGAGAAGGATCAAGAGAATGATTGAAAAGTTTACAGCAAGAATGTTGTGTGAAAGTTGTACTATGAATTGATACATATTCAGGAAAGGACTATGTATACAAATTAAATGAAATTCGTATGGAGAAGGGAGTTAAGATTAGGTCTGTGTCGCGCTATTTAGGTCTGTGTCGCGCTAATTGCTATATGCATGTTAAGAGGGTGATTCCTTTCTCATGTATATATCAGATAGATAGGTTATAGGTAGAGAATATAAGGTTAAGTACGAGTTCTTAAAACTCATACTTATGGTAAGTTCGTGACTCATGATTATATGAAATGTTTATGAACCCCTCAGTGAATGGACGCCAAAGGTCTGACTAGGACAAGTTCTTAAACTCATGTGATGGTGAAAGTTCATGAACTCATGAGTGTGGTTTGACGAACTGGGAATAGTTATGTATATTAAGGATAATAGGAATAGATAGATTATTAAGCAATTATTATTAGTGGAGACTTAAGTTTTTCAAATCTTCTAGCTATGCTAGACTCGCAATTTTTGACATTAAGTTAAATACGCACTAAGTGCTTTTGAAAATAAATTTTTATTCTCAACACCTGGTGACTATTGTGTATGCGTGGACTTCGGGCCACCGACACATCGTTACCTGTAATGAAACATATTTGTAATGATTTTTTGAACGGTTTAAAGTATAGTCTATGCTACTTGTTTCAGCTAGACGATAAGGATTTGAAATATCAAATATATTTTTATTTATCGCTTATGTACCATGTAACCTGGTGCAGAGATGATAAAAAGTTGATGGAATTGTAAATGTAGGAATACTTAGTGTTGAATTTGATCTAAAATCGTTGTTCCACTATTGTATGATGTGTTATGACAAAGTCATACAATGACGGCATCCTCAAACGGACTGTTAATACTGTACGGCATCATGACGTCATTTTTAACATAATTTTCAAAATTTTAATTTGCCAACGGGGTTTTGGCTACACACATTCATATTTCGATTGAAATTGATTATTGATATTGGTCTAAGCTATTTGATTCGGCTAGACCAACTTTTATGAAAACTCTAAGCGTTCTTTGAAAATTTTTCCCGAACCAAATTATTTTGGTGCGGATTCCGATAAAGACTGAGGTAAGAAAAAGTTTATGCGCCCAAGGCGGATACGAGAAACATATCAGACCAGCAGTACTTTAAAAGTACAGGGCATACCGGGATAATTACCCACTATGTCCGTAAGTTATGACGGTTTGCGGATGAATTTCCATATAACCTTTGCGAAAATGATAGATAATAGTCTATATAACCCCTCAGTACAATGGAAAATTTTTACTCTTGTGAGGAATGTATTGGGTAGCTTGTGATGATGAGAATGAATGGTGAATGGTGTATGGTGCATGGTATAAGGTGTAAGGTAAATTTCGGGGATGGAATTTTAAGAAGAAGGGGGTGGATGTGACAACTTGAGAATTTGGATATTTATAAAATCTTAAAATATTGAATTAAGGTTAAATAATAAGCCTAGACAGAAAATAAGTGAATGGATTTGAGATTTCCGAGAAGGAATTTTGTGAATTTAAAATTTTTCTGTAGAATTATTCAGGATTACGGGTTTAAGTGTTTATGTTCTATGTATATGATTGTATATGTGTACAGTATGTGGTTAAGGGTCAAGGGTTGACCAGACAGTGGCAAACCCTAATATTATATTAAGAATGTCAGCATTTAGTTAGAAATTTTTTATGATTTATAAATAACCCTAGAAACCGGTTATGGAAACCCTCATTTCAGCCCCGAGAATTTGAAACCCTAATTCGATAGTTGAAAACCCTAATTTGGAAATTTAAATGCTAGTATAAGGTTTAACGTTATTAATTATAACTCAATTAGGAAAAACCCTAATGATTTACTTGAATCCTTAATTTTAATTGGAAATCCTAATTCTTGGGTAATAAACCCTAATTCGTAATTATGAAACTTAATTGTTAAATTAGCAATTTTAATTAGAAAATGTTAATCCTAATTAGCAAGCTTAAATAGTGATTAGTACATTTTAATATAATTAGGAAATCCTAATTATAGTTTAGAAATATTAATTTTCTATTTTGAAAACTGAAATTCAAAAATCTTAGAAATTAAAATTTAAAAATCTAAGGGTTAAACCCTAAACCCTAAGGGTTAGACCCTAAACCCTAAGGGTTAGGGTAAATGACAAGTATGCCTTTAAAATGAAATACGAAATGACCAAAATGCCCTTTTCTTAAACTTTAAGTAAAAGATTTTGCAATCTTGGTGAGTCATCACTCTAATATTTATCCCATGTGCTCAAATCTATCTCAAATCTGATTTTTGTGCCACCTTGCAACATTACATACATTGAATCTAACTTAGGATATTTAAAGTAAGAAAAGTTACTTTACTTTTTATTTTTCTCCAAGACTATCTCTCTCTTAAAATTTTGAAATGGGGAGTGAGAGAGAGAGAGAGTGAGATACAAAGCCAAGATCAACTCTTAGCTTAACAAGATCAGATCATCAAGATCAGAATCAAAAATGGAGCATCAAAGTGGTATAAACCCTAATATTAAAAATCTATGTGATTCATGTTATGTATTGTGTTTAGAAGCTTAAAGTTATGTTAGAAGATGTCATTTAGTGATCTGAGTTGTTAAATCCTAGTTCCATAACATCAAAGTGCTCGAAATTGAAGATTTCTTAAATCTAGAAAATTTTGTAAAAGTTGTCTGACAGCCTAATGTCAGGGCTTGTAGACCTGTGTGTGTTTGTGTTTAGTGTCTTTTATATTATAGATCTGTTCTTTGTTGATAGGGCTTTGATCTGGAACTTGAATCAAGCCCATATCATGTATAGATTGCAAGATACAATCGGTCAAAGTGCGTTGACCGAGCATGAAACTTAGAATCTGGGCAAACCAAGGAGCAATTTCTTGGCACTACTTTGACCGGTCCAGATCTTACGTTGATGACGTTGTTAAGTTGATATTATGTTATATAATTGTTCATTGACATGTAGTATACATGATTAAACCTTGTAATCACATTAAGCAAACTCAGGATGCAAGTTATTAAGATCATAAGTGGCCAACTCGGACTGTTCTTTATTTCTGGAAATCCTAGAAATAAAGAACAGCTTCTGATAAGTTTTCTGAAGCTCTGATCTTTCTGTTGTGTTAGAGTTTGGTCATGTAAATTGTTTAGGGTTGTAGTACTATGTGACAACCCCAAAACATGTCCATTCCATCCAACCTATTCTGAGTCGCCAAATACATGGTACATAAAACAACTACAACTTTATTACAATAATTGTCGTGCAAAATACAACAACACATATGTTGTAAGTTTGGATACAAATATATACCAAATGTGACACATGTCCCAACCGTGGACAGCACGTCACAATGACACCTTACATAAAGGTATAGTCAAAAACTGTTTTAGAAATTAGAATATTTGGAAAGTGCTCAAGGAAACCTTCGTACATGGGAGGCCATGCGTCTAGGTTATGATAGATATCATATGGCCACAAAATTATCCTTAGTTGACCCAATAGATCCCAAAGAAAAACGAGAAGATTACTATCATATTCTTCCCAATGGTGAGTCTTCTCTTGACATATCATTATCTCCACTGTCTCTAAATGAGAATTATACTTCAAACAAACACCAAGATTATATAGGTAGTGCTCGTAAATATACTCAGCAAGTGGATGAGCACAACCCTGTCTTATGATGACACGAGGTTGTATGTCATTAGACATCTTTTATGATAGTGGCAAAACACCCTTCCAACGTTGGGTTCGCCTCACCCTATTTGATTCACCAAATATAATTCCTAAATGATGACCACCGTTCTATTCCCCTGTTACCCCTGTTCGACCCAGCTACACTCTTATTACCTGAAAAGAATTGTGAAACAGAAGGGTGAGCACAACTAGCCCAGTAAAGAATTTCATGACTAAAGATAATTAAATTATCAAAAGCCTTCATCAATAATAAATCAGAGATTTAGAACATATTGTAGATGATAAAAATTTCAACCATAGTTGCAGTGGAACGAGCAATCTATTAGAAGAGTCAAATAGACTACAAAGTCTATTATTTTCTCCATGTTAAAAATCCACCAACAATGTTTTATCCCTGTAACATCAATCAACAATTCTGGTCCACAATCATATGAATAACTCATAATCATAATTGTAGTTCTAAATTCCTCTTCTCATTCAGGACGAAGATAATTTTCATCACCTATCTTTACCTGAAACATCAAAGATCATGATTACACCAAATCACATTTCCTGTTCATAATCATACTAATAACTTCATCTTTGCACTACGGCCAAAGATATTCATTTGTATCACCAGTTGGTCATGTTCATCACAACACCTGTTCATTTTTCACTACTAGCCAAAGATATTCAACAACATGTCATCTTTGCACTACGGGCCAAAGATATTCATCAACAATTTATATTTGCACTACAGGCCAAATATATTAATATATCAAAGAAATATATAATCATTTCAGAATTTATATAAACAATAATTATAACCATGTTGATTAATTCACCTTTGCACTTAAGCTAAAGATATTCAATTATAAATTCAATGGTCATGATCATACCAGTCAACAATTCAACTTTGCACTACTGGCCAAAAGAAATCATAGTCATGATCATACCAAAAATCTACCCATGTTTACACTCAAGTCAAAGAGAAATATCATCATTAGGGTTATAAAAATATTATATATGATAATAAAATCAATATAATCAATATATAGATTTAATCTCAAGAGTAATATTCATAAATCAACTATAATTTGGTCAGAAAAAAAAACCAATTTTGTCATGAATAGTAATTCGTGAATAGTAACTCATGAATAGTAACTCGTGAATAGTAACTTATAAATAGTAGCTCGACATGAAAAGGTAGAAATTCCACAATAAAATCCATACCAATATTTCGGTATAATGATATTGAAAGAATAATATTTCTTAAGCTTATAGACAATTTATTTTAATTGTTTACACTTTACTAAATAATGCATTTAATCATCCTAAAATGCCAAACTCATAAGATTTCATCACCAATAACTAAAAACCCTCATCAAAAATCTGCATATATCTCATATAGGATTCTCAAGCCATAAAATCCTATTTTCCAATTTTCTTACTTCACATAACATATTTAATTCATTTACTCATAACTACTCTATTTTTATGAAAAATATCAAATCAGTTCTAAAAATATTTCTTTTCTGGGATTTAGCAGAATATAGTCCCATATTGAACATATATTTTTCTCAGAATTTTTAAAACTCATTTACTATTTTTCATATGGCCAAAATCGCCGAATATTTAGACATTTATCATAAATTATACTTTTATTCAAAAATTCCGAAATACACAGAGTACACTGATATTATATAGATATACTTCCAATAAAAATTTCATCATTTTTGGAGTTAACCACAAGGAGTTATAAGCAGTTACTTTTAAAATAGTCTTTTCTCATAAAATTAATAACTCTTAATCTATACATCCAAAAATCACCATTTTTTTGACACAATCAATAAAACTCATCAAAATATCATTTCAAAATTTTCCAGGATTTTTTGAAGGTCGGAAGAAGTACGAACTGAAAAATATAATAACCCTTAAAATCCCTTACTATCCCTTACCTCAAAAGAGCAGTACTTCGGAGGAAAAACAGGAGGAAACTTCTACTAAATAGCAACTCTCAAGTGTCTAAATACTCTCAAAAATATGCTTGATAATATAGAGAGAAAAAAAACTTGTTTCTGGTGTGATTTTCAATTCTAACATCAGCACCTATTTATAGGAAAATGTTAGAACGCCATAGGAAACTAAAATAATAAAATATATTAGTTTATTTCTTCTTTTCTATGCATGCCCACATGTTTGATCAGCCACCAGCCATCTTTGAACAAAGCTAGCAGCCCACATGTGTTAAAACACAAGTGGGTCCCACCCATAAATTAATAAAAATTATTTTATTTTCCGAAACTTCCATAATTCGTAGAAAATAGCCCGGTTATCAGAAAAATACGAATCTCACGATATTTTATAGGAAATTCAATTCTCTACAACTTTACAGAAGAAAGTTTTTCCAAATTCTAAACAGAAATTGACCGAAATTCACATACGGACGATTTTACAGGCTATAATCAAATTTCAGTCAAGAAATGGGGTCCACCGTCACACAAAACATATGTTAATCATTTAATGCAACAAAAATACTCTTTCTCCTCATATACTCATATATCACACATTCATTGTAAAATATCATCATTATTATATTATAATAATATAATAAAATATTATTTTATCAGAAAAGATAAAATATCAATTTTCAACAATTTTCACTTAAAAAATTTTCTCCATCTATATCCACATAAAATGAAAATTTTCTTATCATATAATTAATAATTAATTATTCACAAATAATATTACAGAATTACAATCTTGACAACCAGGCAGTTCCCAGGAAAGAGGGGGCTTTCCAATAAGAATTTCTCCTTATTGGCGCGCAATTAGGTGACCAAACCTCTCCTTAGACAGAACTTTCGAGACATTACCAATAGTGTTATCTAATAATATTATTCCAATAATATGAATTATTGATCTGATAATGGAAAATATTGTGTAGTAATAATTATTGAACAACAATAATATAAATTATCAACGCAATAATTATTGAATCAATAAAATAAAATATTGAACAGTAATTATTGTAACAATTATTGAGTAGTGCCTTCTTACGTAAGAATCAACAATTCAAAAATACTGTACAAAACTGTGTGCTACTGTGCAACAACGCGTATTACTTTACTTTACCCACCGGGTATTCCAACAGTGTTAACGGTAACAACTACGCCGTTATTTATAAAAACTCAATTTTTGTCGTTTTCTTCATCCGATAGTTATTTTTTATGGGGCCCACAAATGGCTGCGTCGTCGTACGAATATTCCCCGATAAAAAGAATATTTCACGACCAAACGAATATTCCCCGACAATTGAATATTTTATAACCACTTGCGTATTTTGAAAAATTCATATCTCACCATTAACTTTAAACTTTTATCAATTTAACCATTTACTGAATAGTTATTATAAGAAAAATTAAATTTTTATTTCATAAAATTCGGAGTTTTACATACTACATCAGTACTACAACATTAACTTAATAAGTTTCCCAAAAACCTTATAAGCATGAATCTAGAACTGGTTAAACTACCTACCTCATAAATTGAGCTTGAAGATCTGGGCTTGGGCCAATAACACGAAGAACACCTATAGCGACAGTCCTGTCGCTATAGGCATCCTTTAGCGACCGCTTCTTAGAAAAATAATTATTTTTATTGAAATAAATAGTTTTTAATTATTAAAAGTACAAAATAAATTTCTAAAAATTATTTTAAAGTCCGAAAATTAGTTTTTAATTATTCTAAATATATTTCATAAATATTTAATATTTTTGGAATGATAATGGTATTTAATTTAATTAATTATAATATTAAATAAATTATTTAAAAATGATTTTAATACATGAAAAATCATGAAAAATTATATTATGGTATAAAAAATATTTTAAGTTATTTTTAATGACTTTTAATATTTTGTGAGGAATTTCATTAATAAATTAATATTAATGGTAATTAATTTATTTAATAAATAAATTAAATAAATTATGAAAAAATAGAATTAATATTTTAAAAATTATATAAAAATAATTTAAGTGTTAGAAAATATTTTAAGTTATAATATATAACTTTTGATATTTTATCATGAAAATATTAATATTTTAATAGTAAAAGCAATTAAGGGATAATAAATTTAAAGGTTTAAAAATCATATAAATATGATTTTAAGGTATTAAAAATACTTTGATATATTATAAATATTATGTTATGATTATCATTAATATTTTGTTTTAAATAAATATTAATGATAAAGGAATTAAGTGATATTTAATTCATTTAAATACGATATTAATGATTAAAAAATTATTTTAAATAATAATAATTATCTGAAAATCATTACGAGCTTACGAAAAATATTTTGACTGTTAATAAATTATCTTAGATAATAGTTAAGTGTTTAGACAGAGTTTAATTAAAATTAAACTCGAAATTTTGTCTGACTAGATCGTCGGGATGTTAGAATTGTGCCAAACTCGACTCAGACTGTAAAAGTTTGACTTGAGGTTATGTTTTATGTGCTATATAGACTGATAGGATTATGTGATAACGTGTTTAGGTCATTTTATATTGTGATGATATTATTCTAATTGGCATATCGATATTATTTATATATTAGGTCTTCAGAATAAGCTTATTAAAATGCGTAACAATAATCAATGAAACAAGCAAGTTTTCTTTAACTTAACCCTGAGTTATAATTTTGCGTATATGCTTGTGAATAGTCATTCATGATTATCACGTCTATGATTTGTTGAATCGTACTATATGTACATTGCATGTATTCTTCAGGTATGAAAGGCTGATCACCTTCATTACCATTCGGTCCAGATATATTTATTCATGTTCAATGTTCGCTCAGTTATAAAAATTTGTTCATGCTACTTCACAACTATATTTTTGAAGTATAGCCAGCTTATTATTCAAATTCTTTCAATCATGATATATCCTTAAATGAACTTATACTTGCTGGGCAAATTCATTGCTCACCCTTGCTATATCATGATTAACATTACAGATTAAGACGAATACGTCGGATACAGGAAATGACAAAGCCAAGTTCAGCTTGGGCTAATACGTGCAGATAAATGTAATAGTATTGTATAATAATAATGTTGTAAGTCGAATAAGTTATGAATTGTGTATGTTAAGGTTACTCGACCTTGGAAAAATAGTGTGTAATGTATTGTATAAACAATTTATGTTTATATATTTCGCATTATTTATAGAATGATTGTACTGGATCCGTGGTGATTTGGGACCCGGATTTGGGGCTATCACACGGACCATTAAATAAATTGGGCTATACCTTGGCTAGACCCAAATAATTATATCCCAACACCATCAACAATGTAATTGATATCACTTGGTGTAATAAAATTTTTGTTGCTAATGATTTTGTAGTAAAAGTTCTACTTCTAAACAAATTAAGTATAGTCGTTATCATTAAAATTTGAGTTCTGAATTTGTATAGTTCGCTAGATGCACAATTTATCAGGTGTTGAATATGTTCGATCATTAGTGCTTACAACTTTTGCAGCAGGAGCATTTACACTCTGTTTCTGAGTTTTGAACAGAAGGAAAGAATAGAAAACTTAAATTAGAACAGAAAAGAAAAGAATAGAAAACTTGAAGTTTTCCTTTGTGTTGTTTTTGAGTTTTTAATAGAAAATTTAAAATTTTTCTTTTCTTGCGATTTCAGTTCTAATGAAAAGAAAAGAAAAATATCACTTTTATAAATTTACCCTTATATTAATTATAACCATTGAACCATAAATAAAAATATGCACGATAAATTTAATCAAAGAAAAAAAAATTCCATAATCAAATACAAATATCCAAATAAATGTTAAACAAAAATTACTTATACAAAGTCATTGTCATACCATACCCAAAAGTATGATCAGTTCTTAAAATTGCAAGTCCAACTATTATCTAAAGGTTCTTATTACATGGTTCTAAATGCATAGGCGGAACCAGGGGGCGAGGGGGGTCATATGACCCCCCACCAAAATTCTGCACATGCTATATATTAATAGTCAATATCATATATATATATATATATATATATATATATATATATATATATATATATACAGAGAGGATCTCCAGCGGACCAAAAAAGCGGACCAATGAACGGACCAAGGCAAAAACACGCGGGTTTCAGGGTGCGGGTCGGTTCGACCCACGGGTTGGCCCTGAAACCCGCATGTTTTTGCCTTGGTCCGTTCATTGGTCCGCTTTTTTGGTCCGCTGGAGATCCTCCCCGTATATATATATATATATATATATATATATATATATATATATATATATATATATATATATAATAGTACTTTATAATAGTAGTCTAAAGTTTTTTACATGCGCTCTATAACTTAAAAAATAGAATAAATTTTATTTTACAATGAAATTCAAATGAAAGAACTTAAAACACAATCAAATCTATGTCGCTACTTGAGGTTGAAGAATGATCACAAAAACCAAGTTCTTTATTTACCAAATTATTTTCTACAAACATTTTATATTTTTAAACATCATTAATTTACTTCAGAGACTCCCCTTTGTTGATTTCTTTCTGGAATAATTTTCTTTGTTGCATATAGAAAATTGATATTTTCATATAAAAATATTTCTACATAAATTTTGATATTGACCAAAATTTTGAGACGTTTGAAAACTATGCAGAGTTGCCTCCTCTCAGTCGTACAGCCTAAAGAAGCACTCCAAGCGTCAATAAATATATTTTTTTACTGATGTATTTTGACCCCCCCTTTAAAAATATTCTGGTTCTGCCACTGTCTAAATGCAAACTTGTGTGCAAAGCCATTTATAAATAAAATCCACAGAAATTATTTCTAAACTAGGTAAACTGTTAAAGAAATGCAGGAAACTTTTCAAGAAAGAGATTAATGAAATTCAACTATTATATATTAATAAGACTGGAAATGAGAAATTTGAAACCATGTTTTATGGAACACTAATTGATCGCACACAAAAATTTAAACATTCAAGGTTCAAAGTCAAAAGGGTAAGTCCTACCTAGGCAAAATAGTAAAAACAACAGTCCTCCCCAAATATTATAACACTGACCAGAAAATTCAAACTCAAATGCCCGTAAAAGCCTTCTTTCCACCACCACCAGAAGACCCAGCTGGGATCACTTTCAACACATTGAATCTCATTGTCTTTGACAATGGCCTGTGAAAAGGAACAATATCTCAATTACAAAATTAATGACAATTTTATAGAAGCGTATAGAGGCAAGATAACAGAACACAGGCCCTCACCTGCACTGGCCAATAATTACATGGTCTCCCTCTTTCACACGGAAGCAAGGGGATACATGAGATGGAATGTTTGAATGCCTTTTTTCGTACCTAAAAGAAACAAAAGTTGATATTCTTACTTAGAAGAACATAGAGATGACAGTAACTATTATAGAATGTTTGTTGTAGGGAGCTTGGGCTTGAACCGAAGAAGAGAACTTGTTCGCAATAAGTTATTCGCGCTTATACTTTTCTCTTTTATCATGTTAGGTTTAGTAGATAAAAACAAATTAAGGACATGAGTTGTAATTTAAAATTTATTATATTAAAAGTTGAGGATAATATAGAAATTATAAAAATATTACTTTTTCTAATTTCTTTTCCGTCTAAATCAGGTCAATTTTGGAAGAAAAACTTTGGCAGAAAAAGTGGCCAAGTTTTTTATCCATTTCTTTTCTTTTCCGTTTATTAAAAAACTCAGAAACATAAGAATTGGAAAAAAAACATAAGTTTTCCGTCCATTTCTTTTCTTTTCTGTCCATTTTAAAACTCAGAAATAGAACGTTAATGTATTTAGAGGTTTAAAATAAAATTAAATTGATAGCCCGTGTAAGCCACAAACTAATGACCATAAAAGCAATCTAAAATTGTGACGTACATCATTTGGTATTAAAATTTGAGTACAAGTAGTGTAATATGGATGATAACAATATACTGAACATGAAGTTGAAGAGTTACATGTAAATCGAATTATTGTATATATATTCTATATACATGCGTATAGACCATTGGGAAAACTAAACACACAATATGAATAATTTAGTATAATTATGAACATAACATATTATATCAACAGAGGTAATAAATTCGGAATTGACTTGTGGCCAACTGTTAGCCCCTTAGAGGGTTGACATGGGCTTGGCATGCGGAACACTCAGATGGCATGCCAAGCCAAGCCTTGGCACTCATATGTGGGGCAAGGCGTGTGTGTGTGACAGTGTGCAATAGCGTGCGACAACAATCGACAGCCAAGGGCACTGGGCGCACATGGTTGGCAAACAAGCTAGACACTTAGTCATTTGAGTCAATGAGCAGCGTTGTGCAACAGTGGGCGACACTAGGCAGCAAGTTGGGTCATTGTGAAGCAAATGGGATATGTCAGAAAACTAACAAATCTACATGGTTTGTATTATGCTTCCTCAGACAAGTCTGATGTCTAGTGCTGGCAGTTTGGAAATTTTCATAAGTGCTACTATAGGGGGGTACTCCGTGAAGGTTACCCGGGACCATGGGCAGGTGCCATGGGTGGTGAGTGCTGGATGTTGGGACATTGTTGGGCTCCCCTACAATAATGTCTAACATTGAATTTTGGCTTTGGATCGAATCAAAGACTTGATCATGGGCTGGGCATGAACACGCAAGAACATTGCTGAGATTGTCATCGGTTGGGCATGACATAGGCGTGCCCCTAGCATGTCATGGCATGGCATGGGCGGAGCCCAGCATACAACAAGGCGAATGCATGTGGACAGACGTACGGGCTGGACGTGCATTGCAAACTTGAACAACACCTTGGGCAAGTGCTGGGCTAGTGGAAATTCGTGGGCCAAATGGGCAGCACCTTGGGGCAACATAATTGGGGAACATGAGTGGGCAACATCATGGGCTGAGACAACAATAATGTGGGCTGATACACTGGTGGGTAAAGGACATTAAAAGGTGGGCTGACATTGTGGGCAGTTAGGACTGGATGACTAGAGCAAGGCCAACTGACAAGAAGTTATGGACACTTACTAGCAGTCAACCTCCATGCACATGATTGGCATGTCTTCAGCTAGTTGCACATCATGGGGAGCCTAACACCTGCTGGTGGACGATTGATGAGCAGTTGCACATCATGAGGCGTACACATCTGTTAGTGGACAGTTGAGGAGCAGTTGATGAGCAGTTGCACATCATGGGGCGCACACATCTACTAGTGGGAAGTTGGCAGGCAGTTACTGATTCAAAATACTGGTTTCTTATTGGTTCTAAATGACCTAGCAGTTGGGGTTGTCAACTGTAGCCTAATATACATATATATATATATATATATATATATATATATATATATATATATATATATATATGTAGCCAAGGGCTTGAAAATGGATGTGAGATCACTGAATAAGTGTAGCCTGCGAGCCCTAGTCATATATTGTATTCCTTATTATTGAGTGAGCAATAAAAGGTTTGGACGTTGTCCTGTAAACACTGTGTATACTTGTGGCGTGGCTTGTATAAACAGACTATGCTTGTGTGACTGACAGGTTTGCAGACTGGTTGGGTGAACCAGTGCATCACAAGGAGGACATAGACAAAAAAAATAGTGTCAGATTGTGCACCTTGTGACAATTGGTATCAGAGCTTCGTTAGCGAACGATGGCAAACAGTACTACTCAGATTAATAAACTGCAAGAGAAGTTACAGGCGTTGGAGACTTATGTGGGTGCACGGCTGGTTGGTGAAGAAGGTTCGCTGGCGGACCAGTTCAGAGCATCATCTGCTTTACTAGAGAACCTTCATGCTGAAGTTGTTGAGCATATCGTGGAGTTCAACAAAAAGTTTGATGACATGGCTCTTGATGTGTGGCTGTTACGAATCGGACCCTCGAAGTTTCTAAACGATTCGAAAGAATGTCTGAAGACATGGCACTAGTTAAACGTGTTGTGGCTGGTGGTTCAACTAGCGAAGATGGACAGCATTCAAAGTTGTGAGTCCCTGAACCCAAATCCTTTGGGGGCAGTCAGAATGCCAAAGAATTGGAGAATTTCTTATGGGACATGGAGCAATACTTCGTGGCTACCTATATCCTAGACCGAGAGAAGGTCACAATTACAAGCATATACCTGACGGAGGATGCAAAGCTTTGGTGGCGAACTCGAACTGAGGATGATGTGAGTGCGGGCAGGCCAAAGATTAAAACATGGGCAGTTCTCAAGAAAGAATTAAAGGATCAATTCTTGCCTCTCAATACTTCATGGCTGGCGAGGGACAGTTTGAAGCATTTGAAACAGACCGGGTCTGTTCGAGAATACGTGAAAGAATTTAGTTCGTTGATGTTGGACATCAAGAACATATCCAAGGAGGACAAACTGTTCAATTTTCTATCGGGTATGCAACAGTGGGCGCAGACTGAGTTGCGTAGGCAGGGTGTAAAAGATCTACCCACAGCAATTGCAGCGGTTAATAGCCTTATCGACTACAAGTTTTCTTGTTCCAACGCTGATGGAAAGAAAAAGCAGTTGGGAAAGAAAGACAAGGGCGGACCCAAAGATGGCAAGAAGGACAAGAAGTTCAAGAAAGGTGGTGACAAGCAGTCCAAGCCTAAAAGTGATGGACAATCTAAGGACAACAAGAGCAAATGTTGCTTCATATGTGGAGATCCCCATCGGATGAGGGAATGCCCAAAGAAAGAGAAGGTGAATGACATGGTTGCAAATAACTCGAATGATGAAGGAACGTCAGATGGTCTGAGAATGAGCCCCTTGCAACTGTTGGGTGCTTTGCAGACGCAAAATGCAAAGACACTTACTCCACGTGGACTGATGTATGTGTCAGTGGTTGTTAATGGCCAGGAAGTGTTGGCCATGGTAGATACTGGTGCTACCAACAACTTCGTTCCAAAGAGGGAAGTGGACAAACTGAAGTTGAATTTGTAGGAAAAAACAAGTAAGATCAAGGCTGTGAATTCTGAAGCCAGACCAATTCGTGGCACAATAGTGGCAGATTTGAAGGTTGGCCCGTGGGAAGGAAAGTGTAGCTTGATGGTTGTTCTTTTGGATGATTTTGATCTTATCCTAGGAATGGAATTTCTAATGTCGGCTAAATGAATGGTGGTGCCTCATCTTGGTGGATTGATGATCACAAATGAGAAGATGTCAGGATTTATGAATGCTATATACCTAAATTTAGAGAAGGACGGCAAACAGAAGTCTGGTTTGTTGTATGCGGTACAACTTGAGTCTGGGCTTAAAAGAGTCAAAGAAACATACTTGTGTCCTTTGATCGAGATCAAGCTTGGTGTAGCCCAAGAGATGCCAGATGTTGTTGCTAAGTTGATGGATGATTTCAAGGATGTAATGCCTCAAGAACTACCAAATACCCTTCCTCCAAGGCGTGCTGTTGATCATAAGATTAAGTTGGAGCCGAGTGCAAGACGCCCTGCTCAAGCCCCTTATAGGATGGCGCCTTCTAAGTTGGTAGAGTTGAGAAAACAATTGACAGAGTTGCTAGAATCTGGCTTTCTACGACCCTCCAAGGCTCCTTATGGTGCACCTGTGTTGTTTCAAAAGAAATAAGATGGCTCAATAAGGATGTGCGTCGACTATCGAGCATGAAACAAGGTTACTATAAAAAATAAGTACCCTATTTCAAATGTTACTGATTTGTTCAACAGATTATCACGAGCCAAGTACTTTTCAATGTTGTACTTGAGGGCAGGCTATTGGCAAGTGAGGATTGCCGCTGGTGATAAAGCTAAGACTGTATGTGTGACAAGGTATGGTTCATATGAATTCCTTGTAATGTCGTTTGGCTTAACCAATGCTCCAGCAACGTTTTGTAATCTTATGAGTGATGTCTTTTATGAGTATCTAGATAGGTTTGTTGTTGTTTATCTAGATGATATTGTGGTGTATAGCGAAACACTAGATGGTCATGTGGAACATCTAAGATTGGTATTTCAAAAACTGAGGTAATATCAATTATATGTCAAAAAAGAGAATTGTGAGTTTTGTAGGGCAGAAGTAATATTACTTGGGCACTGGATTAGCCAAGGACAGGTAAGAATGGATGAGAGGAAGGTCCAAGCCATTGTTGAATGGACTGCTCCTACAAAAGTTGCTGATTTAAAATCATTTTTGGGACTAGCGAACTATTACAGAAAGTTCATTAAGGGCTACTCGAAGAAGGTGGCTCCTTTAACTGATTTGCTGAAAAAGGATTGTAAGTGGGATTGGACAGTGGGGTGTCAAGAGGCATTTGACAATTTGAAAGTGGCAGTGTCGTCTGAGCTGGTGCTAAGACTTCCTGACTTTGAAATTCCTTTTGAGGTACACACTGATGCATCAGACAGAGCTATTGGCGGGGTACTAGTACAAGATCGTCACCCAGTTACCTATGAGAGTCGGAAGCTGAAGGACGCTGAGCAGCGGTACAGTACTCATGAGAAAGAAATACCTGTAGTGGTCCATTGTTTAGAAACATGGAAGCATTATCTACTGGGCACAAAGTTTGTGGTGGTGACTGACAATGTTGCCAACACATACTTCAAAACTCAGAAAAGCTGACTCCGAAGCAAGTACATTGGCAGGAGTTCTTGGTAGAATTTAATTTTACGTGGGTACATAATCCGGGCTTGCAAAATTCGGTGGCTGATGCATTAAGTCGAAAAGTTGTCTAGGATTTCGTTGCTGCTCTCACTGTGGTTGAAGCCGAGTACCTGGACAAGATCAAAGAACAGTCCCTAAATGATATTGTTTACCAAAAACTTCGGACGCAAGTACAAGAAGGTTTGGTTCGAAGATATTGGATTGAGGATGATTTTCCATATGCAAAGGGCAGTAAGTTGTATTTTCCTACTAGAGGGGGTTTGAGGAGACAGATCATGCATGAGACGCATGATATAAAATGGGCTGGTTACCCAGGCATATAAAGAATGTTAGTGTTGTTGTCTCTCTCATACTACTGGCCCAAGATGAAGAACGACGTGGAGGCGTATGTCAAGTCTTGTCTCATGTGCCAAGTAGACAAACTTGAGAAAAAGAGTGAAGCAGGCTTGTTACAGCCTCTTCCCATTCCTGACAGACCTTGGTAATCAGTGTCAATGGACTTCATTTCTGGTTTACCAAGGGTTGATAGAATGAGATCAATTTTTGTTGTGGTTGATCGATTTTCCAAGTATGCGGTGTTCATCCCAGCACCCCATGCTTGTACAGCAGATGTGGCTGCTGGATTGTTTTTCAAAAATGTTGTGAAATACTTTGGGTTGCCAGAAGATATCATAAGTGATCGAGATAAGCGGTTCACGGGCAGGTTTTGGAAAGTTTTGTTTGGTTTGGTTGGGTCTGAATTAAAGTTTAGCACGTCGAATCACCCTCAGACAGATGGTCAGACTGAGAGGATGAATCAGTTGCTCGAGGAGTATCTGCATCACTATGTTACTACAAGTTAAAAAAATTAGCTGGAGTTGTTAGAGCCAGCTCAATTTTGCTATAACCTATATCAATCTTCTGCAACAAGTATGAGTCCCTTTAAGCTAAGCATGGGTTTTCAGCCAATGACTCCAAATTATGTGGTTGTGCAGCGTACAAGAGGCAATTGTCCTGCTACCTATCGTTATGCAAGGGCTAGAATAGAGTTGCTAGAGGAGGCACGAGACAGCCTGAGCAAGGCAGTAAAAAGGATGACGAAGTATGCGGATGCACATCGAAGGCCGATCGAATTTAAAGTGGGAGACATGGTGTTGCTGAAGCTAATACCACATATTTGGAAGAAGATCAGTAGTAAGACTGTGCATATAGGGGTGGTTCCAAAGTATGATGGCCCATTAGAAGTGCTAAAGAAGGTTGGGGCTGTGCCTTACAGACTGAAGCTTCCAGACAGATTGAAGGTACATCCTACGTTCCATGTGAGCTATCTGAAGCCATTCCAGCAGGAGTTGCTTGATGCTGGCAGAAAGCAATCCAAGAGGGCTCCACCAGTGATCAGGAAGCAGTTCGATAAAGATGTTGAGAAAATTCTGAGGACTGAAGGTCAGAGCAAGAAAATTCGTAGAACAGATTATCTTGTGCATTGGAAAGGCGAAGATGAGGTAGACCCAAGTTGTGACTTTGTGGCAGTTTGAGAAATAGATTACAGAGTATTGGGCACACCCACCGACGAGGACGTCGGGCTCTTCTGGTGAGGGTGGTTTGTTAGCCCCTTAATGGGTTTACATGGGCTTGGCATGCGGGACGCCCAGATAGCATGCCAAGCCAAGCCTTGGCACTCATATGTGGGGAAATGCGTGTGTGTGCGGTAGTGTGTAGCAGCGTGAGGTAGCAATCGGTAGCCAAGGGTGCTGGGCGCACATGGTTGGCAAACAAGCTTGACACTTAGTCATTTGAGTCAATGAGCAACATTATGCAGCAGTGGGCGACACTAGGCAACAAGTTGGGGTCATTGTGCAGCAAATGGGCTATGTCAGAAAACTAGCAAATCTACATGGTTTGCATTATGCTTCCTCAGACAGGTCTGATGTCTAGTGCTGGCAGTTTGGAAATTTTTATAAGTGCTACTATAGGGGGGGGGTACTCCGTGAAGGTTACCCGGGACCATGGGCGGTGAGTGCTGCATGTTGGGACATTGTTGGGCTCCCCTACAACAATGTCTAACATCGGATTGTGGCTTTGGATTGAATCAAAGACTTGATCATGGGCTGGGCATGAACAAGCAAGAACGTTGCTGAGCGTGGCATCGGTTGGGCATGGCATAGGCGTTCGCCTAGCATGTCAAGGCATGGTATGGGCAGAGCCCAGCATGCAACAAGGCGAATGTATGTGGACAAACGTACGGGCTGGACGTGCACTGCAAACTTGGACAACACCTTGGGCAAGTGCTGGGCTAGTTGAAATTCGTGGGCCAAATGAACAACACCTTGGGGCAACATGATTGGGCAACATGATTGGGCAACATCATGGGCTGAGACAACAATAATGTGGGTTGATACACTGGTGGGTGAAGGACATCAAAAGGTGGGCTGACACTGTGGGTAGCAGTTAGGACTGGATAACTAGAGCAAGGCCAACTGACAGAAAGTTGTGGACAGTTGCTGGCAGTCAACCTCCATGCACATGATTGGCATGTCTCCAGCCAATTGCACATCATGGGGCGCCTAACACCTGCTGGTGGGCAGTTGATGAGCAGTTGCACATCATGGGGCACACATATTTGCTAGTGGGTAGTTGAGGAGTAATTGATGAGCAGTTACACATCATGGGACGCACACATCTACTAGTGGACAGTTGGCAGGCAGTTGCTGATTCAAAATGTTGGTTTCCTATTGGTTCTGAATGACCTAGCAGTTGGGGTTGTCAACTGCAGCCTAATGTGTATATATATGTGTAGCCAAGGGCTTGGCAAGGGATGTGAGATCACTGAACAAGTGTAGCCTGCGAGCCCTAGTCATATATTGTATTCCATGTTATTGAGTGATCAATAAAAGGTTGGGACGTTGTCCTGTAAACACTGTGTATGCTTGTGTGCGTGGCTTGTATAAACAGACTGTGCTTGTGTGACTGACATGTTGCTGACTAGTTGGGAGAACCAGTGCATCACAAGGAGGACATAGTCACGAAAAAAATAGTGTTAGATTGTGCACCCTGTGACACCAACCAAAATATATAATTCGATCAATTTGCTAGTTATGTATGGTTATTACTGCTTACAGCTTTTGCAGTAGTAACGTTTATTGCGTTTGAACGTTTAAAATAAAAATAAATTGATAACCCGTGCAACACACATGCTAGTGAAGATATAAAAACAATCAAAATGGTGGTGTGCATCATTTGGTATTACAATTCGAGTATAAATAATGTAGTATATGGATAGCAATACATTGAACATAAAATTAAAGAGTTGCATGTAAATTAAATCAGTGTATATATTTTCTATACACATGAATATACACCATTGTGAATAATAAACGCATGGTACGAATAGTTTAGTATAATTAGGAACATAACATTTATTTAAGATTGACTTGTGACCGACCAAAATGATCGTTGATCAATTTGCTAGTTGACTAGATAAGATCTCCGTTTGCATCTTATTAATAATTATATAAAATAAGCCAAGAGACTGTCCAATTTTCAATTGAATTAATTTAATTTAGTTGGTCGAATTGACTTAAATTAAGTTAATAAATTATTATTCATTGAACTTGCATTAAATTACTAATTAAGCTTTCATTTTCCATTCCACTGATCACTTCCTCTCTCATTACCATATTATTTCTTTTCCTTTTCCCTTTATTATTAGGTAGCAAAACCTAATAGTCTAAAACCTTTCAACTTTATTAGTACATACCTTCACAATTTTAATAGTAAATATTGAATAAAAGATATATAATCATTCACATTTTCAAGTTAATGTAATTGTATATTTTTGTCTACACTATTTATAGATATTCACCATAATTTTTTTTACATATATTCAATATTGCTCAACAACATACTTATACACAAAGATATTATACAATGAATAAAAGATCATGTATTCCTTAAATTTCCTTAATTCATTTCTTTTCGTACAACTAAATTGACATTGCAAGGTGGCTTAGGGTGGTGCTTAGTATGCGTATGATGAAATGACATAAAAAAGGTAATATGGATTTCTCATTTTTTTTTAAATTTCTAAGTTTTGGTTATGTAATTTTTGAGAAATGCACTTGTTATATATACCTATAGGATTAACAAAAATGCCTTTAAAATTTTGACGTTTGGTAATGGCTTAATAGGATGGAGTACAATGGGAATATTTTTGAGACTGTTTTGAAAATCATACCTCGCATGGGATTGCAAGCTTGTTATATATAATAATAGATGAAAATCAAGGTAATGAAATGAATTTTTACTCTACACAAATATTTTATCCGGGATGATCATCAAATACATTTTCTTTTATTTCATTCATTCTTTTCATTCATTCCTTCAATCTAAATGTAGCATATCACATAATTGGTGGACGACCTTGCCACTGCATACAGAATTGTGATTGTTCTCTCTTTCACACACTAACACACACAATTGGTGCCTGACATCTATTCATGAATTGGGACAATGACGCAGAACGAAAACACAAAGAGTTTATCAATGTAAGTTGTTAGAATATAAACTGGAATCTACTAGAAAATAACACAATATCAATTGTAAAAATAATAATTCTGAATAAATCTTTCAACCCACAAGCCGGGTTTTTATAACTAACGAATTCCTATAACTATGGAAATAAACTCATAATAGGTAACTAATTAATATGGCAAGAAAGTCTTAATAGGTAACAACTTAATTACGTAATATTATAAAGATTTACTTCCTAATAAAATAATAATAATAATAATAATAATAATAATAATAATAATAATAATAATAATAATAATAATTCCGAAGTCATGACACCATTTTTGAAGAAGTTCTGATCTCTCGAAGTCATGACACCACTTCCGAACTCGAAGACCGTCCCCGAAGCTGATTGTTCCAAACTCCCGATCCCGAACTCGACCAAACTCTTCTCTTCGGGAATTATCTCAGCTCTTCGGGAATTATGACCGTTTCTTCGAACCAGCTCTTCTTCCCAGTTTCCTATCTAACTCTTCCTCAAGCTCCAAAGCCAATTGTCCTACATCAGTTTTTCCCACCTGCGAAGAACTCGACCTCGAGTTATAATCTGGATAAAGCGGAACATCTTTATAGAACTCATAAAGATAAGATATATTAAAAGTACAAGAGATATTCAATTCGGCAGGCAAGTCGATCACGTAGGCATTATCATTGATCTTCTTGATCAACTTGTACAGACCATACTTCCATGGCTTCAACTTGTTATAAGATCCGACCGAAAACCTTTCCTTTCGCAGAAACACCATAACTTGATCACCTTCTTCAAATAACTTCGGACGCCTCTTGACATATGTTATGTCTTTATACTTCACATTCTTCTCTTCCAACCTAGCTTTCCCTTCAGCCTAAACACCACGAACTTGCTCGCCAAGTTTTCTACAGTAACACTGGCTCCCGCAACCTCTGGAAGATGTGCTAGGTCTAACATATGTTTAGGAGATTGTCGATATACTAAAGCAAAAGGAGATTTACCAGTAGCGATGTGAACTACATTATTATATGCAAACTCAGCTTGTGACAACGCTACATCCCACTACTTTGACTTATAACCACAAATACTCTGAACCAAATTACCTAGCGTTTGGTTAGATTCTCAGTCTGTCCATGTGCAGTGTTACTAAACTTTAAGGTAGTATCCATCCGCCGCCATAATGTGATCCAAAAATGGCTAAGGAACTTTGAATCCTTATCAGAAATGATATACTGAGGAACCCCATGTAAACGAACTACTTCTCAAAAAAATAAATGAGCCACATGGGATGCGTCAGATGTCTTTCGACAAGGAATGAAATGCCCATCATAGAGAATCAGTTAGTTACAACAAACACAGAGTCCACACCCCGCTGAGTCTGTGGAAGACCCAAAATAAAATCCATTGACAAATCCTCCCATATAGCACTCGATACAAGCAAAGGCATGTAGAGACCTGTATTCTAAACTTGACCCTTAGCAGTCTGACAAACATAACACTTGCAAACAAAATTACCAGCGTTGCATTTCAACTGAGGCCAATAATACCGTTCGGCTACTCCACTGATAGTTTTGTCACATCCCAAGTGACCACTTAAACCTCCTCCGTGTAGTTCTCGAATCAGTTTCTCTCTCAAAGAACCCCGAGAAATACATAACTGATTTCCACAAAACAAGTAACCATCAACCTTATTAAATCTCCCTCCGGCTCAATGTGTTTGCCACCTTGTTTAGAACACCAGATTTGTGCTTCAGAAAAAAGGAAATTTCTGCAAAAAGGTTGCCCACCTAGCGTGCATATTACTCAAGCTCCTTTGACTATTCATGTACTTCAACGCTTGATAATTAGTGTATAAAATAAATTCATGTTGAATCAGATAATGCTCCCAATGTTTTAGAGCTCGAACAATAGCATAAAACTCTTGGTAATACGTACTCCATTTTTGTCGTGCATCAATGAGTTTTTCACTGAAAAATGCCACTGGTTTCTTCTCTTTTGGCAAAACTTCCCCAACTCCAATTCCGCTAGCATCACACTCTACCTCGAATAGCTTCTCAAAATTAGGTAAAGCAAGAACATGAGTAGCACACAACTTCTTTTTGATGACTGCAAAAGTTGTTTCAACTGCTTCTCACCACTGAAATTTACTATTCTTTAAACACTTGGTAATGGGTGCCAAAATGCTACTAAAATCTTTAATAAATCGATGATAAAACGTCACCAACCCATAGAAACTTTTCACCTTTCCTACTGTCTTAGGAGTAGGCCAATCACGTATGCCTCCCACCTTCTCTTTGTCAACCATGATCTCCTCTAAACTGGCCACATATCCAAGGAATAACAATCATTCAGCCTGCCAGCTACACTTCTTAAATTTAATGAAGAGCTTATTTTCGGACAACACCTCTAGCATAACCCGAAGGTGCTCCATATGGTCTTCCTTGCTCTTACTATAAATTAGTATGTCATCAAAATAAACGACAACATATTTCCCAATGAAAGGTTGTAATACCTGATTCATAAGTCGCATAAAAGTACTAGGCACATTGGATAATTCGAAAGGCATGACCACCCACTCGTAAAGGCCATTGTTTGTTTTGAAAGCTGTTTTCCATTCATCACCAGGTTTGATTTGAATATGATGATGTCCACTTCGTAGATCTATCTTAGAGAATAAATTTGAACCCTTCAATATATCTAGCATGTTATCCAATCTCAAAATCGAAAAGGTGTATTTGACAGTTATCTTGTTAATCGCTTGATTATCGACACACATTCTCCAGCTACCATCTTCTTCGGGACTTGTAATGCGGGAATTGTGCATGGACTCATGCTTTCTTGAATAAATCCCTTCTTCAATAATGCCTCCACTTTTTCCTGTAAGATCCTATTTTCCTTAGGACTCATCCGATAATGTGGCAAATTAGGTAACCTTTCTCCCGAAATTAGATCGATATGATGTTGAATATCCCTCAGTGGTGGAAGGTCATTCGGTAAATCGTCAGACACTAGCTCACTGAATTCACTCAAAAGAGATTGCAACTTATTGGGTAACACAATTTTCAGCTGTTCCTTCTCTTCTACAACTAGAGCTCGCACCACCACAACATGCACCTCCTCTGCCTTCCTTAATTTCAGACTCTAAATCAGTTACTGACGTGATTATAGATACTAAAGATTGCTCTTCTTTTGGGTCCTTAGTTGTGCTACCACCTGAATTTTATTTTGGAACCATTGCAATCTTCCTACCACCCTATTTGAAAACAAATACATTGTCGCGCCCTCTATAAGTGACATTCACATCAAATTGCCATGGTCGGCTCAATAACAAGTGACTAGTATCTATGTCAACTATGTCACAGACCACTTCGTCTCGGTAGTGTTGTCCAATCGAAATAGGGACATTACACACCTCGATCACATTCACCTTAGGTCATTTCTGAATCCACCCAATTACATAGGGTTTCAGGTGTTTTCTACATGCAGTTTCAGGTGTTCTACCATTTTTTTTGAAACAAAGTTCTCACAACTTCCACTGTCCACAATTAGATCACAAACCTTCCCTTGAATGTTGTAGTAAGCCTTAAAAATATTATTTCTTTTTGAGTAATCTTTTAACTTTATTGAGCACATGACTCGCTGAATCACGTAGTTTACATGTTATCCACATTCCTCCTCTATTTCTGCACCATCTAAGAACTCACTCATGTCTATTCCTTCTTCAGCATCCTCATCATCCTCACCAACTTCCATAAAATTTATCGGTTTCCTCGTTGAACACTCATTTGAGCGACGGCCTGGTTGGTCGCACCTGTAACACTTCAACCCACCTGATTTAGCATATGAGTTTTGCACTCGTGGGGCTTCCCTTATAGCTGATGTTGTCTACTGAGTCTTAACAGAAGTATTAGTTGGCCTCGAACCTCTTTGTGACTAATCTACAATAACTTTAGACTGATTCTTTCCATCACTTGATGGAAATCAGTTTTTGTTCACCACTACATTGGATGTCTTCACCATTTCTTTCTTGTGATAAGAAAATCGATTGGATGTCTTCTCCATTAGTTTCGCTTTCAAGGCCATGTTATGCGTTTCATCCACTGTCCAGAGGACTTGCAATACAAATTTTTCTCGAATAGAAGGCTTTAATCCCTCCAAATATCAAGAAACTTGTTGTGCCTTATTCTCATTTATGTTGTTATGCACTGACAACCTAGACCACTCCTCTGTGTATTCTGCTACAGTTCTATTACCCTATACACAATTCTAATAACTTTAAAAAATAAACTGTTCATAATTTGGGGTAAAAATCTATTTATCAGAAGTTGTTTCATATGTCTCCATGATTGGATAGAAGTTTTACCTTATCGTCGTCAATCCATTTGTAAATTTTACCTCCGTCAACTCAAAGAATCTTTCGACCTCAGAAGTCAAATCCAGAAACTCTTCAATCTATAACTTACCATGGAACAATGGTATGTTCACACGTATTCTATAGTTAAGTTGATTTCGATTTTGGTTTTGGTGTTGAGGAGGATTTCTTTAGTAACCTAGAACATCCTCGTCGGATTCTTCATCACTAAGACCTTTAAATTGTTCGCGTCTCGCTGCTCCATGCGGACGTTCACCTCCAACGCGGCAAAGGGAAAATCCCTTTTCTTCGTCTTTGTTGCCGATATGAGTATTGGGAATTGGTTGTCACACCAACAGTTGTTGCAACATAGTCTCCACCCTCACCATCGACTGTCGTTGCTCATCAATCGCTGCACATAATTTGGTATCCTGTGACCAACATCGTTAAGGTTACCTCTCCTGCCTTCGTTATTGGCCATCAACAAGGAAAAGTCCTTGGCTCTGATACCAATTGACGTAGAATGGAAACACAAAGAGTATATCAACGTAAGCTCTTAGAACAAAAACTGAAATCCACCAGAAAATAACACAATATCAATTATAAAAATAATAATTATGAATTAATCCTTTAACCCACAAGTCGGGTTTTTATAGCTAACGAATTCCTATAACTATGGAAATAAACTCCTAATAGGTAACTAATTAATATGACAAGAAAGTCCTAATAGGTAACATCTCAATTACATAATATTATTAAGATTTACTTCCTAATAAAATTGTGAAACCCCCAAATTCGGATACTCAAATTTCACAGATTTGGTATACACTGTCCAATAAAATCACATCTATACCCATAAATAAAGAATATAAATAAAACTCATAAGCTTAATAAATAATCCTCCCATTAAAGGGTTACAAAGTCTCAATATAAATCGTAGGTCATTTAACCTTTATTATATCATTTGCAGAATAAACATAATAATATTTAAGTCTTATTACATAAACTTTATCAAATAAAAGTAAACTAAACATCTTCTATTTATTCATCTTACCCTTACCTTTGCTCGTCAATGGCTCGTTAGATTTCTCAATCTTTGCTGCAATGTTTATGCAAGGGTGAGTAAATAATTATCCACAAGAACAACAATAATAACAACATATGAATAGTCAATGAATAGAGCTCAACTAAATAATATAATCTTTTATGTCAACGATAATCAAGAACTGGAAGCTCAATAGAAAACTTGGCTTTTGAATCAAAATTAAAAAATAAGATTAAAAGTATATATCTGAGGGTCGCAAGACCACAAACTATGTCCTAGGTTACCAAGTATCTCTACCGTAGCTTTTAATAGTCTTATAGACAATATGAACCTTTCATCTCGTACTCCGGGGGATCAGCCCTTTGTACAATGTATTGTTCACAAACATTTTAACGCTTTTGCGTAATATAATCCCCTATATTAGGGTTGTTCATCTCAGGTTTGTCATTAAAGTCCGCACTAAAAGAAGTTTGGTTTAGATTAGCTTCAAGGGTAATTTAGATCTTAGAATGTTCATCAACTAAGGATTAGTTGAATCAATAAAGGATCGTTAACCATTTAAGGGTTCAATACAACAATGTAAAATTGTACAATGACATTTGTGATCAAGGATCAAACAAAAATAATTCATAACTGAATAAGCGTTTTATAACGAGGTAATTCTTTCAACAGAATTGTGGGCTTTGAATAATCAAAGAAATCTCACTTGGAATAAAGAAGCAAGGGTTAACAACTTGCACATAGTAAAGGTAGGGTTAATGAACTTGCGTAATTATAAACAAGATAGAGATAAGGAACTTGCCTTGTGCGTTAGCTATTCAAAAACAACACACGTTCTCCAATTATCCTACATATATCATTTAGAGTCATCACATCAATCAGTTACAACGCAACTAACATTATTGGTTAACTTCTCATTATAGTCAAGACTTTAATCTTTAACGTTAGGTCTGACTAAACTTCACATATCACAATCTGAACTTCCAATTATAATGGTACACATCATGGTGTTAAACTACAACTCCAATTCTCACGAATGTTTAGTTTAAGTTCTTCACAACTTATTATTATTATCATCCTTGTGATTACATTCTACAATTACATCTTATTACATGTTTTAAGTTCCACTATAACCATATAATGAGGTTATTATTACATCTACAAAACTGCACAACAAAAAACTTATTTCTTGATCACTTTGTCCACCCCGTCGGGGCGGAGAGCTGAGTAAAGCCCGCCAGGGCAGAGAGCTCGCCGGGGTAGAGAGCTCGCCGAGGCGGAGAATCATGAACTGAAACTTCGCCAGGGCGGAGTTGCCTAAACTCTGATTCTGTAGTTCGTTCTTTATACCTGTTGCGAACCAAAACTCCCAAAACCACATACAACCAAAAATATAAGCATACCCAAGTATTACAAACTCTGTAAAATCAATTCTAAACATATATCTAACCATTCTAAACTTATATACCATATTAATCCACCTATTTGGAGGCTCAAATCTCATGTTCATATCAGTTTTACTAAATTTGACATACATAGCGTAATCACACCACAGATTCGTTTCGTAACCATTTCAATTCATTCCACTTGCATTGTTTTCATTTCTCAATGTATTAACATAAACAACTACCAATTTATAGATTATTACATGAATTAAACATCAATTTTGACTCCAAAATAAGCTATATTATATACATAAAAGCAAAACTCAATTTCTTCATGTTTAACATGATTTCATGTATTAAATCACTCCAAAATCATTTCTAGATGATATACAATATATTAATCACACTCAAAAACATATATCGAACTTTCAACAACTTAATCATGAAAACCCATTTACAGAGAACTTAGAAGACAAAAATACTAAACTAGAGACTTAGAACCTTACCTTTGTTTAGCTAGATGATTAAAATGGCTAGATTACCCACTTCTTCCTTCTTGATTCTATAGAATTTCTTCTTCAAAATACAAAGAATCCTCTTCTCTCTCAAAGGCTCTCTCTTTCTCTTTTCTTCTCTGCTCTTTGTTTTCTTAGACTTAGCATATGGAAAATAAATTGAAGACTAGATTTTACATGATTTATCAGTTAGCCAGTTACAGAACTAGCTGTTACAATATACCAAATGGCATAAAACCTTATTTGGTTAACTCCAAATAATTTCTTTTTAATTTATTTTTATTTCCTTCTTTCCACATAGTTCAAATATGTCACATCTATTAACCAATTAAATTAATTTAATTCTTAAATCAAATTAACCCTTGTCATATAATTAAATTTCCCATTATAAATTATAAATTTATTTAACAAATTATTAAATCTCTAATTTAATTATTAACTTAAATTAGAACATCACCATTACACAATATTGAAATTATTTAACAATTCACTTATCCTTTAATTTAATTATTTAATTAAATTAGGACATTTCCAACACATTAACGTAATAAAATATGCACCAATTATAAAATTATTTATCATCAATTTAATTAAATTATTCCATAATAATTTCCATCACATATTTATTTTATTCAATAAATATTCCAACTAAAATATTTTTTCTTCGATAAATATTTTTAATTATTTATAAAAATCATATTCGTTACATCCTTCCCTCCTTAAAAGGATTCTGTCTCCAAAATCACAACACAATTAAAACATCTATTACATTCTCCCTTCCTTACAATGATTCTGTCCCCAGAATTGCAATACATGGATTAAACAAATAACTCATGATAACTTTCCATCATTTTGTCTTCGAGTTCCCACGTAGCATCTTCGGCGTTGTGGTTCTTCCATATTACCTTAACAGAAGGTATTACTTTATTCCTGAGAACTTGTTATTTTTTGTCAATTATTTGAACATGAACTTCTTCATAAGATAGATCTTTTTTAACATGTAGAGGTTCATATTCTATGATGTGTTTGTAATCGGGCTTGTACGGTCGTAACACCAAAACATGGAGAAAATTGTTAATACGTGCTAATTGTGGAGGTAATGCCACTTCATAGGCTACCTCACCTACCCTTCTCAGAACTTCAAAGGGCCCAATAAACCTTGGACTTAGTTTACCCTTCCTACCAAACCTTATCTTTCTCTTCCAGGGAGATACTTTCAGGGAAAAAAACTTCCAACATCAAATTCTCGCTTCTACTGATGCTGATCCACATACTTCTTTTGCTTGTCTTGAGCAGCTAACAGTCTAGCTCTTATGACTTTGACAATCTCTACAGCCTATTGTACCAATTTTTGTCCTAGTAGTTAATGTTTACCAACTTCATCCCAACACAATAAAGTTCTACACTTTCTGCCGTATAACGCTTCGTAAGGCGGCATGCCAATACTTGCGTGATAATTGTTATTGTAGGAAAACTCAACTAGAGGTAAATGGTCATCCTAATTCCCTTTGAAATCCATGACACAAGCTCTGAGCATATTTTCTAATGCTTGGATCGTTCTTTCGCTCTTGCTATCGGTTTGGGGATGAAACGTTGTGCTCATTCTCAGTTGCGTTCCCATACATTCTTGTAACCTCTTCCAAAAATTTGAAGTGAACCGCAGATCTCGATCCGACACAATTCTCACTAGGACACCGTGCCTTGAAATAATCTCTTTAACATATAATCTTGCAAATTGATCTAAATTAAACCTAATCTTAATTAGCAAAAAGTGCACTAATTTCGTCAGTTGGTCCACGATAACCCATATCGTGTCATACCCTTTCTGAGTAGTTGGAAGACCTACCACGAAATTAATCGTGATATGCTCCCACTTCTATTCTAGCATCTCTAACGGTTGCAATAATCCACTTAGCCTCTGATGGTCTGCTTTGACTTTCTAACACGTTAAGCATTTAGCTACACACTCATCAACTTCTCTTTTCATATTCGGCCACCAGAAATGTTGTCGAAGATCTTGATACATTTTTGTACTTCTCAGGTGAATTGAATATCTTGAGTTATGAGCCTCGTTCAAAATTTCCTATCTGACTTTCGGTACTGGCGGAACCCAGCTTCTTCCTACGAATCTTAACAATCCTTCGTTATCGATTTTTAATTTTAGTGCTTCACCTTCAGACAACTTTTTTCTAATGTATTCGTACTCCTCATCCTGGAGTTGTGTTTCTTTCACCTTGTCCACCAAGGTTAGACAGGTAACCATCTTAAATAATTTATCGTCCAGCTCCTCCAAATAATTGACCTCCAACTCCAATTTACCCATTTCAGCCATCAGGTTCTCCTGAGCAGTCAACAACGACAATTTCTATTGCTCAATGCATCGGCGATCACATTTGCTTTACCCGAATGGTAAAGGATTTCACAATCATAGTCCTTAATCAACTCCAACCATCGCCTTTGACACATATTTAGATCTTTCTATGTGAAAGTATACTTCAAACTCTTATGATCCGTGTAAATCTCACACTTCTCCCCATAGAGATAGTGCCTCCAAATTTTTAGAGCAAACACTACTGTAGCTAATTCTAAATCATGGGTAGGATACCCTTTCTCATAGTCTTTCAATTGACGTGATGCATACGCAATGACTTTACCATTTTACATAACCACGCAACCTAGTCCTTTATGCGTTGTGTCACTATACACCACAAAATTCCCTGTATTATCTGGCAAAGATAACACATGTTCCATACTTAACATCTTCTTCAATTCTTGGAAAATCCATTCCCATTTCTCCGTCCAAACAAACTTCACTATTTTCCTCATCAATTTCGTCAATGGAGTGGTGATTTTGGAGAAATCCTAAATAAAACGCAGATAATAACCCTCCAATCCTAAGAAAATCCTTACTTTTGGTAGCGTCTTCGGCTGATCCCAATTTATCATTGCTTCGACCTTTGATGGATCCGCCGATATTTCGTCCTTCTCAATCACGTGTCAAAGAAATTGCACACGCTCCAATTAGAATTCACATTTCAAAAATTTCGCTCACAACTTCTCTCTTCTTAACGTCTCTAATGTCACCCTCAAGTGTTCTACATGATCTTCTTGAGTTTTTGTTTCAGTCAATGACTCCCAAGACAGACGGCTTTGGGGCACTAGGTGTAGAACACCCCTAAGGATCTAATAACTCAAGCAACAAAGGCCACGTAATCAAACTTAAACCAAATTATATTTTTATTCTATACACTTTAACAATCAAAACCTTTAGCATGACCGTGCAATGCCTAATTACATTAGGCTATTCAGAGTTACCCATGTAATGAGTGTTAGATTAGTGACTCCCAAGCCAGTCAGCTTTAGGGCACTGGGTACAGAACACCCCTAAGGATTTAATAACTCGAGTAACAGAATCCACCTAACTAGGCTTAGTCAACTAAGGTTATTATTATTCTTCTTTTCATTTTTCTTTTCATTTTGCTCTTTTTGTTATAACACGAAAACATGCCAAAAATCCAAGATCTAAACTTGCATAAGTGCCTAAGTCTTTTATTACCTTGTAATCACTTAAGTTAAACAGAGGTAACACATTTTCAAAACAATAACCATGCAAACTATATTTGAAAAATAACTAGCTAGAATAGTTAGTCGGTGCTCACTAAGAAGAACGGATCAATAATAGTCTCAGCTACCGATTAAACTAAACCCTCGTCCACACATGCTCAACACATATTTCTTTGAAATAGCCGTAAACCAACATGCTTATCACTAGCCAAAATAAAAAATTTATACTATATAACCCATTCAATCATATAAACAGTTCAAATTAGGGTCAAACATAGTCATGTCACGACACAAAAAGATATAAGCCCTAGCATGGTATATCAAGATAGAAAACAAAAAAATTATTTCCCAAAAATATACTACTAAAACTAGATAATATTATACTAAAGGCATCCTAACAATATCATGCCGAAACAAAAATCATGGCATAGAACAGGAAAGCTGATAACACCCCCAAACTTAAAATGTGCAATGCCCTCATTGTCTAGTATGAAGATATGAAAATAGAGGGTTTCCTTGAGGTATGATCATGGTCGAGTCGTGATAACGCGAGGGAATTTCAATGCCGCTTCGATTCTCACAAACCTCGTGCCCCATTGTGGTGTCACTTGAGAGGAACTAGAGCCGACTCGATGGCATTTATAAACCATGTCAGGAATGCACTTTGTTACGATAGTAAGCTGCTCAGTTCAAACCATCCGAATCCCAACCCAATCGAGCTCAAAACCAAGTTAATTCTCATTAAGGCACTTTGTCGAACACTTGGTGTGCGACACTTAAAATCAAATGCTGATGGACTTGTTTAGAGATTTTAAACCAAAAAAATTTCTCCAAGCGATACCAAACAGTCAATCACAACAATCCCAAGCAATTTATAAAGCAAGCCCAATTGAATTTCACAAAAACCCAAGTCTAATTCCATTAGATATCCAAAAGCCTAAGAGAGGGAAAGAAAACCAAATACCCTGAAAATATTGGTTGAGAGCCTTAAAATTTAAAGAACATGCAGGAGGGATCCGTTGAGATGGCAATAATTTAGGGTTTAATTGGGATAGGATGTTATGTAATCGGATGACTTGATTTTGGGAGGGGTTTGGGACTACTTGGGGCCAAAAAGAGGTGTGTGTTGTGTTGTTACTGTCGAGAAATGCCTTACTTAATCAACCAATTTTCGTTACTGGCGCTGCAGCGCCAGTTTTCCTTTGTTAAGTTGTGCTGCAGCGCTGGTTACCAACACTTGATTTTGATGAGGCGCTGCAGCTGTTGCCTCTTTTATAGTTCTTATAAAAGAGCTCTAACTCATGCAAGTATACACGGGTCAACAAGTAATACAGAGTAAGTAAAGTATCGATCCCACAGAGAAAGTTGTTAACCTTAGACTACTATGCATTAATTAACTCACTATACTTATATGCTAAGACTAATGACATCAATTGCTGATTTGAACTAATTATGATTACCAACTAAAAATACAAATATAAATGGACTAAATATAATGTGGAAACAATGGGATCCTAACTTCATTCAATATTTCGCTTAATCGCCATATGTCATGCAAGAAGTGTTCACATATCATAGTATAATAGCCAAGAGCACAAAAAGAGTTATAACCATTTTCCAATGCACTATAACCAACCCATATATCATCTACAGATGTTAGAATCTATGTAATCACCAATACCATCACAATTACCATATTCCTATGCGCAATTGCAATCTTAATGATTTTAAGCACAACCCTTATTCTAGCTCATACGGTGAAACAGTATATTCTTATCTGATTCACAAAATATGCAAGACTTACTCTAGCCCCATATTCGCATGCTATCATGATTACAATCCATATTTATATATTCATTTCCAATTCCATACAAATACTAAAACGAATGATTATCAGTCATTCATACATGTAAAACAACCATGATAGATAACCCATATGATATGCAAAACAAATCTAACACTTAGATGTACAACCAACCTACATATTAAAATCCGTTAGAATCCCATAATGGGGTTTAGTTCATGACTGAACCAAAAGCCATTATGGAAACAATGTTAAGAATGATCAATAAACAAGCAATCAAAGCAAGAAGGATAGAATGATCAAACCCAATCGCTGAATAGAAATCAAAGATTAACTATTAAATCCACAAAGAAATCCCATAAACAATAATCAATATCCACGATGACAGAGATCTCCAAGAAGAAGTAGAGAAAAATAGACGTTATGGCTTTCTCCTACGTTGGAATCTCTCCCAAGGTGTAAAATCTAGTTTCTACTATGAAAAGAGAGAAGATGGAAGTAGCTATCTAGCCCCCAAGGGGTGGAATATGTCTTACATGATGAGAATATGTCTTATATATAAGCCCTAATTGAATCCCCCACTCAATCACGCTTCAATTGCTCTGTTTAAGGAAAAGTCATCTTTAGTCATCGCCCGAAGTCGCGCGACCGCGCAGGTGGGCGCGCAACTTGCAGAAAATCGTGTTTTTTTGGCTCAGGGACGCGCGGCCGCGCACGGATTCGCGCGCCCGCGCGCTGGTAATTTTCTGCTGCAGTGTGCTCTGGTAAAATGGCCATAAATTTTGATACGGGAAGAGTTACAGGGCCTGCCACCTATCAAATCGAAGATATCGATGATCCCTACAACTTTTATTCTTTGATGATTGAGAAATTCCGGCCAGATGAAGATTGAAATCGAGCTGGAAGGGACTGCTATGAAAATGGCGAATCAAAACAGCGTAGTTTGACGTCCGTCGGTACAACGATCATAACTCTTGCATCCGAACTCCGATTAGAGCGATTCAAGATGTTCCGGAAAGCTATGAAGACGCTCTACAATGTAAGATAAGTTCCAAACCAAGAACATGAAGTAACATGAAAGCCCAAATGATATCCGGATTATATTTTCTTTGCATTCTCTTTGCGTTTCCTTACAATAATCGCTCACACTACTTCCAAACATAAAATCTACAAAATAAACACAAAATACATGAAAAGTAACTAAGATAAATGAATATAAGCAACTAATTCAAGTAAAAGATACCAGATAAATGCATAAAAAATCCACTTATCACACCCCCAAACTTAAACCGTTGCTTGTCCTCATGCAACAACAATGCTAATGCAATCTACATGCTATGCAAGCTACGCTACTATGACAATGAATCCCCAGATTTCTAGCCATGTTAAGAATTCCAATAAGTCATGCCTCAGAGAAATATAAAGATCCAATAACAAAGCATCAAACTAAGCTAAAGGCATAATGACATACAATCATATAATCCTAACTTGCTATAAAGATGTTGCGTGTGTGTGTGATGTGTTCACAGATAAGCTTGACAAAGGTGAAAATACCACATGATTTATTTCTTAAGGCAAAAAATTGAAGTTTAACTCAAGAAGTGCATATACTAATGAGACATAAACTACTCCAACACATCAATACACACTAAGGTTCAACAGTGGGTTTATTCTGCTCTGTTTTACTCACGAAGGCGATTCTCGCACTTTCCCGTGGTGTTTATTGATTTTTTTATAGCGACTGCATTTTACGCTCCATCTCACTTTCCATTTCCATTTAAACGAGTGCGTTTTACGCTCCATCTCGCTTTCCATTTCCATTTAAACGAGTACGTTTTACGCTCCATCTCGTCCCAATAGCAAGCATACCCATGTGTTCTCAAAGTTTGAGTATCTGTGTTTTCATAGTCTATGTCTCACTTCCTACACAATTCTATCATTAAAAACAACATTTTCCTCTCAACAGACAAGCATGCTAATCTTAACCAACAAGCAAATAGGAACATTGTCGTGCTACCTGGTAACATCTAAACAGAAAGCATGAATTATATCGTGTATAAAATTATAACTAAGCTCACAAAAATCTATCAAATTTCTATGTCATCATTGGCCAAATTAGAATTCAACTAACTAAAAGCCTGGGATTATGCAATGTTATGCAACTAAACACATACTAAGTAAACAAGTCAAAAGAAAACTAAAAAATAAAATAAAATAAAATAAAAAATTTCATACAAAAATACCCGTACCATGCAACTTAAACATGCAATAAAACTATATGCAACTAACTATATGCAACAACTACTCACTACAACCCAATACCCCCAAACTTAAAATAAATAATGCCCTCATTGTAATTAAAAGTGAAAGAATACTACCCTAAGTGGCAATGTCATCTTCGTTCGCCTCCTCATGATCCGATGGTATATCAAGCGATGGTTAAGTTTGAGATATTCTATAGTTGGAGACTGAGTGTGGGCTTCTAACTGTCTGAATGCTTAAAATTGGAAATTAAAATAAACAGCTCAGCATCAATCAGGCATCGCGTGCGGCCGCGCGCTCCTCCTATGCAATCCTCACGTGGGCGCGTAACTTACAGTGTGCAAAGTCTGTCCAGTCGGGTGCTCGCGCGGGCGCGCGTCCTCAAGCCTCTTCTGCCGCGCGGCCGCGCGGCTTCTGCAACTCTGGTTCTGCTTCAGTTTGGTTTGACTTCTGTTTGATCATGAATGCTTATAGCAATTGGATTTAACATGAGAGGAGAAACAATCAAACTATTATTCATACTTACCACTATCTAACCTTTACTAAATATGGAAATGTAAATAAGAATTAAACAAGGAGGGAGAAAGATTGGATGGGGTGCCTCCTATCTAGCGCTCGGTTTATAGTCCGTTAGCTGGACTCTTTTCTTGACACCACTATTCAATTCCTCTACGATGAGATAAGAACCCTCCATCCATTAGAACCGCTATGTGATTTGGTAGATTCTCCATCATGAGAATTTGTGAATTGAAGCCACCTAGCATATTTCATGTACATGATGTCCCTAGTTCCGTTGCAATGCCAGGTGCTTCTCCCGTTGTATCTGTGAATAGATTTTTGCATTGAGGCATGAAAGATTCAACGGGATTTTCTTCTTCTATTATCTCTTCTGTAGCCCACCATGGTTTGTAAGAGGCCTCATAATCGAAAAAATTATTGCTTTGGATGTGACTACCAAGGGGACATGGGTGTGCAAAGTTCACTGAAATTTTTAACTCTAATTGAGAAAGCACTTAGGGTATTATACAAGTCAGCTCATGTTCTTTATTTTCCATACCCCCAGTTGTCTCCTCAATGTCCACTCCTTTCAGTTCATTCAGTGGCATGTACACTTCTGGCTCTCCATCGATTTCATCATCCATGTCATAGCACCAATTGTTTGGAGGGCGATTGTTCAAGGCTTCGAACATTTAATCCATATGATTCTGAAGCTTTCGAATTGACCTCTCTTGCTCAATCATCTTCTCCTCAGTTGATGCTACAACTTTGAACCACAAATCCTCCGATCTTGAATTATCTTGTTCAGTTTCAAAATCCATGTATTGAGGACCATTCACTGTGGAGTTCATGAGTTGTTCCATCTGTCTGTTAAGATTTTGGCTTGATAACTCCTGACTCATCATCATCTCTCCATGGTCTGCTATGCTTTTTGACATGAATTCCTTCAACTCTACATTTTCTTCTTGTTGCATTAGAGGTGGATATGAGAAATTTGATGGATATGTTGGACTTGAGATGCAGTATTGACCTTGATAGTTATAACCCCTTTCATAATCTGGGTGATACCCCCAACCTTGTTGATAATCAGGATAAACATCGTTGTTGAAGTAATCACCCCCAAACTGCACTTGTCCAACCTTGATGTTGCACTGATAACTCGGATGCTCGCCAGCACAGTATTCACATGTTACTGCTATCTCTGGAGTGCGTTGGGCAGCAAGAACATCCAACCTCTCTGAAAGTGTTGCAATCTGTGCTGACAATGTAGAAAATACATTGAGTCCTTCAGGTCTTGTGTCCCTTAGTTGAATCCTATTTGCATAAGGCCATTGATAAGCAAAGTCATCCATGGTACCCTCTAACTGTGCTTGTAAATTTTTGCGCACTCTTGCTTTCTAACCTTTTTCGTTTATATTATCTTGTGCTGGTGTTAACTCTGAATTGGAAGATCGTGTATGCATAAAACTTTACAAGTACCTGTAACCAAAAACAAAATAAAAATAGAAATGAGAAATGAACAGAATTGTCTAAGTCATGCAATACAGCTTTAAACTAATGATAATTATCTAAATTAACGCATTTCCCCCGTAACGGCACCAAAAACGTGTTGCCTCTTTTATAGTTCTTATAAAAGAGCTCTAACTCATGCATGTAAACACGGGTTAACAAGTAATACAGAGTAAGTAAAGTATCGATCCCACAGAGAAAGTTGTTAACCTTAGACTACTATGCATTAATTAACTCACTATATTTATATGCTAAGACTAATGACATCAATTGCTGATTTCAACTAATTATGATTACCAACTAAAAATACAAATATAAATGGACTAAATATAATGTGGAAACAATGGGATCCTAACTTCATTCAATATTTCGCTTAATCGCCATATGTCATGCAAGAAGTGTTCACATATCACAGGATAATAGCCAAGAGCACAAAGAGAGTTATAACCATTTTCCAATGCACTATAACCAACTCACATATCATCTACAGATGTTAGAATCTATGTAATCACCAATACCATCACAATTACCATATTCCTATGCGCAATTGCAATCCTATTGATTTTAAGCACAACCCTTATTCTAGCTCATACGGTGAAACAGTATATTCCTATCTGATTCACAAAATATGCAAGACTTACTCTAGCCCCATATTCGCATGCTATCATGATTACAATCCATATTTATATGTTCATTTCCAATTTCATACAAATACTAAAACGAATGATTATCAATCATTCATATATGTAAAACAACCATGATAGATAACCCATATGATATGCAAAACAAATCTAACACTTAGATGTACAACCAACCTACATATTAAAATCCGTTAGAATCCCATAATGGGGTTTAGTTCATGACTGAACCAAAAGCCATTATGGGATCAATGTTAAGCATGATCAATAAACAAGCAATCAAAGTAAGAAGGATAGAACGATAAAGCCCAATCGCTGAATAGAAATCAAAGATTAACTATTAAATCCACAAAGAAATCCCATAAACAATAATCAATATCCACGATGACAGAGATCTCCAAGAAGAAGTAGAGAAAAATAGACGTTATGGCTTTCTCTTACGTTGGAATCTCTCCCAAGGTCTAAACCCTAGTTTCTACTATGAAAAGAGAGAAGATGGAAGTAGCTATCTAGCCCCCAAGGGGTGGAATATGTCTTACATGATGAGAATATGTCTAATATATAAGCCCTAATTGAATCCCCCACTCAATCACGCTTCAATTGCTCTGTTTAGTGAAAAGTCATCTTTAGTCATCGCCAGAAGTCGCGCGGCCACGCAGGTGGGCGCGAAACTTGCAGAAACTTGCAGAAAATCGCTTTTTTTTGGCTCAGGGTCGCGCGGCCGTGCACTGATTCGCGCGCCCCCGCGCGGGTGATTTTTTGCTGCAGTGTACTCTGGTAAATTGGTCATAACTTTTGATCCGGGAAGAGTTACGGGGCCTGCCACCTATCAATTCGAAGATATCGACGAGCCCTAAAACTTTCATTCTTTGATGATTGAGAAATTCCGGCCGAATGAAGGTTGAAATCGAGCTGGAAGGGACTGCTATGAAAATGGCGAATCAAAACAGCGTAGTTTGACGTCCGTCGGTACAACGATCATAACTCTTGGATCCGAACTCCGATTAGAGCGATTAAAGATGTTCCGAAAAGCTATGAAGACGCTCTACAATGTAAGCTAAGTTCCAAACCAAGAACATGAAGTAACATGAAAGCCCAAATGATATCCGGATTGCCTTTTCTTTGTGTTTCCTTACAATAATCGCTCACACCACTTCTAAACATAAAATCTACAAAATAAACACAAAATGCATGAAAAGTAACTAAGAGACATGAATATAAGCAACTGATTCAAGTAAAAGATACCGGATAAATGCATAAAAAATCCACTTATCAGCAGCGCTGGTTGAAGGCAAATTGGAGGCGCTGCAGTGTTGGTTGAAGGCAAATTGGAGGCGCTGCAACGTGAGTTTCCAGTGGATTAACTTGATGATGGCGTTGTGGCTCCACTCCAAGAGCAAATACAGTCGCTGCAACGCCTGTCTTGCATCAGTGAATTTTTTTTGCAATTTTCTACACAGCCAAAAACCAATTCAACACATCAAAAAATTTATACTACCAACTGACTATAACAAAACTAAATACTAATAAACTTAGATAAATGTATATCAACAAGCCATTTAAACAAATTTACCGACTTAAACACAAATGGCTTAACAAAAATAGCACAAGTGAAACCACAAGGCTTGACAAATGGACACCAAAAATAGATACCTCGATACCACATTGCCAACCAACGGTCCTCACTTATTGCGAAACCAAAACTACTATAAGCATTAAAATATACTATAATAGCTAAACATGGAACAAAACAAACAAAATATGGTAAACTAATACTAAAGTAAAATGCAAGAAATAAAGATCAAAAGGATATGAGATTTAAACTTTCACGTGGGTTGCCTCCCAAGAAACGCTTGTTTATAGTCGACGGCCCGACTCTTTATTACTGATCATTCTGGCTCAATAACAAAAATGACCATTACATGCCGCCTATTTGTCAATTCCTTGATATTCATAGTGGACATAGATGATTGGCCACCCCCAAACTTCACTTCATCCGTCGGCACTAAGAATTGCTCAAAACTCGAATTATCCACTAATTCGCCTTTCAAATCAAAGTGAAAGCGTTCTTTGTGCTCTAATGGGCCCTCTGGGGTTTCAACAACCTTGAGCGTGGTTTCCAACTTTTCATCAGTCTTGACAATATGTGACGCCCCCAAAATAGGTAAACATCACCCATTTTGGGTCGCCAAATACATGGTATAGAATACAAATACAAACTTAATTATACAACTGTCGTGTAACATAAGCTGAGAGTTTTAACACGAATATTATCTTCTAGACAATATCCAAACTCAAATGGAGTCCCCACTACAATTATTATCACACTATTTCACATAATAGTGAGGACTACTAAAGCAACCATCTGGACCGTCACTCCATTCTCCGACTAGTCCCAGCTATATTCTCATTTCCTGAAGAGAACAATAAAAGCAAAGGGTGAGCTTAACTAGCCCAGTAAGAAATATTTTGACTAACATAATGCAGAATAAATCATCGTTAGCCTTCAACAATGTTAAACTGATATAATACAATAGACAACAAGTTTAACTGCAGAGGAACAAACAATCCATTAGAAGAGTCAAGTAGAGCATGATATCTACTATTTTCTATGATTTAAAAGTTATCATCAATTTTATCGATGAGACTCAGCTCAATAAATAATTCACATTACTAAATTATCTATGCACTACGGGCCAATGATATTCATTATTATCACATCCACGAATTATCCATGCACTACGGGCCAAGGATATTCGTATTATCACCAATGGTCATGATCATGCCAACAACTGTCCATCAATGCACTACGGGCCAATGATGACTTTTACCACATCATTTGTAACATTACAGGTCATGATTATACCGATACATAGTCATAATCAAACCAATCAATAGTCCATCTATGCATTACGGGCCAAAGATGACTTTCATCATAATATAAGCATGAGAATGATGACAATGATATAAGAATTCAATTAAATAAAAGCAAATGATAAATTTTAAAGATTTATAATTCAATTCATCCAGAATTCAATAATGTCCAAATTGTCAACATGATATTACTTTGTGGAGTAAAATTTAAGAATAATATTGTATCAAAAATAATTTGGACAGAAAAAAAATTAATTTCTGTCATGAATAGTACCCCAGGTGAATAGTATTCCTTGAATAGTACTTCGTGAATAGTACCCCGTGAATAGTACATCGGCATGAAAAGATTAAAATTTAACAAGAATGTTCAGAAAATATCCTTGTGGAACGATACTAGATGAAGCGCAAAATTCAAGGATATTCTACTAATTTCAAGGAGTATAGAAGCAATACTTTAACAAAATGAGTGTAGAATTCGGAATCTGAAACGAAATAATATTACTTACATACTACCAAGTATGGAATAAAATATTATTTCTTACGAATTTTGAACAAAAATAATATCCCTTACCTTAAAAGGAGAGTACTTTTGACTGGTAGGGCGGTGATATTTTTGAAGAAAACTTATACTGTTTTCTACACTCAAAGCTTCCTTAAACTCAAAAGAAATACGCTCAATATTATAGAAGAAGAATTCTCTAATTTTGGTGTGATTTTCAATTCTAAACTGAGCATCCTATTTATAGGAAAATGGTAGGGCACTATTTGCATGCACAGTAGGAAAGGTTCACGGGTGAAGTTCACGGACGATTCGGCTAAATTCATTTAATTTTTTTTTGATTTTACTATGCTGCACTATGCACACACTATGCAGTACTATGCAATCAAATAAAATAAAATATATTCTATTTTTTATAAAAAACAAAACTTATTATAATATATATAATAATAATAATAATACACTCCCCATGAACTTATATTCCCCCCACCCAGCATTATATATATATATAACAAAATTAAGATAACTTCTACCCATAGTTTTGAAAAATGGGTAAATGAGGGTCCAAATAATAAACAAAATTTACAACAAATACTTCATAAGAATCCCCTTTATTTATCTCAATTCACTTAGCTTCTCAAAACACAATTTTAATAACATTTATTCATCATTATAACTCATAATATTAACAACCATATCATTCCCAGGAAAGAGAGGGCTTTTCGATAAGGATTTCTCCTTATTGGCGCGCAATTAGATGACCAAATTTCTTTTCTTGACAGAACTTTGTAGACATCGTCACTAATGCAAATAATAATATGAATAACTGTGTCGTCTCAATTTTTGATTTAATAATATAAAATATTATGACAATAATTGATTTTATGACAATAATTGAATCAATAACGTGAGATACTATGCAGCAATTATTGTAGTAATAATTGAGTATAACTGAGTGACTTCTCATAAGCATCAATAATCAATACCGTGTGCTACTATGCAACCACGCGTATTACTGTACTTTTATCACCGGGTATTTCAATAGTTGACGGTAAAACTCTCGCCGTTATTTTTATAAAAAGATATTTCCGTCATTTTCTAACTCCGATAATAATTTCGTTGTGGGGTCCATCAATGATTGTGTCGTCGTACGAATATTCCCTGATAAAACGAATATTCCGCGACCAATCGAATATTTTATACCAACTTGCTTACTTTGCAAAATTTGTAAATATTACCCACAACTATAATATTATAACAAATCCACAACATAATATTCAAAATGATATTTAGAGAAAATTAATCTTTAAAGTTGGGGTCTTACACAGTACACCCACTCATGATCCTCTCTTTTCTTATCTTAGAATCCACAGATTGGTCAATACGCACTTTGACATCTCCCTCAATAAATTTGTGAGACTCATCGCCTTTTCCTTATGTAACCACCTTGCAATGCTCTTCACCCCCTTCATTATGATTAGTAACGACAGGTAGACTGCTTTGCGGTGGATTCATGATAGCATTGATGAGTTGTCCCATTTGGTTCTCGAGGTTTCGCAATGAGGCATCTTGGTTCGTCATTCGAACCTCATTTCTCTCTATGAAGTTGGTAAGGAGCTCCTCAAGCCTTCTCTCTTCTTCTAATTTTAAGTACATGGGAAGGCTCTCCTCCAACTGAGATGTCACCTCATATTGCGGTGGAGACTGATATTCAAATTCTATCTGATAGGAAAAATTTAGATCATAATTCTGCTATTGACTGTAGTCCCATAAGTTTGGATAATCCTGACAGTCTTGATGATAGTAAGTCAGTTCATCGCTAGCTTGTTCCTGACAGTAGGCATTCTTAGTGGACTGACACTCAAGATTGTCAAAAAACCTTAAGAGACTTGCAATTTGATTTTGCAATTGCTTAAGTCTTTCTTCCGATCTTGGTTGTGTCGTCCTCTAAAAGGCCATTGATAATAATTTTCGTCTGTTGCCCAAAAATACTTAAAAATAAAAACAAAGACCAAACAAATAAAAGATAAATATATACGTTCAAATTAAGACTAAATTGATTGACATCAATATTGAACAATATTAGAATAATAATTTCCCAACAACGGAGCCAAAAACTTGTTGGTCGCTTTCGCGATCACTAAACACGCGCAAGTATACGTGATCTAACAAGTAATACAGTGATAAGAATGTTGTCAATCCCATGAGAAATTATGACTAATATTTACCAAGCACTGACTTTATATTGTTTTAGTCTTATTCGAACAGCAAAATAAAAGATATTTAATCAATCTAATTAACACTAAATTAACAAAGCAAGTAAATGGCTAATAACTAGTATCTAAAGCACTACAAGCCAAGCTCATAACTTCCCCCACCCACACAAGCATTTTGACAAACACTTGGTGTGAAATGTCTAAATGAATTTCCTAACTCTCCCTTTGGTCTTAGTGGTCACGACGGATTGTCGACTGAGAACTCGTAAGTGTTCGTACTCCTCTTCCGAGGTATATACGAACCTATCCTCTCTAATCTACCCAAAAGGGAATAGAACAGAAAGGAACATCCTAACTAGGCATTTCGACACATTCATGTGCGAATTAACCAAAGACAATGAATTCTAGTTCAGGTTCTCCAATTAGGTCACACGCGAAGCACATGTATATTCCTATCCTATATGCAAATTATGTAGTTCAATTGTGTAGACAAACATAATCACATGTCAGACACTCACGTTGTAATCTATAGTTCATTTCCCAATTTCTTATAGATTACCCAATTAATCACTAATTCCTTAGCAATTAAACATTAAGCATAAATATTTGAGCCAAACCATATGGTGCCAACCAAAGAGAAAAGTAAATTGATTCAAATTAATAGTGAGTTCCATTATAATCTTAGAGCCAATATTCATTTCATAGCTAATAGATTAAACATAAGTAGCAACAATAAAAATGTTTATAAATACAGAATCAAAGGAAATAACTAGAGAAGAATAAACTTTGTCAAGGCGTTCCTCAATCTCCAAGAAATCCCTTCGATTCACTTTCCAATTCGTGTTGCTTCGTTACTTTTGAGCTCCAAGGAATCCCAATCCTAACCTTAATCTACCTAAACAATATGTACAATGATTAACAAAATAGAAGAAAAAAACTAAGATAAACTAACTAAGAGAGAGAGAGAGATATGGAGAGTTATGTTATATGGAAAAAAATGGGTTGTTATATATATATATCCCTTCCTTTTCTAGGTCATTATCTCTTCCTGTCTGCTTGGAAACCTGAGGTGGCACTACAGCGCTAGGCTTTGGCCTTGAACAGGCACTGCAACGCTGGGTAAAAAATACAGTCAATAAGTGGGCGCTGCAGCGCCAGTTTATGAAGGAACTGAAGCGTTGCAGCATTTTGGGCTGTCTAAGCTGACATTGAAATGGCAAGCGATGCAATGCCAGTGCTAGAAAACTTACACTTTTGCCTCTAAAAGCTGGAAATGACCTGAAAACCCCTGCAAAAGATATATTAAGCAAAATAATAATAAAATACTATAAAAGCAATATAAAACACGATGAACAAAAAACTTCTTAAGTATTAGAGGATTCAATTAGTGGGTATAAATCCCACTCATCACCATGCCTCTTTCTCTCTAATTGATGATAATAAAAAAGGGGAGAAAATGAGAAAAAGAAAAGCTCATAAGCTCATGTACTTATGTGCGTTATCAGAAAGGAAAGAAACAACTTCACAGGGGGAGAAGACCTATGTGACGCCCCCAAAATAGGTATACAACACCCATTCTGAGTCGCCAAATACATGGTACAGAAAGCAAACTACAACTTTAATAATACAATTGTCGTGCAAAATACGACAACACATACTGTGAGTTTAAATACAAATATTGTCTTCTAGACAATATCCACACTCAAATAAGTCCTCATTACAATTATTCAAATACTATTTTACAGAAATAGTGAGGACTGTTAAAACATCTTTCTAGAACCATCACTCCATACCCCGACTAGATCCTGCTATGTTCTCACCTCCTTAGAAGAAAAATGGAACAAAAAGAAAAAGGGTGAGCTCAACTAGCCCAGTAAAGAATATTATGACTAAGATAATATACAACAAATTATCGTTAGTCTTCAACAGGAAAAAATCTGATAGAATATAATCGACAACAAGTTTTAGATCAACAACTGCAGCGGAAACAGCAAACCATTAGAAGAGTCAAGTAGAGAAAGAATTCTACTATCTTCTAATATTTAAAAGTCCATCATCAATATTTTATCCCTGTAACATCAATTAATAATCATCTTTATCCAAATATTCATCTTTGCACTACAGGCCAAAGATATCCATTTGTATCACCTGTCAGTCATGTTCATCTCAACACCTGTTCATCTTTGCACTACAGGCCAAAGATATTCATCAAGTAATCATACATCTTTGCACTACAAGCCAAAGATATTCAGTAGTATCATCATTTAGGACTGAGGATGATGAAAAATATTTTAAAGGAAACGAATCCAGTGAGACAGAAGGACAAATATTAGGTATTCGTAAAATAGTTTATCCAAGATCAATAATACTTCATAATAATCAATTGTGAAGCAGAATTCAAATATAAAGATCAAAACATGGATACAATCAAATATAGTAACCATAATAGACATCTTGGACAAAAAGAGAAAATTTTATTTTTCGGTAAATAGTACCGTATTCGTGAATAGTACCGTATACGTGAATAGTAACGTACACGTGAATAGTAACTCCGACACAAAAAGTTCCAAATTTGATAAAAACTCATATTAATATTTCAGCATAATGATATTGAAGAAAATAATATCATTTAAGAAGAAAATAATATCCCTTACCTCAAAATATCAGTACTTCTGGTCGGAATACCGGTATAAGGCTGAAAGAAACTTGCACTGATGAATAGAAACTCTTAAAGTATCTAAATACTCATAAAATACACTCAATAATCTAGAGAGAGAAAGAGAGAAAACTTGTTTCTGGTGTGATTTTCAATTCTAACTTAGCCCTCTATTTATAGGAAAATGTTAGCACGCCGAAGCAGACTTAACCTGCAACCTGATGGCTTTACCTGCTACTATTTCCACCCACCACATTTGAATAAAAATCTCAGCACATTTCTTTACCAACCAATAGTGGGGCCCACCAATTCTATAATTTTCCATCAAAATGATAAACTCCGAAAATTCAACAATTTCTGAACTAGTCATCTCGTAAAATTCATAATAAATCATACGTTCATTTTTAACGGTTCAAAATTTGTGGACATATACTCAACTTATATATGTATAACATATCCAAAAATTACCACGATCCAACGGTCGGATTAAAAATTATAACCCCCGCAAAATATCTCAAAAATCCTGATTTTTAATACCTCCATTCCGACAAAAATACTGATAAAAATCTCAACATTAACTCCTTCATTTTTAACCACAAAAATATATCTCTCATTTATATCCACATAAAATAAATATTTCCTTATCATATGAATCAATAATTAATTATTCACAAATAATATTACAGAATCACATTTATGACAACCAGGCCGTTCCCAGGAAAGAGGGGGCTTTCCAATAAGGATTTCTCCTTACTGGCGCGCAATTAGATGACCAAACCTCTCCTTAGACAGAACTTTCTAGACATTGCCAATAATGTTATCTAATAATATTATTCAAATAATATGAATTATTGATCTGATAATAAAAAATACTGTGCAGCAGCAATTATTGAAACAACAATAATATAAATATCAATGCAGCAATTATTGAATCAATAAAATATTGAACAGTAACTACTGTAACAATTATTGAGTAGTGCCTTCATTCGTAAGAATTAATAATTGGTGCAATACCGTGTGCTACTGTATTTTAACCACCGGGTATTCCAACAGTATTAACGGTAACAACTACGCCGTTATTTATAAACAACTTATACTTATCATTTTCATCATCCAATCGCTTTTCGTTATGGGGCCCACACAAGGCTGTGCCGTCGTACGAATATTCCCCGACAGCAAGAATATTCCACGACCAAACGAATATTCCCCGACAAAATGAATATTTTATAACCACTTGCTTATTTTACAAAATTTGCACATTTCACCCATAACCAAAGTATTATATCAAATTAACCCCTTATTATTCATAATAATATTTAGAGAAAATTTGATTTTATTCATCAATAAGTTAGGGTCTTACAACCTATGCAATCAATAAAGAAAAGTAAGGTATATTTTTGATTTCTGTAGCACGTAAGATGCAAACCTCTTAAGTTTGACTAATTATTTGGTTATCTTTCTGGGTGTAATAGTTTAAGACTATGTAGTTAACTACCTTTATGTGGGTAGCTTAAGTTATGTAAAATTAACCTCTTGATTCATGAATATCATACTAAATGCACATCATTTCATTTACATCTATTGATCTAGTGATACAGTGACTTACTGTATATTAAGACATTCATAATCATGCATATACATTAAATGAAACAGTTTAAATGGGTTGTATATTATTTTTATCATCATCAAATAGGGGGAGATTGTTGGGAATCTAATAAAAGATTAGAAGATTGTTTAATTAAGGGGGATTTCATTAGATCTCTAATTAAATTCCAAAATATTTATATAATTTGATGATGACACATGCATATGACTGAAATGATGAAGCTTATAAAGTATATTTGTATGAATAAGTTTTGTACAGTCCTTAACTAAGAAATCCATGTACAAGGATTTAGAATAGTATGATCAAAATTGTTATGTTGATCCTTATTGTCGACACCGAGAATTTTCCTAAGCGGTTGTTCATACCCTTTGATATGTTCTATATTGATTTTATCTTTTAAGGGTGTGTTTTTAGAAAAGACCGACATACAATGTTGACGATTTGAAAAGATTAATTTTAATGATTGGGCCGAATTAGATAGAGTCACCAGTTAATTTGAGTTTAAATGGTTGTACCAACTCAATCAGAGTTTGAAAGTTTTTTTCAATATGGCCCAATACTTGACTCTATTTAATTGGTCTGGAACTCAAGATTCATAGAGTTCAGGGGCTTACTTAAGTGAGGCAAAGGTGTTAGGCACCCCCTACTTCCATGAAACACAGTTACCACTACGTTTTCATTCCCTAAGCATGTGAAGTATGTGCGTGTGTTGAAAGATTTTGTTTTGAAAAAGTATTTTGTGCTTTATTTAAAAGAGTGTCGTGCCTCTTTGGACCTATGTACAAAGGGTTTGATTTATATAAAAGTTCATTTTTTCATTTAAAGCATATGAAAGTGAGATTATGAAAACTGATTTTCAAACCCTTTTGTCAAATAGGAATCAAGTACAAAGGGTTTGATTTATATAAAAGTTCATTTTTTCATTTAAAATATATGAAAGTGAGATTATGAAAATTGATTTTCACACCCTTTTGTCAAATAGGAATAAAGGCCTTTTGATACTTCCATTTTAATTGGATTTGGCTTGATTTAATTTTATTGAGATGCGAAGCATCTTTGACATTAAATTAAAACTATTTACAAATGTTGGGATCCTTGTGAGCATGAAAGCCATAGAAGTAACCCGAGCACCACATACATTATTTTCACTATTTCGGGGCCTTAAATCTGAATAACCGTTTTAAGGCTCAAGGATTACATATTCAATGGATTGCATGCTGGCTGTACAACTTAAACAAGTCCATCATGAGAATCGAGTTTCAGATTCATTGATTGAATCTTCACCCGAATGGTTTCTAGGCTCACATCACATCAATTAAAAGCTTGTATGAGATTGATATTGCCATAAAACTTAAATAACTTGCAAACTTTACTCTAACAAGTGATTTATCGGTTAAATCCTTGTACACGAGTAAATGAGCATCCCGTTTCCTCTAGATATAGATCTAGGGTCACGTGATTACTATTATTTATAAAAATAGAAATTAAACTAGATCTAACTAGATCTTTGCCATTCTAGCTCAATAGTTCAGGCTTTATAGCTTTTGAACCGGTTAAAAGCTAGATCAAGCTAGATCTAGTATAGATCGAGTCAATATACTTCAAATATTGACTATTTACAAGAAATGAATGGTTAAAAACTAAATCTAACCACAAACAAGCAAGATCTATGTATATCTAGCACTTATATGCATATAAAAACAGTAAATAAGTGTAAATCTAAAGAGATCTTACAATATGGCGCGAGATTTGCAAACGAACGGCTAAAAGCTGATGAGTGTTTATAACTGAGTTTCACAGGTTAAAACGTGATATATAGAAGTATATATGTATATGAGTGTTTATAACAGAGTTTTACAAAGATTGAAGCAAGATTTGAGCTATTTCTCTCTTAAACTCTCGGATTTTCTCTCTCATAGGCCCTCTCTCTCTCTCTCTCTTTTCTCTTCTGAAAATGAGCTGGGGGACTGATATTTAAAGACCCAAACAGCTGCGAGTCTACCTGCGACTGGGCTTGGTGGGTTCTACCACCTCGAAGTTTGTTCCCTCGATCGACGTGTAGTCTGCTAGAAACTTTCATAACTTGTAATTCAAGAATTCGATGGAGATATGTCATACCATTCCAGAAAGCTCTTTTTGAGAGTTACGTAATGGCATAGGAGTTGAACTTTTTCAAATTCAGAAAGATGGGTCCACGACCAAAATAGCATCTTCAAGTCTTTGTATGCATTCCATTGAGCAATCTTGCGCAGTTTGCACTCGAAATTGCTGCGATAGCTCCTTGTGACCTTATCTACAGGCAAATGATGGCTTGTTGATGTTGAGTTGTCAACATTCTTTCTTTGCCCTTCCGAGATTGTCTCCAGGGTTGAGGTGACTTTTGGCTGTCACTCGGGGTTATCTCCGGGGTTTGATTGCTATTGCTTTTTTCTTTCTTCGTGGTTATCTCTGAAGTGTTATTTGATATACCACGGGGTTTTCTTCTGGGTTTGATGTTTATTGTAGTCTTTTGGGGCTATTTTTGGGGTGTGAAAAGACGATTTTGCCTTCCTGCATGGTTAGTAACAGGAAAATAAAATTTCAAGTGTCTACAAATGCCCCTCTTTATCATGTTTATGCAATGTAATGAAAAGGATAAAGATTACTAGACACTTGAAATATGACAAAATATTTAATAATGTTATGACAAAGTATAGTATGATGTCATGAAGTCTAGAAACCTTCGTGGAATTTGATTACAATGGGTTTCACCATCAGATCATTCTCGATGCCTTCGTTGGGGTTAACACCAACCGTTTGTATCACCGATCTTTCTCAATGCTAATTTGATGAAGATAAACTGAACTGCTCATATCACCATGTGCTTCCAATAGATCTGCTCGGGATAATAATTTTTATGTTTGAAACCACCGGATCTTTTCTGATGCCTACGTTGGGGTTGACACCAACGGTTTGACTTCCATCGGGGTTATTGTCGATGCTTACACTGGATTGATACCAACAGTTTGGATTTCCATCGGGTTGATGTCGATGCTTACACTGGGGCTACCACCAATGGCACCAATGGTTTAAATTTACATTGGGTTGATGTCAATGCTTACGTTAGGGCTGTTACCAACGATTTACAATACTGGATATTTCGATATCCTCGCTGAAGTAGTTTTCAACGGCTTACAACATCGGATCTTCCTGATGCGTACCTTGACGGTAGTTTACAAAGGTTTACAATATCAGACATCCCAATATCATTGTTGAAGTAGTTTTCATCGACTTACATCACCGAACGTTTCCGATGCCTACTATGACAGTAGTTTACAAAGATTTACAATATCATACATCCCGATATCTTCACTGAAGTAGTGTTTAATGACTTACACCACCGTCTTCCCGATGCCTACCCTGACGGTAGTTTACAAAAGCTTACAATATCAGACATCCTGATATCTTCACTGAAGTAGTTTTCAATGGCTTGCATCACTGGACCTTCTTGATGCTACCCTGGGGTTGTTACCAATGGTTTACAATACCAGATATTCCGATATCCTCACTGAAGTAGTGTTCAACGGCTTACATCACCGGACATTCCCAATGCTATGCTGGGGCTGTCACCAACAGTTTACATGAAGATTTACATTCATCAGAAGTTTAACACCATATTTCATGGTTTCAGGCACTTTACGCTCAATCGCGTAGAACCTTTTTTTCTAATTTAACTTTTTGGCTTCAAGGGAATCTTCCTAGACTTAAATTTTATTGAGCCAAAGGAGGTAGGACCCACTCCAACTTGCCTTAGTTCTACCTGCGACTGCCACAGGTTGACTTACGACAGGCCGCGAGTGGTTTTAAACCCCCTAGCACCTTTAAATGTCATTTTCAGATTGATACCCTTCAAGACATCCAAACCTTCCTGCTCAAATCTACTCATTTCGGGCTGCTTTTCACCAATTTTGTCACCGTACGAACGTTCTGCACATCTCTGGTAATGTTTACATCCTTTTCTTTTAAGTTTTGACCGTTAGATTGATAAATTTTAGGTTTAATAAGTTTAAACCTAATATAGCAAATATGTATGCATATATGACTTGATAAAAATAAACGGGCCTACTAAATGTTTGTATTTTACCATGCTGAACGTTCTGAAGTGAAAAATTTAAGTTTTTTAAAAATCATTTGACACACATTTTGGCTAGTTTAGATATCCTATCTTAGGTTAAATGAGCATGAAATTATTATGACTGTATTTTTAATTGCCCTGGGTAATTTGGCTACCATTGTGGGCTTGCTTTCATGTTGACATTTATATGGTTCTTGATTGGGGTTGATGTGCTACTGAATGGCCATCTAGTCATGCCTATATGCATGCGGATAGTCCATTTTATAAAGGAGACTATGGCGAAATTTTTTTTGCGAGTCAAGGCATTTAATGTGCATGCATATTTAACTCTACTAGGGTGTATGTTAAAATATCATAAATTTACACATGTAGACCATACATGATGTGATTATCTAAATTTAATCTTTTATGAATCTGTGGTATAAGTTAATGCACATGCTTAATTGAATTCACCAAGTGTAGAAACATACCTCACCCTTTCTAAGGTGATTTGGAGTTTATTTTCAGCCATGGATTCTGACAGGTTTAGTAGTTCTACCTCTTGTAGGGCTTCTTTCGGCGTTCGGAGGATAGCTTCTAACGTTCCCTTGCCTCTCCCAGCCCGATAGGTTTGTTGGTTGATCGAGTCCGTGATTTGTTCTATTAGAGTTGATAGGACTGGAGTTCCAGATGAAGAAAAGGATGTTCCTATTTCAGATCCAGCTCCTTTTATATCTACCTCACGCCAGGATTTTCCCAGCATACATGTAACGACCCCAAAATTCATACAATTTTTTTCTCAACTTCGATCGTTAACAATACGTCTAACTTCTGATTTTACATCATTATTCGATGTTAAACTTAATAAAATGCAGAATAATTTAAACTTTTATGTCTTCTTACTTTAATTCCCTGAATCAAAGCCTTTATCATATACATATCTCTGAATCAAATTTATTTTATGATTCAATTCATCAAAGTTATTATATAAAATCATACATTTTAGCTCGATATTTCTTATAAATTGGGTAGCTCAAACTTTACAACTAAATATGAAGTTTCACATCATAAATTATTAAGTACATTTCTCAAAACATTTATCTTTACCTACCTTTGAACCATACTTACTTTATTACTCACTTTATCAGAGTTAATAAATAAAACTTACATCAATGTTTAATACCTTTTATACATCGAACAAAATTTAAACTTTATAATTTAACATCTATTAAACATCATACATTATCAAGTACATCATCCGGAACCTTAAACATGGTTCAAAATAATAACAACTCAGCCAAAGTATATAAATCTTCATGCATTACATCTGATTCATGTCTTTCAAGTAGCACATAACATTACCTTGAATCTTTAACCTACAAAAATGGTTATTTGCAAGGTTGAGCTCGACAGCCCAACAAATCTAATATTTTTCATGCAACACGTAACACATAAATAACATGCTCATCTTATACATCATAAACATCAGTCCAAACACATTATACATGTTGTACATCACATATCAAATAAAGATTGAGTTCTATAACCTAATTAGCATTTCTTACTCAACCGATGTAGTCATAAATTGACCTTAACATTTGATACATACACCATAAGAAATACATCATGCTTTTTGCTACACAGATTAAAAATAAATCATCATCAAGTTCACATAACAAATAGGAACTGAAAGACTTTCCTTGATCGTTGTTACCAATAATAGTTTAATAGCTTACAACTATCTGCACTTCATGTGCCTACACAATTATATAATCATGCGCATCAACTATTAGTCACATAGAAATGCATAGTAGTTATAATGTAAACTTTACTCTATATCTCATAACCCTTCCTATTAATCAATACATAATGTTCAATTTGATTGTGTTAACTTTCAACTTATATCTCACTATATTTCTTCTTAGTCATACTCGAAGTTCATTCAAGTTTTTAAGTCTTTCTAGGACTTCTTATTGGTTTATATTAACCCTATTCCATATCTTATAATGTTCATTTCATTTTAATTAAAACACTTTTTAAGTTCATTAACACTTGACACGACGTTTCGACGTTCATTCGTCGCACTCCTGATTCGTCTCTCTTGCATAAGCTTAGTATGCTTATACAACTTATCTAATACATCATTTATTAATGTTAAACATCATTATATTTACTAATATTCATGTTTTATAACTTAAAACAACATCTTTTATCATCAGAAGTACTACACTTGCATACGTGCATACCCGACGCCATCCGATTGCCTTTGAATACACATTAGTCCCAATGATAACCATTTTGACCCCTGTTAATGACCTCAAATTGAAAATCTTAAATAACAAAAGTTGTAGGTCTGCTCATTCTCGTTCTGGATCATCTGGAATTGCCTCAATCGGAGTTTGTATGAAAAAGTTATGACCGTTTTACTATATGAGGTCAAAATAGTCAAGCCTGACACTATTCTGGCTCCGCGGCGCCCCAATTAGCCTTAGGGGCAGTGCTGCAATCCCCAAGAGCAGTTTAGGTTGCCCAAGTTATTATGTTTGTGATTTTTTTGACCCTTTCCCCTTCCGAACTTCATAATTCGAGTTATATCCATCCAAATCAGTCCGTTTTTTGACTTTATGGATTCGTAATTCATAGAACTACAACATACCAAAACTCATGTTCATACTAAAATTTCATGTTTTAACATGTTTAACGTAATCATTCACTACGAATTCATTTCTTAACCAAATTGATTCATTCAACTTGCGTTCTTTTCATTTTTCAACGTTCTTACAACATCCATCATCAATTTAAGGTTTCCATCATGATTTCATAACTAATATTAGTCTCAAAATTGACCAAAACTTATATGTATTTCAACAAAACTCTAATTTCTCATCTTTAACATGTTCTCATGATTTTGAAAACCCCAAAACCAATTATAGATTACTCATAACAGATTATAAATATCTAATAACATATATAACCATCACAATCAAATTCTCCAACTTAACATTCATAGAAAACTTATAAAAACTCTAGAAAACTCAACTAAGGATTTTTACCTTTTAATTTCTTCTTAGACTAGTTAGAAGATAGGAATTGATTAATTAATCCTCTTTTTCACCTTTGAATTCCCAGACTTCCTCTTAAAGATTCACAGAGAACTTCTTTTTCTCCTAAGCTCTCTCTCTCTCTCTCTTTCTCTATTTTCTCTCTATTTCTCTCTTCTCTACTCTACCTTTGCACATAACGCAAAAACCAACCCCTTATTGCAATTGGGAGTTACACCCACGTAATTTACGTAGCATTTATAAAACAAAAAGTCACAAGGCCTTGTTTGGCTTACTCAAATAAACTTCCTTTCTATTTATTTTTATAATTATCTTATTATAAGGCTTATAATTCTTTTATTATAAGGCCCATTTGTCACACCTTTACTTAATTTAATTATTTAATTAATACAAACTTCCACTTTACACAACAAGCCATTAATCCACTAATTTAATTATTTAATTAAATTAGAATATTATCATTATACTAGCGTACTAAAATACTCACAAATTATAAAATTATTTATCATCAATTTATTTAATATCATCATACTTAAACAACTTATCCCATAATAATTTCCATCGAATATTTATTTTATTTCCATAAATATTTCAACTATTTACAAAACTCACAATCTTGCTACATTAACATATTACATTTATGTGTAATATATATTACTCCCTCATTTTCTTAAAACAAATATCCTTAAATTAATTCACTACTTTAATTAAGTGAATTACTTACGTTATTTATAAAATTTAATTAATAATAATTCTAGACAAGGTATAATAATCAAATTATATTATTTCATAATATAATTTTCAACTTTATTAAATTAACCAACATTACTCAGTTAATTTTCTTTTCACAACTTCATTTAATTTCTTCAATAGTTTAATTAACTGTTAAACCTCATTTCCCAAATATATAAATACATATATATTATCAAAACATCTTATAATAAGAATTTTGTTTACTAAATTCTTATTTTAATAACTTTTGAAAATTCGGGTTGTCACAATACATGTGACTACTTAATCTTTTAGGCGATTTGAGCCGTCATCCATCAGTTCTTCTACATGCGAGTGAGGTAATGGGGATTTCAATATTGACTGGCTTCTTCTTCCATTTTTGGCAATGGTTGAACCTTGATTTGAATGTAATGCAGGTTCCCAGATTTACTCAGTCGAGGGGGAACTGGTTCAGCATCCATTTCTTTTATATGACTCTTTATCCATAGTATCATGCCCTCGTGCATTCCTGGGGTTTCGAGGCTTTCTTTTCTATTTCACCACGGCGCTGCCTGTGGGGATGCGGGCCATTTTTTCATTGCCCATATTTGAACTTCAGTGCAAAGGCCTCGCCTTATGAGGACTTAGCGCAAGTTGACATGTAAATTTCATTTCCTAAACCTTTTGTTAGTCGTTGAGCGGCCGTGCTCCATTTCCCTGTACTTTTAACTTTTATTTGTAAGAAAGAGATGATATTTGATGTTATGTATTTCACAGAGATGTATATATAATGCTTTTCATTTACTGCATATATTGTAAGACCCCGAATTTTATGAAATGAAAGTATTCAATTTTCTTATAATTATTATTCTGTTTAGTAAATGGTTAAATTGATAAAATATTAAAGTTAAGGGTGATATGTGAAATTTTACAAAGTAAGCAAGTTGTCATAAAATATTCATTTGATCGGGGAATATTTTTCTTGTCGGGGAATATCCGCACGACGACACAATCATTGGTGGACCCCACAACAGAATTACTATTGGAGTTAGAAAATGGCATAAAGAACTTTTTATAAAAATAACGACAAAAGTTTTGCCGTTAAACTGTTGAAATATCCGGTGATAAAAGTACAGTAATACGCGTGGTTGTATAGTAGCACACGATATTATACAGTATCTTTGATTATTGATGTTTACGTAAAAAGTCACTCAGTTTTACTCAATTATTGTAACAGTAGTTGTTGCATAGTATCTCACATTATTGATTCAATTATTGTCACAGCATCATCTGCACAATATTTTATATTATTAAATCAATAATTGAGATGACAAAATTATTCATATTATTAATTACATTATTGATAATGTCTAGAAAGTTCTGTCGAGAAAAAGGGTTTGGTCATCTAATTACGCGCTAATAAGGAGAAGTCCTTATCGAAAAGTCCCCTGTTTTCTGAGAATGATTAGGTTGTTAATATTTCTAGTTATAATATTAATGATGAATAAATATTATTAAAAATATGTTTAGTAAAGCCAAGTGAATTGAGATAAATAGAGGGGTTTTTTATGAAGTATTTGTTATAAATTTGACTTATTATATGGACCCCCACTTACCCATTTTTCAAAATCGTCAGTAGAAAGTTATCTCAGTTTTGTTTTATTACTTATATATATATATATATATATATATATATAGTTTTGTTTTTTTATATAAAATAAAATATATTATATTTTATTGTTTGCATAATACTGCATAGTAAAATAAAAAAAATTCAGAATACTGCCCGTGATTTCGTTCAAAATTTTACTGTGCAGTCCGTGATTATTTTCCTAAATAGTATCATGTCATTCTCATATAAATAAGATGCTCAATTTAGAAAAGAAAATCACACCAGAATCAGAGAATTCTTCTTCTATAATATTAAGCGTATTTCTTTTGAGTTTAAAGAAGCTTTGAGTGTAGAAAATAGTATAAATTTTTTTCAAAAATATCTTCGCTATACCAGCCAGAAGTACTCTCTTTTTAAAGTAAGGGGTATTATTTATTTCATATTCGCCTACGATATTATTTTTCGTATTCGTAAGGAATTTTATTTTCGTTCAATATTCGTAAGAAATATTATTCTCGTTCAATATTCGTAAGGAATATTATCTTCGTTCAATATTCGTAAGGAATATTATCTTTGTTCAATATTTGTAAGGAATATTATTTTCGTTCAACAGTTGTAAGGGATATTATTTTTGTTCAATATTCGTATGAAATAATATTTTCTTACATACTCTGTAGTATGCAAGTAATATTATTTCGTTTCATATTCCTAATTCTACACTTATTTTGATAAGTATTGCTTCTATACTCATTGAAATTAGTAGAATATCCTTGAAATTTGCGCCTCATCTAGCATCGTTTCACAAGAATATTTTTCTAAACATTCTTGTTAAATTTTAATCTTTTCATGCCACAGTACTATTTATGGGTACTATTTATACATACGGCACTATTCATACGTATAGAACTATTCATGAAGTACTATTCACGGGATACTATTCACGAAGTATTATTCACTCGAATACTATTCACCCAGGATACTATTCACCATAAAAAATTAATTTCTTTTATGTCCAAATTATTTTTGATACATGAATATTATTCTTAAATTTTACTCCACAAAGTAGTTATCATGTTGACAAATTGGACATTCTTGAACTCTGGATAAATTGACTTATAAATATTTAAAATTTATCCTTACTCTCACTTAATTGAATTCTTATATCATTGTTATCATCATCATGCTTATATTGTAATGAAAGTCATCTTTGGCCTGTTGTGCATAGATGGACTGCTAAGTGGTATGATTATGAGTAGGAATTATGTATCGGTATAATCATGACCTGTAATGTTACAAATGATGTGGTAAAAATCCTCTTTGGCCTGTAGTGCAAAGATGGACTAATGTTACAGACAAATGATGTAGTAAAAATCATCTTTGACCCGTAGTGCAAAGACGAAATGTTGATTGATAGCTTTGGCCCGTAGTGCAAAGATGGACAGGTATATGACATGATCATGACCACTTATGATACTAGCGAATATCTTTGGCTCGTAGTGCATGTATAATTCGATGATGTGTTTGGCAGGATTATGACCATTGGTTTTCCAGTTGAATGTCTTTGGCCGTAGTGCACTGACAGGCAATTGATTGGTATGATCATGACCATTAGTTTTATAGTTGAATATATTTGGCCCGTAGTGCAAAGATAGACAACTGATTGATATGATCATTCTTATTACATTTGAATATCTTTAGCCTTTGAGGTAAAGATATTGCGTAAACGTTATATTAAGCCTTTGTGGCAAGGAGAAACTGTTGATTTACATGATTATAAATATGAATTATAAATTTAACTATAATCTTTAGTGGTTCAGGTGAAGACAAGTGATGAAAGTTCTCTTTGTCTTGGGTACAACAGAGAACTGTTGATGAGTATTACAGGAATGAAATATTAATGATGAACTTTTAATTTAGAGAAGATAATAGACATTATGTTCTACTTGACTCTTCTAATGAATTATTTATTCCGCTGCAATTAAGGTTGAAAACTTTTATTATCTACCATATGTTCTAAATATCTGATTTATTACTAATGAAGGCTATTGATAAATTAATTATCTTAGTCATAATATTCTTTACTGGGTTATTTGTGCTCACCCTTTTACTTCACAATTCCTTTCAAGTATTAAGAGTGTAGCTGGGTCGAGCGGGGATAACAGGGGATTAGTGTGACAGTCCGAGACTGTGGAAGTTTTTTAATACATTATAAAACTGTATGACATACAATATATAATTGTATCGAGGACCTAAGATGGGTGTGCCATATATTATACGTCACTTAATAATTAATTTTGGCGAACAACAATAGGGTGATGAGAACCCAACTTTGAAAACGTCAAAATGCACTCCATTAGAATGTGGAGAACATAAATCTTCTCGTGCTCCGTTGGAGACTTGAAATATTTGCTGCTATATTTTCTAGGGCATTGTAATAAATTGAGTATAAATATTGTCGTATTATATACGTAACAATATTTGTATTAAAACTCACAGCATATATGTTGTCGTATTTTGCACGACAGTTGTATAAATAAAGTTTGTATTTGAATTCTGTACCATGTATTTGGCAACTCAGAATGGGTTGTGTATACCTATTTTGCGGGCATCACATATATGATGCATGCATTAGATGACGTGGATTTGCATTTCTAAATTGTGAGTTAGGATTGACCCCTGTGTGGCCTTTTGATACTGTTTTACATATGAGGTGCTAGTTTTTTCCTGGTTAAGGATCTTCGAGGAATTTTCCCCTTCTTTTGTTGCCGCAAATTTAGGTCATTGTAATTTCTTTTAAAAGTCTGCTCATTTCTTTTTAATGGAAGCATGGCCCCGCCTTGGACTTCTTCCATTTCATTAAACCACAAAATGCCACAACCTTTTTGTAAGTTGTTACCAAGGACTCCTATAAGCAACTCGCTTTGTTGACCACATCAATGCTAGGTTTGTGAGAATCAAAGACTCAATCAAATTGCATAAAACAGCAGAAGCATAGTAAAAATAGATTTTAAAATTTTCACAAACCAATTGCCCGGATCTTCCTTTATGCATGTTATTAATTAAAACGAAGAATAAGAAATTATAGAATAATACCCTTTTAGATTCGAGCTTCCACATGTACGAGTTCAACTCCTACTTCTCCGCGATCTCCTTGAATCTTCAGGATTGATTCATTCCTTTGATCAATGTTAACCACCCAAATGTTTGGCCTTTAGAGGTGATCCACTAAGGAAGAAGGATTATTCAAGAAAGAGGGTGGTTGGCTAAACCCTAGTTTTTCTATCTCTGTAAAAAAAGTAGCACTCTCCAACAATTGGAATTACGTCTATTAATATCTGGCATAAGACTCCTCTTATATAAATATTAGTTAACCCTCCTAATCTAATTAGAAAAAATGGTTTTATTTAATTAATTAAGTTCCCTAATCTTATTAGGGATAATTAATTAAACTCTTTTAATTAATTTGCCTCCTAATCTTATTAGGAATAAATGAGAGTACTTATATTAAATTAATTTCTAAACTTCTTTAGAAATTAAAATAATAATAATTGTAATAATATTAATATGACTCCTCTTATTAATTTATATTTAATATTTTCAAAATATTAAATAATAAATATTAAGCTATTTAATTTACTCTATCACCATAGATTAAATTAAATACACTTAACATATTATTACGATTATGTCATTAACTTCTTAAATAATTATTCTTCTTTTTATGGTGTAACACTTTAGATTCTCCTTATTAAACCGGTTGTGAATAAATCAATAAGAACAATTCTAATCTCATTTAAATAAATAAATTAAACTATTAATTTATTTAAATAAATAATATTTATTCTAAAATAATGATAAGCCTCTTTAGCGATCAACGGCTTTCCAGATAATATAGATTTCAACATTAATCATAAAAGAACCTATGAGTAAATAGTTACCGTACAATTCAATCCTTCCACCATACAATGTCCCAATTAAATATAAGGTATGAAATTACTGTCAAGTCTTATTTTATTTAATTATATGTATTTTAATTCTCAAATGCACAACTCTGAATGAATATAAATTAGAAACTCCTTTTTAATTTCATTCCGCCTTGGCCAAGGATTCTTGGGTTGTCATTTATCGAATCACATAGGATATTTCTCTTCTTTTACTAGAACTGGTATATTCTTTATTGATCATTTATTATCTCCATATATAACTTATTACACCCAAGCATACCCTTTGATATACCTTAAGGGTCTTAAGAAATAAGTCAATGTATAATTCATTATACATAAGATACTATGATGATCTCAAGTCTAAGGATCACTTGTACTACTATCACTACAGGAATTCCTACTGACAGGTGAGTAAAACTCCATTAGGTATTTCTTAGCAAGCCACGTTCAGTGAACTTATTCTCCAATAAGGACCTATATACTTTCTTTAGTGTTTCCACACAAATGATCATGAGATCAATCATTCTCATCCAATGAGCAAGCAACATATGTACCAATCTATCTTGATTCACTAATCCCCTTTTTAGTAATCCGTTGATTTGAAACATTTTAGTTTTTAAGCTATCTAAGAATATAGTTCTCATTAGCATGATCTTATCATTATTCTAAAAGCATTTAGTAAATAAATACTTTTATTTATAAATAAATAAGATTGTTTACAAAGATATGTAAGACCCCGAATTTTATGAAATAAAAGTATTCAATTTTTCTTATAATTACAATTCAGTAAATGATTAAATTGATAAAAAGTTAAAGCTATGGGTGAAATGTGAAAACTTTTCAAAACACGCAAGTGGTTATAAAATATTCATTGTTGTCTGGGAATATTCGTTTGGTCGTGGAATATTCTTTCTGTCGGAGAATATTCGTACGACGGCGCAGACATTTGTGGGCCCCATAACAGAATAACTGTCAGATGAAGATAACGACAAAAATTGAGTTTTTATAATTAACGACGTAATTGTTACCGTTAACACTGTTGGAATACCCGGTGGTTAAAATACAGTAATACGCGTTATTGCACAGTTGCACACGGTATTGCACAATATTTTTGAAATTATTGATTTTTACGTAAGAAGGCACTACTCAATAATTGTTACAGTAATTACTGTTTAATATTTTATTTTATTGATTTAATAATTGCTACGTTGAAATTTTATATTATTGTTGTTCAATAATTGTCACTGCACAGTATTTCTCATTATCAGATCAATAATTCATATTATTTGAATAATATTATTAGATAACATTATTGGCAATGTCTAGAAAATTCTGTCTAAGGAGAGGTTTGGTCATCTAATTGTGCGCCAGTAAGGAGAAATTCTTATTGGAAAGCCCCCTCTTTCCTGGAATGACCTGGTTGTCATAAATGTGATTCTGTAATATTATTTGTGAATAATTAATTATTGATTCATATAATAAGGAAATATTTATTTTATGTGGATATAAATGAGGGATATATTTTTGTGGTTAAAAAAGGGAGTTAATGTTGAGGTATTTTATCTGTATTTTTGTCGGAACGGAGGAATTGAAAATCAAATTAGGGTTTTTGAGAAATATTGCGAGGGTTATAATTTTTAATCCGACCGTTGAATCGTGGAAATTTTTGGATATGTTATTCATGTATAAGTTGAGTATATGTCCGCAAATTTTGAACCGTTAATAATGAACGTATGATTTGTTATGAATTTTACGAGATGACTGGTTCAGAAATTATAGAAGTTACGAAATTTGTCATTTTGGTAAAAAATTCTAGAATTGGCGGGCCCCACTCTTGGTTGGTGAAGAAATGTGCTGAGATTTTTATTCAAATATTGTGGGTGGGAATAGTAGCAGGTAAAGCAATCAGGTTGCAGGTCAAGTTTTCTTCGGCGTGCTAACATTTTTCTATAAATAGAGGGCTAAGTTAGAATTGAAAATCACACCAGAATTCATAAGTTTTCTCTATTTTTCTCTCTAGATTATCGAGTGTATTTTGTGAGTATTTAGATACTTGATGAGTTGATATTCATCAGTGCAAGTTTCCTTCAGCATTATATCCGATATCCAATCAGAAGTGCTTCTCTTTTGAGGTGAGGGATAGTAAGGGATATTAAAGGATGCTATATTCTTTATAATGATGTTATTCTTTCAATATCATTATATTGAAATATTGGTATGGATTTTATTGTGGAATTTCTAACTTTTTGTGTCGGAGTTACTATTCATGAATTACTATTCACGAGTTACTATTCATGAGTTACTATTCATGAGTCACTATTCACGATAAAATTGGTTTCTTTTTCTGACCAAATTATAGTTAATTTATGAATATTACTCTTGAAATTAAATCTATATTTTGATCATATTATTTTTATTATCATATATAACATTTTTATAACTCTGATGTTGAAATTCTTTTTCACTTGAGTGTAAAGATGGGTAGATTATTGGTATGATCATGACTATAGGTTCTCTTTGGTCAGTAGTGCAAAGTTGAATTGTTGACTGATATGATCATGACCATTGAATTTATAACTGAATATCTTTAGCTTAAGTGTAAAGGTGAATTGATCAACATGGTTATAATTATTGTTTATATAATTCTAAAATGATTATATATTTCTTTGATATATAAATATATTTGGCATATAGTGCAAATATAAACTGTTGAAGAATATCTTTGGGCTGTAGTGCAAAGATAAATTATTGATGAATATCTTTGGCCTGTAGTGCAAAGATGAACTGTTGATGAATATCTTTGGCCTGTAGTGCAAAGATGAATTATTGATGAATGTCTTTGGCCTGTAGTGCGAAGATGAACTGTTGTTGAATATCTTTGGCCCGTAGTGCAAAGATGGTTTGTTGATGAATATCTTTGGCCGTAGTGCGAAGATGGATTTATTAGCATGATTATGAATAGGAACTGTGATTTGGTATAACCATGATCTTTGATGTTTCAGGTAAAAACAGGTGATGAAAATATTCTTCGTCATGGGTGCGAAGAAAAATTTAGAATCACAATTATGATTATTAGTTATTCATATGATTGTGGAAATGAACTGTTGAGTGATGTTACATGGATAAAATATTGTTGGTGAATTTTTAACATGGAGATGATAATAGACTTTATAGTCTATTTTACTCTTCTAATGGATTGCTCGTTCCGCTGCAACTATGGTTGAAATTTTTATCATCTACCATATGTTCTAAATCTCTAATTTATTACTGATGAAGACTATTGATAATTTATTTATCTTTAGTCATGATATTCTTTACTGGGCTAGTTCTGCTCACCCTTTTGTTTCACAATTCCTTTCAGGTAATAAGAGTGTAGCTGGGTCGAGCGGGGATAACAAGGAAATAGAACAGTGGTCATCATTTAGTAGTTATATTTGGTGAATAAAATAGGGTGAGGCGAACCCAACGTTGGAAGGGTGTTTTGTCACTATCATACAAGATGTCTAATGACATACAACCTCGTGTCATCATAAGACAGGGTTGTGCTCATCCACTTGCTGAGTATCTTTACGAGCATTACCTATATAATCTTGGGGTTTGTTTGAAGTATAATTCTCAATTAGAGACAGTGGAGATAATGATATGTCAAGAGAAGACTCACCATTGGGAAGAATATGATAGTAAACTTCTCATTTTTCTTTGGGGTCTATTGGGTCAACCAAGGATAATTCTGTCGCCATATGATATCTATCATAACCTAGACGCATGGCCTCCCATGTACGAAGGTTTCCTTGAGCACTTCCCAAAGATTCTAATTTTTAAAATAATTTTTGGCTATACCTTTATGTAAGGTGTCATTGTGAGGTGCTGTCCACGGTTGGGACATGAGTTACATTTGGTATATATTTGTATCCAAACTCACAACATATGTGTTGTTGTATTTTGCACGACAATTATTGTAATAAAGTTGTAGTTATTTTCTGTACCATGTATTTGGCGACTCAGAATAGGTTGGAGGGAATGGACCTGTTTTGGGGTCGTTACATTTTGGTATCAGAACTTAGGGATATGATCTCTGGCGGAGATCGGGAAATAGAACTAGGAGGGGAGAGATAAGTAAATCCTTCGCTAGTGTGTCCTACCTAAGCTTATTTGTTGGTCAGTCATAATATCGGGATTTTATGTGATATGTTAATTTGTTAAATTTACCCTTGTTTTGAAGTTATATTCTAGAATGATATCTAAAATACAGGAGATGAGCAATGGAGAAATCATGATGACAGGGATGATGGAATCTGAAATGAAAGCAAGGTATTCTCAACTCTTTAAAATAACAGGTACGTAAATTTCAGGGACGAAATTTCATAAGGAGGGGAGATTGTAAGACCCCGAATTTTATGAAATAAAAGTATTCAATTTTTTTTATAATTACAATTCAGTAAATGGTTAAATTGATAAAAAGTTAAAGTTATGGGTGAAATGTGAAAACTTTTCAAAATACGCAAGTGGTTATAAAATATTCATTGTTGTCGGGGAATATTTGTTTGGTCGTGGAATATTCATTCTGTCGGGGAATATTCGTTCGACGGCGAAGACATTTGTGGGCCCCATAACAAAATAACTGTCAGATGAAGATAACGACAAAAATTGAGTTTTTATAATTAACGGCGTAGTTGTTACTGTTAACACTGTTGGAATACTCGGTGGTTAAAATACAGTAATACGCGTTATTGCACAGTAGCACACGGTATTGCACAGTATTTTTGAAATTATTGATTCTTACGTAAGAAGGCACTACTCAATAATTATTACAGTAATTACTGTTCAATATTTTATTTTATTGATTCAATAATTGCTACGTTGAAATTTTATATTATTGTTGTTCAATAATTGTCACTGCACAGTATTTCTCATTATCAGATCAATAATTCATATTATTTGAATAATATTATTAGATAACATTATTGGCAATGTTTAGAAAGTTCTGTCTAAGGAGAGGTTTGGTCATCAAATTGCGCGTCAGTAAGGAGAAATTCTCATTGGAAAGCCCCCTCTTTCCTGGGAACGGCCTGGTTGTCATAAATGTGATTCTGTAATATTATTTGTGAATAATTAATTATTTATTCATATGATAAAAAAATATTTATTTTATGTGGATATAAATGAGGGATATATTTTTGTGGTTAAAAAAGGAGTTAATGTTGAGGTATTTTATCTGTATTTTTGTCGAAACGGAGGAATTGAAAATCAAATTAGGGTTTTTGAGAAATATTGTGGGGGTTATAATTTTTAATCCGACCGTTGAATCGTGGTAATTTTTGGATATGTTATTCATATATAAGTGGAGTATATGTCCACAAATTTTGAACCGTTAAAAATGAACGTATGATTTGTTATGAATTTTACGAGATGACTGGTTCAGAAATTATAGAAGTTACGAAATTTGTCATTTTGGTGGAAAATTCTAGAATTGGTGGGCCCCACTCTTGGTTGGTGAAGAAATGTGCTGAGATTTTTATTCACATATGGTGGGTGGAAATAGTAGCAGGTAAAGCCATCAGGTTGCAGGTCAAGTCTGCTTCGGCGTGCTAACATTTTCCTATAAATAGAGGGCTAAGTTAGAATTAAAAATCACACCAGAATTCATAAGTTTTCTCTCTTTTTGTCTCTAGATTATCGAGTGTATTTTGTGAGTATTTAGATACTTGATGAGTTGATATTCATCAGTGCAAGTTTCCTTCAGCATTATATCTGATATCCAGTCAGAAGTGCTGCTCTTTTGAGGTAAGGGATAGTAAGGGATATTAAGGGATAGTAAGGGATATTAAGGGATGCTATATATTCTTCATAATGATGTTATTCTTTCAATATCATTATACTGAAATATTGGTATGAATTTTATTGTGGAATTTCTACCTTTTTGTGTCGGAGTTACTATTCATGAGTTACTATTCACGAGTTACTATTCACGAGTTACTATTCACGATAAAATTGGTTTTTTTTTTCTGACCAAATTATAGTTAATTTATGAGTATTACTCTTGAAATTAAATTTATATTTTGATCATATTGTTTTTATTATCATATATAACATTTTCATAACCTTGATGTTGAAATTCTTTTTTCACTTGAGTGTAAAGATGGGTAGATTGTTGGTATAATCATGACTATAGGTTCTCTTTGGTCAGTAGTGCAAAGTTGAATTGTTGACTGGTATGATCATGACCATTGAATTTATAACTGAATATCTTTAGCTTAAGTGTAAAGGTGAATTGATCAACATGGTTATAATTATTGTTTATATAATTCTGAAATGATTATATATTTCTTTGAGATATAATTATATTTGGCCTATAGTGCAAACATGAACCGTTGAAGAATATCTTTGGGCTGTAGTGCAAAGATGAATTATTGATGAATATCTTTGGCCTGTAGTGCAAAGATAAACTGTTGATGAATATCTTTGGCATGTAGTGCAAAGATGAATTATTGATGAATATCTTTGGCCTGTAGTGCGAAGATGAACTGTTGTTGAATATCTTTGGCCCGTAGTGCAAAGATGGTTTGTTGATGAATATCTTTGGTCGTAGTGCGAAGATGGATTTATTAGCCTGATTGTGAACATGAACTGTGATTTGGTATAACTATGATCTTTGGTGTTTCAGGTAAAGACAGGTGATAAAAATATTCTTCGTCCTGGGTGCGAAGAAAAATTTAGAATCACAATTATGATTATGAGTTATTCATATGATTGTGGAAAGGAACTGTTGAGTGATGTTACAGGGATAAAACATTGTTGGTGGATTTTTAACATGGAGAAGATAATAGACTTTATAGTCTATTTGACTCTTCTAATGGATTGCTCGTTCCGCTGCAACTATGGTTGAAATTTTTATCATCTGCCATATGTTCTAAATCTCTGATTTATTACTGATGAAGACTATTGATAATTTATTTATCTTTAGTCATGATATTCTTTACTGGGATAGTTGTGCTCACCCTTTTGTTTCACAATTCCTTTCAGGTAATAAGAGTGTAGCTGGGTCGAGCGGGGGTAACAAGGAAATAGAACGGTGGTCATCATTTAGTAGTTATATTTGGTGAATAAAATATGGTGAGGCGAACCCAACGTTGGAAGGGTGTTTTGTCACTATCATACAAGATGTCTAATGACATACAATCTCGTGTCATCATAAGATAGGGTTGTGCTCATCCACTTGCTGAGTATCTTTACGAGCACTACCTATATAATCTTGGTGTTTGTTAAAAGTATAATTGTCAATTAGAGACAGTGGAGATAATGATATGTCAAGAGAAGACTCACCATTGGGAAGAATATGATAGTAAACTTCTCGTTTTTCTTTGGGGTCTATTGGGTCAACCAAGGATAATTCTGTGGCCATATGATATCTATCATAACCTAGACGCATGGCCTCCTATGTATGAAGGTTTCCTTAAGCACTTCCCAAAGATTCTAATTTCTAAAATAATTTTTGACTATACCTTTATGTAAGGTGTCATTGTGAGGTGCTGTCCACGGTTGAGACATGAGTCACATTTGGTATATATTTGTATCCAAACTCACAGCATATGTGTTATTGTATTTTGCACGACAATTGTTGTAATAAAGTTGTAGTTATTTTCTGTACCATGTATTTGGCGACTCAGAATAGGTTGGATGGAATGGACCTGTTTTGGGGTCGTTACAATATATGCTTTATCATTATACATGATTGACTTGTATGCATACTACTTTCAATCTCCCACTTGCACTAACGCCAATCGCCATGGTATCTTATACTCATCTTCTCTAAGTGACAAACGAACTGCTATTATGTCAACGCTTTAGTAAATGGATCTGCAATATTGTCTTGAAAGTCCACACGCTCTCGGGTGACGTCTCCTCTTTCAATGATCTCTCTAATAAAATGAAAGCACCGCAACACGTGTTTAGATTTCTGATGAGACCTGGGTTCCTTAGCCTGCGCAACAGCTCCAGTGTTCTCACAGAATAAAGGTACTAGTCCTCTAATGCTAGGAACCACACCAAGTTCGGTTATGAATTTCTTCATCCAAATAGTCTCTTTTGCAGCTTCACTTGCAGCTATGTACTCTGCCTCTATCACGGAATCAACAACTGTTTGTTGTTTGGAACTTTTCCAACTCACTGCGCCACCATTCATGGTAAACACATACGCCGAAATGGATTTGCTGTCATCTTGGTCCGTTTGAAAACTTGAGTTCGTGAAGCACTCTAGTTTCAATTCAAACCCACCGTAAACAAGAAATGCATCCTTAGTTACTTTAGGATATTTTTCACTGCTTTCCAGTGTTCTTCTCCTGGATTCGACTAATATCTGCTTGATACACTAAGTGCATGAGCGACATCCGGTCTAGTACATATCATACAGTACATGATAGATCCTATTGATGAAGTATAAGGAATCTTACTCATACGGTCTCTCTCCTTAGGTGTCTTTGGGGCATGTTTCTTGGAGAGATGTATTTCATGGCTCATTAGCATGAGACCTCTTTCGAACCTTCCATGCTAAACCTCTTTAGCATCGAGTCAATGTATGTTCCTTGGGATAAGACAAGAATCCTTTTAGATCTATCTCTAAAGATCTTTATCCCCAAAATATAGGGTACTTCTCCCAAGTCCTTCATGGAGAAGTGTTTAGATAACAAGATTTTAATCGATTGTAGCATAGGACTATCATTCCTTATCAGTAATATATCATCAACATATAATACAAGGAATGAAACAGTACTCCCACTAACCTTCTTGTACACACATGGTTCATCCTCATTTTTGATAAAATCAAACTCTTTGATTGTCTCATCAAAACAGATGTTCCACCTATAAGAAGCTTGCTTTAATCCATAAATGGATCATTGAAGCTTATAGACTTGATTTGTTCTAATCGTTGAAACAAATCCCTATGGTCGTGTCATATACACATCCTCCTCAAGTTTTCCATTGAGGAAGGTCGTTTTCACGTCCATCTACCAGATTTCGTAGTCATGGTAAGCTGCAATCGCAAGCAAAATCTGAATGAACTTGAGCATAGCTACTAGTGAGAAGGTTTCATCATAGTCAACTCTTTGTCTTTTTTTGAAACCTTTTGCAACCAGTTGGGCTTTATAGGTCTCTACCTTGCCGTCTTCTCCAGTCTTTCTTTTAAAGACCCATTTACACCTAATAGGCTAAATGCCTTCAGGTGGTGAAACCAAAGTCCATACTTAGTTTTCATACATGGAGTCCATCTCGAATTTCATGCCTTCTAGCCACTGCTCTGAGTCTTTACTACTTATAGCCTATTCGTAATTCAAGGGATCATCATCATCTATAATGCATACCTCATCGTCATCCTCTATGATGAATCCTTACCTATAAGGTATCTTCGGTACTCTTCCAGATTTACAAATAGGGTTAGGTGCCTTACTTTGATCCATAGTATTTTGTGGTTTTTGAACTTCTTCAGGATATATCTTACTCCCACTAACCCCTTCAAGGATAAATTTTTTTTCCAAGAAGGTAGCATGTTTCGCAACAAACACCTTTTGATCAGTTGGATGATAGAAATAATACCCTGATGTTTCTTTAGGGTATCCCACAAATCTACACCTGTCGGATCTAGTCTATAGCTTATCGTTTTCAAAGTTTTTGACATAAGCTGGATAACCCCAAGTCTTAACATTCTTAAGATTTGGTTTCCTCCCTGTCCATAACTCATATGGGGTCTTAGGGATAGATTTGGTAGGTACCTTATTAAGTAGGTATGCAGCCGATTTCAGGGCCTATCCCCAGAAGGAAATTGGAAGATTGGTAAAGCTCATCATGGAAAGAATCATGTCCTACAATGTTCGATTTCTCCTTTCAGATACACCATTGAGTTATGGCGTCCCTAGTGGAGTCCATTGTGAGATTATATCATTTTCTTTGAGACAATTGAGAAATTCACCGCTTAAGTATTCTCCACCTCGATCCGATCAAAGAATCTTAATACTTTTGCCAGTTTATTTTTCTACTTCACTTCTGAACTCTTTGAACCTTTCAAATGATTTAGATTTATATTTCATTAAATACACATATCCAAATCTTGAGTGATCATCAAGGAATGTAATAAAATAAGAATGTAACAACCCGATATTTTCTATATAAATCAAATCAGAAATTTTGCATATAATTTTTTTTTAATTTAAAGATGAGGATTTGTACAAGATATTGCGTATAAGTATTTATGTGATATATAAAAATATATTTATTACATGAATAATTAAAAATAATTTTATTTCAGAATTATTGATTATTATAAAGTATATTCTTATAATAATTAATTTTATAGTAGAAATGCTTTTATTAATTATTTTCCGTGAAAATATAATTATATATTATTTAAATAATATATGAAAAGATTTTTAGAATAATTATAATAATTATTTTATTATATGAATTTTTGTACATATTATTAAGTTAATTATTTTACCTTAATTAATAATGTTAAATATGAAAGATAATTCAGATATGGAATCCAAACCCTAATTTTAGATTTTGATCAAGGAATGAGAATAATAATATAATATTATTTATGTTTTTATTTTTCAGTGCTATAAATATGTATTGTATGTACGCATTGATAATGGTTGGTTAATAATTATGTATATAATGTCAAAAACCTAGCATTAATTTGTTTAACCCTATTTTGTAATTCAAATGGGAAATTAAAGACCGTTATATAACTGGGTTATATGATTTATGTTGTGATATGATTAATTAGGTAAACCCTAATTAACATTTTGAAATATTAATTTCTAGAAACCTTAATTTCTATATTTAGTAACACTAATTAGTAATTATAAAACCCTAATTACTAATTGTAAATCCTAATTGCTAAATTAGCAATGTTAACTATAATTAGTATAGTGGACATTAAAATCCTAATGTTCCTGTATAAAGTAATTAGAAAACTAACCTAACTAAGAAACCCCTAATTTGTAATTTTTAGAAATTAATTTTTATTCTAGAAACTAAAATTTTATATTTTTCAAACCCTAATTGCTAAATCTTACAAATTTTATGTGCTAAACCCTAAGGGTTTGTCAAGATTACAAGTTTACCATTAAAATTATAACACAATTGACCAAATTGCCCTTATGCACATTTTCTATTGGTTGCTTGTAAAATTTGACAATGCTTAATTTAGTGGTTCAACCACTCTTGACCTACCATGTGACTGAATTATACACATCTCAGCCATTTTATATCACCAATACATGCATCTTAGACTTCTATAAATAGATTGGAAGAGAGAGAAATGGCATTTGCTAGCTTATTTTGTGCACAACACCCATCTAAACTCTCTCAAGCTATCACCTCCGAAAATATCAAGACATATCAGTCACAAAACAAGCCCCACTATCATCTTTAACCAAATCAGAAGCTAGAATCAAAATTGTTCTTAGAAAGGTATAAAAACCCTAGCTATAATTTGATCTTGATCTGCATGTTAGATGTTATGATTTATTGTTAAAACATGTTGTTTATAGTGTATAATGATGATTTGGGTTGCTAGATGTTAGATCCATAACATCTAGAGGCTCAGATTTTAAGTTTTACAAAATCTGGAAAAATTTGTTCTATGTTCTGACAACCGAATGTCAGGCCTTGTATCTCTGTGATGTTTAATGAGTTTTGTGTTTTGAAAGTTGGTAGTTGTAGTCTGATATGTGCTCTTTGATCTGGGATTGAAATCAGGATTAGATCATATGTATATTGCAAGTTATGGAAGGTCAAACTGCGTTGACCGACCATGACTTGCAAAGTTTCTGGGTAACCCAGATGTCCCCAGGTCGGTCTGACAGCTTATTTATGGGCTTTGATCTTGCAGGTTATACATGTTTTGTAAATGTTGTTATATCAGGGTTATAGTATGATAGATGGACTTCAACCTTATGCCTTGATATCACCTAAATGATAAACAGATGGGATTTAGCAGTCGGTCAAAAGAGCCAGGTCAAACACATTTTCTGTTTTCTGGGTAACCCATAAAACATTTGAATGTGTTGCCTGACATGGTTTGGCCGTCATCAAATGTGTAAATTAGTGACAATATAAATGATTAATAGAAACAAAAGTAAAGGTCGTCACAAAAGCAAAGGTTTTAGTGACGAGTATGAATTTCATAATTATTAATTAACAAATTGTGACAAAATGTTGTGCGTGGCAAAAATATTCTTCATAAAATGTGTGATTTCTTGTAGTGTGATGATGTTTTGTGATAGACCTGTAGCATTACATGTGGTCTACAACTTGGAACCTTTAGATCACAATAATAGTACACGGATTGCAAGTTGTGGAAGCCCAAAAGTGCTTGCTCGAACTGTTCTTCATTTCTAGGCAACCCATAAATGAAGAACAGCCTCTGACAGCCACTTTGATGGCTTAAATCTCTCTCAATTTATGCTTTTTGGCCATGATTCTTGTTGGATCATGTAGATCTAGACTAACAGTATAAGATCCGACCACAAGCATGCTTTGAATCATCACAGATTAAGAATAACACTTGGTCAAAGTAGTACCCACGATAACTGCACATGAGTTTCTGGGTTTCATGAAGAAAACGAAGAACACCTATAGCGACGGTTCTGTCGCTATTGGCTGTCTTTAGCGACAGTTTCTTTATAAAATTATTATTTTTATTAAATAAATAGAATAAAATAGTTTTAAATTATTAAAAATACATAATAAATTATTAAAAATTATTTTAAAGTTCAAAAATTAGTTTTTAATTATTTTAAGTATATTTCATAAATATTTAATATTTTTAAAATATTAATGGTATTTGATTTATTAAATTATAATATTAAATAAATCAGTTAAAAATGATTTTAATACTTGAAAAATCATTTAAAATTATATTATGATATCAGAAAATATTTTAAGTTAATTTTAATGAAATTTAATATTTTGTGATAAATTTCATTAAAAAATTAATATTAATTATAATTAAATTATTTAGTAAATAAATTAAATAAATTAATTAAAAGTGATTTTATTATATTAAAAATCATTTTAAATAATAATAAGGTATTTAAAAATATTTTAAGTTATAAAATATAACTTTCAATATTTAAAGGTAAATTTCATTAATTAATTTAATATTAATGATATTAGAATTATTTAATAATTATATTAAATAAATTAGTTTTAAAATGATTTTAATATTATAAAAATTATTTTAAATGAAAATAAAGTGTTTAAAGATATTTTAAGTTAAAAAATATAACTTTTAATATTTAAAGGATAATTTTATTAATAAGTTAATATTAATGATATTAAATTTATTTAATAATTATATTAAATAAATAGTTTTAAAATGGTTTTATTAATTTAAAAATTATTTAAAGAGGATATAAATGAATTAAAAATATTTTAAGTTATACTTAACTACTTTTAATATTTTGAGGAATAGTACATTAATATTTGAATATTAATGGTAATTATTTAAAAATAATTTTAAGTGTTTTAAAAATTATTTAAAGGCAATATAAATGTTTTAAAATTATTTTGAGTTATTATAAATAACTTTAAAATTTTGGCAATGGTTTCATTAATAGTTTAAAATTAATTAAATGTTAATGATAATAGAATTGTTTAATATTTAAATTATTTAATAATGATTCCGGAGTTTGAAAATTTATGATAAATTATAATAAATGTTTTACAATTATTATAAGTCATTTAAAAATAATATGACGGATAATTACAGTTATTGAACTTCAGAATAGAGTTTTAGACTCGATAACTACCCGATAAAGCTGTCGGTACACCAACATGTTTCAGAAATTGATCTGGACTTAGATATTTTGACTGTATTAATATTTATTTGTGATTCAATGACTATTAAACATATGTGAAAATGTGCTTAGGTTATGTGCTAACTGCAAAATACAGTAGTATGTGTTATAGTATATTGTTCTAATCAAACGAATGATCTTATTAATGATAGGTCGTGATATAAAAGATAAAACTAAGTTGCATATTGCAAGTAGCGGACCAGGCAAGTATCCTACCTTTGCATTTTCCTTTATGCAATGGACAGAAGTAAGAGAGTTTTAGAATTATATTATTATTGTACCAGATTATTAACCCTATTGTTATATATGTTATATCCGATCTTTGATTATCAACATGGTACTATATTGTAATTCAGATATATATATTCTGTTCGTTAATTTCTAAATATGGTTATTCAAGTGTCCCTACTTGGATAATCATTGTATTTAATTACATGTTGATATATATATATATATATATATATATATATATATATATATATACACACACACACACACACACACACACACACACACACACCCCTATTGATTGTCCGTACGTATACAGTAAGTAAAAGTCGTCTAAGCTATTCGATCAGCTAGACACATATTTAGAAATATCGATGAATATGATAAAACCTTTTTGTATCCAATCAAATTATTTTGGTTCGGATTCCCAATTAAGTATGAACATCCCGAACATGAAAAAACTTTTATGCGCCCAAGGCGGACAGAGTGAACGATAATATCATTCTTGCATGTAGTATTGATCAATATCGGGCATAACGGGCTGATCACCCCCGTGCCCGTAAGTTATGACAGTTTGCGGATGAAGTTCTACTAAACCTATTCGAAAATTAAAAACAATGTTCATAGTATGTCACCTTAACCCTACTTATAGTCAGTACGTAGTTTTAAAATTTTGATAGAGAGTTGTTATGTTATTATTATCGGTTCAGATTACTTCACAACTATTGATTTGTTGTAGAAGGGTAGTACAAATAAAATATTTAATCCTTTCAGCTAATATTTATAATTTTTATTACTTGCTGGGCACTCAAATACTCATCGTTGCTTAATTTAAATGTTTTCAGCTAAGTGTGAACAACCAGAAGGCTCATGTAGAAACAAAGGAAAAGGAAAGCAAACAGAATAAGATTTATGGTATTCTATGTAATAGTTTGGTATTATTAGGACAATGATATATATTATCTATCATGCTATGTAATGAAGGTATTAAAGATTACGTACTTGGGAACTAGACTATGATAATTATGTAAATTAAGTTTGATAACTATATTATTGTTGTTATTATTAGTATTATTCCGCTCATAGAAATGGTATCGTGAAGCACCGAGTTCGGGTTTCAAGTACCCGAATTTGGGGGCTTTACAAACAATTCCCTCCTCGTGCAGTCATTGTCATAGGTCCACATACATCTATGTATACCAATACTAACAACTCTATAACTCTTTCTCTTTTTCCACTAAAAGGAGATTTAGTCATTTTTCCCATGAGACAAGATTCACAAGTTGGATATGATTCATAATCCGATAGCTCTAGGGGCCCATCTTTATGCAACTTGAATAATCTTGTTTCATTAATATGACAAAGTCTACAGTACCACATATAGGTATAATTAATCATCTCTTTTCCCTTTCTTAGTTTGTTTGATTTGAAGTATATTTTTATGCAAGTCAAGTATGTATAGTCCATTTCTCAAATTACCAATACCATATAAAACATTATTATTATTATAAATAGAACAATTGTTGTTCTTTATTATAATGTCAAAACCGTCCATATCTAATATAGAAATCGAAATAATGTTTCTTATGATATTCGGAACAAAATAACAATTATTTAAATTAATGAACTTGGTCGTAGGCAGTACTAAACAATAAGTCCCTATAACTAATGCAACAACCTTTGCTCTATTTTCCACTCATAGGATGACCTCATCCTTGTTCAGCTTTCTACTTTGGACCAATCCCTGCATAGTATTACATATGTGAGAACCACAGCCGATATCCAATACCCAAGTAAATTTTTGTCTTTCTGAAAAATTAATTTCAATAATAAACAAACCTTGATTAGGATTCGAAGCTTCTCCAAGCTTCTTCTTCTTTTGATCCGCAAGGTACTCCTTGCAGTTCCTCTTCTAGTTACCCGGCTTGTTGCAATGGAAGCAAATTCCTTTGCTAGCTGGATCATGTTTCTTTTTATCCTTCACTTTCGCCTTACCCTTAGCCTTCTTGGATTTCTTCTTTTCAAAAGATACCTTGGGCCTCTTCCTTTTCTTGGAAGAATCATCCACTATTAAGACATGGTCCTTCTTGGATAGGAAGTGACCTTCAGCAGTTTTCAACATGTTTAGTAATTCAGGCAAGCTGATATCTAACTTATTCATGTGAAAATTCATAACAAATTGTGAGAAGGTATCAAGGAGTGACTGCAAGACTAAATCTTGACTTAACTCCCCATCCATGACAAATCCAAGTTGTCCAAGACGTTCAATCAGATTGATCATCTTTAAGACATAAGTCTCAACAGAAGTGCCCTCGGTCATTCGATATCGGAAGAGCTCTTTAGATATTTCATATCTAGCAGTCCTACTTTGTTCACCATACAGCTCTTGGAGGTGCAACAGTTTAGTAGGAGCATCAATGGTTTCATGCTGACGCTAAAGCTCAATACTCATGGATGCGATCATGATGCATTGAGCCACATATGCATCATCTTGCAACTTTCTGAAAATAGCAATCTCTTCCTTAGATGCTGTTTCTGCAACATTTGCAGGGACAGACGAATTTAGGATATAAAAAATCTTTTCAACAGTGAGAACTATTCTTAGATTTCTTAACCAGTCCGAGTAATTCGGTCCGATCAGTTTGTTAGCATCAAGTATGCTACGTAGTGAAATTAGTGAGAGTGACATTTTCAAATTTCTACATGTGAAAAAAAAACATTTTTAGTAAACATTCATTTAATTAATTTATTTTACCAAAATAAATTTAGTCTTATTTTATATTGGTATCTCTCACTATTTTTGTCAAACTATATTACCCTCATCTATATAGTTCGACAAAATCTAATTAAACTTTTTGTTAGTGAGAATAAGGATCACATTTCAAATATATATAACCTTATGGTGACACAACAAACTATATATATATAATTAGGTAAACAACTCTTTGTCAATTATATCATCACGTAACTCCTTATCTTTTGCCTCTTAGATTATTTTGATCAAGTGGTGACACATGCAAATCAAAATTATCTAAGTTAAGTCCAACTTAGCATTTCATATATTCAAAAAAGAAAAACATCATCCTTGTGGTGACACAACAAAACAACATTGTTCAATTTTCTTTATAAGCATCAAATGTGATAAATTAAAATCTTAAATATTAAATACTTGCCTTGTGTTGACACAAAAAACTCATATTAAATATTTAATACTCAGTTAATTTTATCATACTAGAAGGCGACATTCGATATTCCAAATATCTTTGAATGTTTATGACTTAATATAAATTCTTTGAGGGGTTTGTTATTAATTATCTCATCTTATTTAATGTGCATGCACACACACGCATGCACACACACACACACACACACACACACACACACACACACACACACATATATATATATATATATATATATATATATATATATATATATATATATATATAATATGCGTCATATTATTAAACATGTGAAGCATGTTTGCACAATATATAATGTAAGATCCCAAATTTAATGAAATAAAATTCTAATTTAATTTATGATTATTATTCTAAAACTGTAAAATGCTAAATTGATAAATGGTCAAATGAACAATTAATCAGATAAATGAACAAATAAAGAGAGTAAGTGAGAAATGATGGGGGAAAACATGTGGGAGACAAAGTGGGGGACAAAGAAAAAAAGAAAAGGGAGAAAGTTAGGAAAATGAAGAAAAAGAGAAAGAAAGAAAAATAAAAGAAGGAAGAGATAGGATACTGCCACATTATTTTCCTCTCACGAGAAGAATAAGAAAAGAGAGAGAGAGAGAGAGAGAGAGAGAGAGAGAGAGAGATATGAAGAGATGAAAAGAAGAAGAAAAAGAATAAGAATGAAATAAAGAAGGAATGAAAAAAAATCAAGAAAGGTATTTTCAAAACCTTGATTATTTTAGTTTTTATGAATTTTATGTAAAGAGTACATATTTATGTATGTATTGGATGATTTAAACTTGCATAAACATGAATCAAATGAAAGAAATCAAGAAATCAAAAGAAGAAAGAAATCTGGAAATTTTTAGAAAAATTAGTTTACTACTTAATTTTGCAAAATCCATAACTCTTTGTGTATAATGAGTTAGGAGATGAGCCATATATCAAAAGAAAGCCATAGAAGTAAGCTAAATGCAAAAATTAAAATCACCCAAAAATTCCCTGTGGATTTTTCATTGTGACTGTTTGAATGAAACTGGTACGAAGGACTCACAGTCCGAAAAATCAGTGTTCATAAGCTCTATTGCGTGAGTTATATTATTTAATCCGACCGTTGGATCGTTTCAATTTTTGGATATGTTATACATATATAAGTTAGGTATATGTCCACAAATTTTGAACCGTTAAAGATTAACGTATGATTTGTTATAAATTTTAAGAGGTGACTGATTCAGAATTTTTGTAGCAGAGTTTTTCGGTAAGCCTGTTTCTCTATGTTAGAGGCGGAATTTGGAAAAAATTTCTTCTATAAAGTTGTAGAGAATTAAATTCTACATAAAAAGGACATATGATCCGTAATTATCTGATAAAATGGATAATTATTATGAATTATTGATATTTCTGAATATTTGAATTTATAATTAATTATCAGAAAAAAAAATTTGGCTGAAATATTTTTACAGAAATCTTATAATATCAGTTTAGAATTTTTGTAAATTTTTGATAAATTATTTAAAGGCTGAAGTAATTATATTATTTTTAAACTATTTATAGTTTGTTTGAAAATAGAAGAAATTCATAGAAAATTCTATGAATGATGAAAAATTATGAAACTTGGTGAAAAATCTTATAATATTATTTTATAACTTCTGGACAGTTTTCAAAAATTATTGAATAACAGAAGTAATTATTGTATTTTTTAAGCTATTTATAGTTAGTTTAAAAATAGAGGAAATTCATAGAAAAATCTATTAATGGTGGAAAATTATGAAATTTACTAAAAAATATTACAACAATATAATATTAATATTGATGATGTTTTAAAGATATAAAAGTATGTGGAGTTAGTATTTCTATTTTGAAGCTATTAAATGATAGTTATTATAAATAGAAATAATTATAGAAAATTGTCGGATATAGAAAGCGACAGAAATAACATTTTTATAAAAAATAACGGCAAACCTTTTACCATTAAACTATTGAAATACCGGTGATGAAAATACAGTAATACGCGTGATTCCATAGTAGTACATGGTATTCTACAATAGCACACGAAATTGCGTAGTAATTCATATTATTGATTCTTACGTAAGAAGTCACTCAGTTCTTCATTCAATAATTATCACAGTAGTTATTGCACATTAACTCATATTATTTGATATGATATAATTAAACTAGTTGACAGTATTGAAAGATTGAAAATGTGTAAATAATTGATGAATAAAAGGTGTTAATTAAATATAAGTATAATATGTAGATGTTTGTTTAATTATTTTCATTTTATAAAAGTAAGTTTGACAGGACTTGTTAACACTCTACTAAAGTAGTATGGACCACAACTCTATTATTGAACAAAATTTATTAAAACGTGTACAAGTGGGTTTAATTTTCTCTGTGGGACCATAAATTTCATTACCATTATTTTATGCAGCTCATTTGGTTATTTTGTCAAAGCGTGTGTGCTAATTGTTTTTTCAATTTTTAGTATAAATAGGTTGCTAGGTTGAGCAACTAAATAGACACCATCACTACACTAAAAATATAAAATTCTTTTACTACAATATTATGAGTATAATATTGTGAGTATTTTTGTTGAGTGTAAGGTTACTCCAAGTGTAGATAAGGAATGCAAACATTGTTTAAGTTGATCAATTTCACAGAAAACAGAATTAAGTCACATGCTAAGGTAAGGGATATCAATTTTATGGTAAGGGGTATCATTTTTATGGTAAAGGAATATCATTTTCTTTCATAATCCATATTATGGTAAGATATTATTATTCGTTCCTTCAGCTTATCATTAAATGGTGAAAAGTCCTGAAATGATTAGAATATCCTTAATAGTTTGTGCTTCATCTAATATCTTGACCCGAATCTTTCTATTTAGTCTTAAGTTATTATTTTTGAGTCAGGAACTTTACATTACTTGAATTTTATATTTTATCAGGAATTCTAATTGATTTTTCTGGATATCATGTTGACAATTTGGACTCTGGATAATTAAGTTGAAAATTACTAAGATTTATTTTATCTTATTATTAGGATTATTTATGTCCATTCATTATATATATCATTGTCATCATCCTCATGTTTATATTGTGGTGAAAGTCATCTTTGGCCCGTAGTGCATAAATGAACTATTGATTGGTATGATTAGGACTAGGAATTATGTATTGGTATGATCATGACCTATATTCTTACATACTAATGATGTGGTGAAAATCCTCTTTGGCCCGTAGTGCAAAGATGGACTAATGTTACAGACAAATGATGTGGTAAAAGTTATTTTTGGCCCGTAGTGCAAAGATGAACTAATGTTATAGACAAATGATGTGATAAAAGTCATCTTTGGCCTGTAGTGCAAAGATGAACTAATGTTACAGACAAATGATGTGGTAAAAGTCATCTTTGGCCCGTAGTGAAAAGATGGACTGTTGATTATTGGTTTTACAGTTGTATGTCTTTGGCCCGTAGTGCAAAGATGGACTGTTGATTATTGGTTTTATAGTTGTATCTCTTTGGCCTGTAGTGAAAAGATGAATTTAATGGCATAATTATAAACATGAATTATGAATTGGTATAACTATGATCTTTAGTATTTCAGGTAAAGACAGGTGGTGAACGTTCTCTTTGTCTTGGGTACAATGAAGAACTGTTGATTAGTGTTATATGAATAAAATATTAATGATATACTTTTAATTTAGAGAGGATAGTAGACATTATGTTCTACTTGACTCTTTTAATGGATTGTTGATTCCACTGCTATTATGGTTGAAAACTTTTATCATCTACCATATGTTCGAAATATGTGATTTATTACTGATGAAGGCTATTGACAATTTAATTATCTTAAGTCATGATATTCTTTATTGGGCTATTTGTGCTCACCCTTTTGTTTTACAATCCCTTTCAGGAAATAAAAGTGTAAGTGAGACTAGTAGAGAGAACATGGGTATAGAGTGGTGTTTTGAATTAGTCACAATCCTAATCAAGTTATGAAAATGGTGTGGCGTAATAATTATACTGAGCACTTAAAATGTGTGTGTCGTATTTTATACGTCATTTAATATTTAATTTTGGTGAACAACAATAAGGTGAGGTGAACTCAAATTTGGAAGCGTAAAAAATGCACTCCATTAGAATGAGGAGAACATTAATCTTCTTGTGTTCCTTGAGGACTTGAAATATTTGCTGCTGTATTTTATATGGAATTGTAATAATTTGAGTTTGAATATTATCATATTATACACGTTACAATATTTGTATTGAAACTCGCCGTATAAATGTCGTCGTACTTTGCGCGACAGTTCAATAGTTGTAATAGAAAAGTTCGCGTCAGTAGTCTTATTTCTAGCGACCCAAGATGGGTTGTGTGGACCTATTTTGGGAGCGTCACATATAATATATATATATATATATATATATATATATATATATATATATATATATATATATATAATATTAGCATACATATATAAATTACTATATTTTACTCGGATTGATTATGGACTTTTATTCTAGTTTGGTTCACCAGAGCCACCAAGTGAATCAAAAGGTCAAAACCCTAGGGTGCAAGAATTAACATTTAAATATAACTATTTCATTTAACCCGGGCACCATTACAAACGGGTCTTCAAGCGCTCATTTCTCCTTGATCTCCGGTTCTTCGAGAAATTCTAACAAATCCTATTACATAAACTATTTAATTTAAATAGAAATCTTGATCAGCAGTCAAGGAGAAGTACATAGGAGAAATATAGAATTTACATCAAGAAGAAAACCAGAAAAGACGAGGTACGCAGACCCCATTTAATAAATCCCATTCATTTAAGCATTCATCCAAAATAAAATCCAATCATATTGGTCAATAGTCCATAATCAATTTCATTTATTATCATACATATCACCATATGTATCAATAAATAAAACATTCATCTCATGAATAATAAACATTTAATATATATATATATATATATATATATATATATATATATATATATATATATATATATATCGATTTAATGGGTAAATTAAATTAGCATCAATTTCAATTATGATTTAAAATAAACTCCTTTATTTAATCAATTTGAAATTATATTCTAAATACAAAATAAACAACTTTATTTTAATTTAGAATTTTTGGAAAAACATGAAATCCAAATTTTAATTTAAATAAAACTTTTATTTTAATTAGAAATCAGATTTTATAAATAAAAATAATTTTTATTCCTTTCTGGGTACCGGCGCTGCAGCGCCTTAAATGTACTGGGTTTGGGCGCTGCAGCGCTGGATCAGCCTGTTTTCTGAAACCCGGTCCCGGCGCTGCAGCTCCAGGTTTATACTGTGAAGAGGCACTGCAGTGCCGGCTGACCCGTTTTGAAAACTGACGCGGCGCTGCAGCGCACCGTTTACTATGTGAACAGGCGCTGCAGCGCCTATTCGCAGAAATTGTTTTTCAGTTTGTAAATTCAGCAGTTTTTCTCCAAATACTTAATTTTATACTAATAATTATGCCTAGAAATTTTTTACAAAACATATATCAATCATATATATCAAATCCAAACAATTAATAATTGCATAAAAGTTTGGCTTTGATACCATTGTTAGGTTTGTGAGAATCAAAGACGCAATCAAATTACATAAAACAACGGAATCATAGTAAAAACAGATTTTAAAATTTTTACAAACTAATTACCCGGATCATCCTTTATGAATGTTATTAATTAAAACGAAGAATAAGAAGTTATGGAATCATACCCTTGTAGATTCGAGCTTCTACATATACGAGTTCAACTCCTAGTTCTCCACGATCTCCTTGAATCTCCAAGATTGATTCCTTCCTTTGATAAATGTTAGCCACCCAAATGTTTGGCCTCTAGAGGTGATCCACCAAGGAAGAAGGATTATTCAAGAAAGAGGGTGCTTGGCTAAACCCTAGTATTTCTTTCTGTGTAGAAAAAGGAGAACTCTCTAACAATTAGAATTACATCTACTGATATCTAGCATAAGACTCCTCTTATATAGATATTAGTTAACCATCTTAATCTAATTAGAAAAAAAGTTTTATTTAATTAATTAAACTCATTTAATTAATAAAGTTCCCTAATCTTATTAGGGATAATTAATTAACCTCTTTTAATTAACACTACAAAAAAATAAACATTCGGCAACGATTTTTGGGGCAACGAATTATATAGTCGTTGCCAAATATACATGTTTAGCAACGAAATTTGTCGTTCGTTGCAGTTTGTAAAAGGCTTTCATTTTTTGTAACGAAATTTATAGTTCGTTGCAAATTTTCGTTGCCAATTAGTTGGCGGGGAAAAAAAAATTCCCGCCAATTTACTTTTTTGTTGCTAATGAGATTTCTCCTCATCGTCGGCAACAAAAACTTTTTGTTGCTATATTTCGTTGCCTAATATAGGCCACATTCATTGGCAACAATTGTTTTTTGTTGCGTATTTAATACATTTTTTTGCAACTACTAGTAAATTGTTGCCCAAAATTAAGACAAATCCAATAAGCATGCCTCTTTTTTCCCCCCAAAACGCATTATTTTTTATTTATTTGGACACAATTTTATACAGTGAAATGTTTCACTCCGTCCGTCTCAAAATAAATGCCCAGTTTTATTTTTTTTAAAGTTATAATTTTTGAAATTAAAATTGAGCACATAATAGATATATTTTGTAATTTACAAAAATTAAAGTTTGTAGTTAATTGGATGTAGCTTATAATGATCATAGCACTACAATCATGTGCTGAAACTCAAAAAGCCTTCTAAACTTTCGTCATATCAGCGCTAAGAGCTTGTGAACAGGGTTCACTGTCAGATAGCTCACAACTAAATAATTCTTCACGAACTACTTTTGAAGGAGAAGAGAACCCCTGCTAACTTTCATATTCAGGCCCTGTCAGCTGAAGTTCACAGCTGATACAACCGAAACCGTTACAAAGAATCGGCCCGGTCGGAAGGGCCAGTGAATAATGTACACCCCTTAATGGAGGAATGGACAAAGTGAGAGTCAGGCGCCCTTTGAAATATGTGTTGATAGTTGCCTTCTAAGCCAAAATGAGAGAAAAAGTGTGTTGGTCATTCTTTAACATATAGTACTTGGTATTATTTAGTAGTATTTTGGAGTCAAAATTATTATTTTTTTTGGCAACTTTATTCAGTTCACCTGTCTCTTCGAATTACATGCCAAATTGGTTGAGCATAAAATCAAAACTATGAATGATGACTTTTAACAAACTTTTTTCTTTAAAGATCTCTGTGACTTTGACTGATTGTTCTGCAATTTCCGGTATATGCCTTCAGCGACCCAGGTCTAAAGCATCCATGATTTATTCAGCACATAAAACTCAAAACAACATGAACAGTAGTTACTTTATTAGCGAAAATGAACACCAGTTATTTATACAGCAGCATGCTAACAATTACCAATTAAGATACAAAATACTAACAATGACGGGTTTTTAACCTAAACAAGCTGGGGGTTGATATGTGGGAGGACCTGTCTAGGATCACTGGAACTTTACAACCACACAGGAAATATCATCAGTGCTCTTCCTTGCAAGTACCTCTTCGGTAAGGTGTTTTGCTGCTGATCGAGCATCCTTAATGTGTTTGATACAATCCACGGCTTCTTGATTTGACAAAACATGATACCACATGGTAAATGTATTAAAATACTATCATAGATCATCGCAAACAAAACCAAAAGTTACCATCATAAACACAAATAATTACAAGAAAAGTGGTTTGGTCTTCAGCTTCTCAAGTACTTTTAAGAAATATCCCCTAGTTCATAAACTACTCAAGGAACAAGAGCCCTCTACTTAGATCCAATGGTAGGTAACTTTTGATAATCCATTCGACCCATACCATAATTACAAGTGAAATGAACTTCAAATTCAAACCCAATCATCCTAAATTACTGCAGTTCTTACTCCACTTTCTATATGAACTATGCGTTTGCAACACAAGTATGAACAGAGTCACCTCGTGAAACAGTATGACCAATAAGATAGATCATGCCATGGAGTAGAATAAATCAACCTTCTAAACGCCATCACTTGCTAAGTAACAAATTATGTATCATTATCGATGCTTTCCACTGACACGTCTGGTTCTGAACTAAGTTGTTCTTTTAAGCCCTTGTCACCAAATGCCCTGGCTACTACCAACTATCCATCAACACGGGTAACATCACCTACAATAAACAGAGTGTATCTTTATGCAAATAGATAAACTGGAAAGATGGGGAAAATTTTGAGTGTGCAGCAGGTCCCTGAAATGATACAGGAATAGATTATAGAGGTTATCTAGCACTAGATATAGGCGCCCAGCAAATACCAGGACTCTCACTAATGATAACATCGACTAAATTTTATAGATGGGTATCTTTCAATCAAGTAAGAAATTCATAAGGAAAGGATGTTCTAAACCACATTTCATACAAAGAGAAATGCCAAATAAGCGTGTATCAACTACATAACAAAAGAGCACAAGCCGGTCATTTCTTCTATACATTATATCCAACTATTTCAAAGAAATCCACATAATTTTAAGTACAAATATACTATTTGCCTTCATAGTCTTATTTTTGCAATGCATAAATAATACTGTAGATAGTTTACGTGCCTACACTTTTAAAGATCCCATATAGCAACTGTAAGTAAAATTTTCCATCAGTTATAACATACTAAAAGTCATGTTTATATCAACACCACAGCTTAAATAGATAATAATTTGTGCATATAAACAGAAAAGAGTCGAATATGGACTTAGTAATGGCGCTTACATAATGTCGGATTGGCATGTCCGTCTTTTCATTTAAAGGAAAGCCTTAAGGCTGGTTTTTTATTGGACTTGAAGTTAGAGATTTTCTCTTTTTATCAGAGGATGAGGTAGTACCAGCAAGACAAGGCAAATAATTATTTGGGAGAAGTCCACAATTGTGCAACATTCCCATATCTTCCCCGCTACCTCTTTCATCAACACATTCAGTAGAGATAACATTCACCGAAACTTGAGTGTTTCCCTCACTTTGAGGATCACTAGATTTCAATTGAGAGCCAGTCAGGGTATTTACATTATCAGCAAGATCTCTGACCAAGCTATATTCTGAATTTTCTTTTGATTCTGTAATAGGTTCTTTTAGGGGATCCGAGGTAGCAAAGGATGGAACACTGCCATTATGATTTGTAACGCCCCGAAATCCGGTCTATCTTCACACTCGGATTTCGTACATCACGAGTACATCATTCATCCAACATACATCATTATATACTAAAATATAACAACATACACTCTCAAATCCCAGGTTCTGGAAACCTTATAACCTCTTTCATTACAAATAATGATAATTACATTATTCATTTCATCTTACAAGAGTGACTTTTATCTGTCACCAAGGATACATAACAGTTTATTAAACTAGTCTATAATTCAATTTCATCTTTCTATAATACAAGTCTTCACTTGACCTTCTCGCTCATTCACATTCTGAATGGAACTTCATCGGGATACCGTCAGCTTGATCTTTACGGGATCCTTAAGTTCTTCTAACCTCGTTCGTTGAAAATGTTTTTCATTTAAAGCAAGTGTGAGTATTCAATTCCCCACCAACTCATAACAGTTGAACAAACAACTTCAGAATTTAAACATTTCTTTAGAACTTCTATAACATAATAAAGGTTATGAAATAGCTTGAATAATAGGAATAGTCTCGATTCCTATCATCTTAAAACATCAGTCACTTTTACTTTGAAATACTTTCATTCCTCTACCTTTTTCATACACATCTTGTCTGGCTAGAATCATTAGCACAGACTTAATAATAACGGTGCATGTATAAACAGAACATACTTGTATTGAACAGCTCAATCACAGAATAGTTCATATTATAAAAACACCGAAGTGTTCACATTGTGGCTCAAGGCCTCATACGTTCTACCACCTTGTACAAATATAGCACATTTGCACATAGACCGAACTTCTCAAGTTTAACATCTGAGAAGTTTAAGAAACTAGCATTCATTTAGAATATAAATGAAGTTAGAAAACTTGCCTTACGCCCAACTACAGCTTACATTGAACTGCTCATTTCAATTCATATATAACACATAGGGAGAAAATATAAACACCAATTAGTCATATATTGAACTTACGTATTGGTTTACTTAACTTTACTTCTTAGGGTTTGCGTTCTTGCAATATAAGTTTACGCAACTAACTTCCTTTACCAGTTTACGGTTTCATGACATACAGAGATGTCTTACTCAAAACGTTCATTATCTTTAATGATTTGCATTCTTATCTTCTTCTTATAACTTCTCTAGGACTCAGCACACATCGCTTCTCTGCTAGTAGTCCATATGGTACTATAAGTGGTTTCCCACAAACAACCAACAAACAAGTTCTCGTCTCATCTACACTGCCATCACAGTGAGTTAGATCGGTTGCCAGTTTCGTATATACCTTCGCTCTCTGAAGGAATTGTTTAGCTCAGCTCCCATATGTCTACCATCAAATGTTACGATTGTACCACAGCCTAAACTTATCTTAACTTATCCGAACTATTAAACTTAATGTTTGTTAAATCAATTTCTTATTCCTTACGGCTTTCTGGCAACTAAATGCCATACCTCAAGATTCATTCCTTATCGACTCACATTCGACTTTCATTAATCTTATTACCGTTAATTCATTACGGCTTTCTTGATAATACATATCTTATTAATACTTTCGTTATCCATTATATGAACCCCATGTTCATTACTCGTTCTTAGTGTCAAAGCCATACTGATCGTTGTATGCTAAGACCAATCGTTCATCACAACAACATTACGTTCACAGCGTCTAAACGCTTTACACTTATCTCTCACAATCATGACATAACATCAAAATTTTATTCATTACCTTCGTCACTCAACGTCTAAGGAATCACAATCATAGCAATCTCTTACGTTCGTTTATTATGACTACGGTCCTCGGATATCGGTTACGTAATCTATCGCTTAAATTCTCTGTCTTTTAATCTAGTTTAATCTTTCCGTTCAACCTTCATTAAAGGTTTAATTCACTTGCTTAAGTGTTACATTAGTTGGACATTATGTTCTTTATCTTCCCTTACGTTCTCCCAAGAGTTGAGCAATTAAAAGCTCTTCTCTAGCTTTTCCTTCACACCGGCGCTACGGCGCCACTCCCTTCTCTATTTCTTGCACTGCGGCGCGACCTTACGTCATCTTCTTCTTCAGTCTGACGCTGCGGCGTCGAGTCCTTCACTAACTCTAGCGTTGCGGCGCCAATTAACAGCGCATGAAGCCCTCGAGCTCGCACTGCAGCGTCGCCTCCCAAGGCTCAGCTGGCGCTGTGGCATCGAGCACAAAACCTAGAAAAGTTCTCTAAGTCTTGAATCAAGTTTTAGATGCTTACCTCCCGATCTCATAACTTCTTCGTTATAACTCGAAATGAGGTCATTCCAAAGCCATTCTCTTCTTTATCTTACGTACTTCAATACCCCTCAGATAAAACTTCATTTTGAATCAGTTAACATGCCATTCGATTGGCTTGATCTTCACCCTTCGTTCATTTTTATTCTTTTAATGTTCTTCACTCGTTCGTCCGTAATTCGGTCATCCGAACATGGAACTCGTTTGTTCTTAAGTCCACGACTCATGTTTTCTATGTTCTCTTACCTCCTTATGAAACCTTACACGTTCGGGTTCATTTACTAACTTTCTAATTCTCGTTCGTCTTTTATGAAATTTTCGCCATAACTTCGTTATAGCTAAGTTTAATCTGTTCTTCATGAATGTTTCTACCGTTCTTAACCAAGCAATAAACAACTAACTTATACGCAATTATTTTAAACTTGTCCATCAACAACAATTATCCTATGATGATTTTAAATTTGCCCATCAACAACGTTCTTCATGTTCTTCGTATGTTCTTCGTGTTCTTCATTTTAATCGATATTTTAGATTACAATTTCACTTTTTATTGGAATTTGATGTTATAGAACATCAGTCCTTACTTATTTCACCTACTCATTCATATAATCCACTCGGATCGTTCTAATTCATTACTAATCTTATACTTCCTTAAGAAATTTATTTACTAAACTTCAAATTTCTTATTTCTTCTTTTCTCATGATTTCAACCATATGAAATCATCTCTAACTGTGATGCCCCTAAATTCAGGTACATGAAACCCGAACTTAGTGCTTCACGATACCATTTCTATGAGCGGAATAATACTAATAATAATAACAATAATATAGATTATCAAATTTAATTTACATATTATCAGAGTTTTAAATCCCAAGTACGAAACCTTCAAACATTCGTTTCATTACATGATAATTAATATATATCATCATTTCCCTAATAAAGTCTAGTTATTACAAAAGATAGTCTTATCATTCATTCAGCGACCTTCCATTTCCCTTTGTTCTTAGAAGAGCCTCCAGGTTGTTCACCTTTAGCTGAAAACATTTAAATTTAAGCAAGGATGAGCATTTGAGTGCCCAACAAGTAATAGCAACAATAACATTTAGCTGAACGAATTAAATATTTTCTTTGAACGACACTCTTACAACGAATCAACAGTTGTAAAGTAAACTGAACCGATAATAAACAATATATCATTTGATTTCAAATTTTTGAAACTACGTAATGACTATAAATGAGGATCAGTTGACAAACTATGAACACTATTTTCTATTTTCGAAAAGGTTAAACAGAACTTCATCTGTAAACCGTCATTACTTACGGGCACGGGGGGTGATTAGCGCGTTATGCCCTGTATTGATCAATACTACATTAAAGGACGATATTTTCGTCCAGCATTCCCGCCTTAGGCGCATAAAAGTTTCCCATAGTTGGGATGTTCATACCAGTCTTGAATCTAAACCAAAACAATTTAGTTGGATAAAGTTTTATCTTGTTCAACAACAACTTTAAATATATGTCTAGCTGGACCAAATAGCTTAGACGACTTTTAATTCAACTTATACATACTGAACACCGATAAGTATGTATCAACATGTGATAAAATATAATGATTATCCAAGTGGGGACACTTGTATAACCATGTTTTAGAAATTAACGATCAGAATATATAGTTTGATCAATAATAACAGAATAAAGGAACTTGTACAACAATTATAGTTTAATAACTTACTTATACAGAATCATTGCATAAGTATATACAAAGGTTGAAATATTTGAATAATTGAAATGAATAATTCAGATATTATCTTACGCATGTCCGTTGCATAAAGTAAATGCAAAGAGTTAGATACTTGCCTTGTCTGTTGCTTACACAACTTAGATTTATCTTTTTTATCAAGCCCTATCATTAAATAGATCATTTGTTTGATTAGAATAACATATCATATCATATAATACTGCTTATTACAGTCAGCACATTCCCTAATCACATTAGCATATAGGTTTAACAACCATTGAGTCACAAATAATCACTTATCTAATCACATTATCTAAGTCCAGATCGATTTCTAAAACATGTCGGTCTACCGACAGCTTTATCGGGTAATTATCGAGTCTAAGACTCTGTCCTGTAACTCAATATCCGCCATATGACTTATAATAATTTTAAAACATTTATTATGATTTATCATGAATTTCAAACCTCGAAATCATATTTAAATAATTTAAATACTAATCAATTCTATTATCATTAATATTTAATTAGTATTAAACTATTAATGAAATCATTTCTAAAATATTAAACTTATTTATAATAACTTGAAATACTTTTAAAGTATTAATATTACCCTTAAATGATTTTTAAAATATTTAAAATTATTTCTAAATAATTACCATTAATATTAAGATATTAATGTTCTATTTATCAAAATATTAAAAGTCATTATTCATAACTTAAAATATTTTTAATTCATTTATATCCTTTTAAATGATTTTTAAATTAATAAAACAATTTTTAAACTATTTATTATTAAATAAATTTACTATTTTTAATAATAAGTTAGTAATCATTAATATTAATTTATTAATAAAATTATCCTTTAAATATTAAAAGTTATATTTTATAACTTAAAATATTTTTAAACACTTTATTTTTATTTAAAATAATTTTTATAATATTAAAATCATTTTTAAACTAAATTATTTAATATAATTATTAAATAACTTTAATATCATTAATAATAATTAATTAATGAAATTTACCTTTAAATATTGAAAGTTATATTTTATAACTTAAAATATTTTTAAATACCTTATTATTATTTAAAATAATTTTTAATCTAATAAAATCATTTTTAATTAATTTATTTAATTCATTTAGTACATAAAATAATTACCATTAATATCAATTTATTAATGAAATTTATTGTAAAATATTAAAAGTCACTTAAAATATTTTTTTATATCATAATATAATTTTTAATGATTTTTTCAATATTAAAATCATTTTTAAATAATTTATTTAATATTATAATTAAATAAATTAAATACTTTTAATATTCTAAAAATATTAAATATCTATGAAATATATTTAAAATAAATAAAAACTAATTTTCAGAATTTAAAATAATTTTTAATAATTTATTTTGTATTTTTAATAATTAAAAACTATTTTTTTCTATTTATTAATTAATTTCTAGAAAATAATAAGCTGTCTGTCGCTAAAGGCCACCTATAGTGACAAAACTGTCGCTATATGTGTTCTTCACGTTCTTGAGCCCAAACCTAGAAAACATGTCAGTGGTCGAGCTAGCAACTTTGACCGAGCTTAAATTCGTGTGTGATGTGTTTCTGGGAAACTTGTTGATCAGATCATGTAGTAATATAACAAGACTACAAGATCCAACAACAAACAAGTTCATAGCACACAACATCAAAGAGATCTAACCCAGCAAAGTAGCTGTCAGAGGCTGTTCTTCATTTCTGGGTTGCCCAGAAATGAAGAACAGTTCAAGCATGCACTTTTAGGCTTCCATAACTTATGATTCGTGCAATATTTATGTGATGTAATGAGTTCAGTATGTAGCCAACATGACAAGGAAGAGTTATATCACAGTAGATCACTAAAACAACAACCTATCAAGCAGATTCGTGCTGGTCAAACCATGTCATACGACATGGTCAAGCGTTTTCTGGGTTACCCAGAAAATAGCTTCCATGATCGTTTGGCCTGGTTTGACCGTCCTCTATAATTACACCGTTTGATGATTAGGATATTATAAGGCATAATATTAGAGTTCATATACAAGAATACAAGCTAGATACAACAATCAAACTAAAACGTCTAACAATACAAAGATCTGGGCTGTTCAAAAAAACTGACAAACACGATTTTTAGGTTCTGGGCTGCCCAGAATTTCGTGCAGTCAACGTCGGTCAATGGGATTTGACCTAAAATATCTTTGATTTCAGACATCAAATGGCTATTCTACCACTTACATCTTAAAGACCATATACGAGGCTACATATTGAAGCTTTAAAACAACACAAACAACAAACGAACAATGATTTATAAGGCCTGGCATTCATTGTCAAACCTCAAATTTTTTTTTCCAGATTTCTTTAAAACTTAAATCTGAGCCTCTAGGTGTTATGGATCTAACATCTAGCAACCCAGATCAACATTAGACAACATAAACAACATATTCTAACACTTAATCATAACATCTAACACAAATTTTTGGACAAAAATTAAAGCTAAGGTTTTATACCTTTCGTTGATAAATTTCTGATTTTGTGTTGCTGATTTGTTTATTGTGGACGTGGGGCTGCGTTTTGGGACTATAAAACTTACAAATTTCGTGGGTCTTTGTGAGAGGAAGTCTTGGTTAGGTGTTGTGCAATTTTTTTAGTAAACAAATGCATTTTCTCTCTCCTTCAATCTATTTATAGACCAACAAGGTACATGAATTAGCTGATTGACACTACAACAAAAAGAGCCATCTGCGACCAATAATATCAGCGACCGCCGTATCCGGTCGCTGATAATAGTAACAGCGACTGCTATCTGCGACCGATAGGATTCTAGTCGCTAGTTCATATCAGCGACCGCATGCGGTCGCTGTTCGGTCACTGATATGAATTTCCCTCCTAAAATTTGGTGCGAAAATTTAGCGGGGCGACCACTCTCTGTCAGTGACCACGGTCGGTCGCTGATATGTCCACGTCATTAAATATTAGCGACCGCATGCGGTCGCTGATGGCGGTCGCTGATTCTCATGAACTTAATCAAGTTCAGCAGTTCGCTCGATCAGTACTAAAGAAAAAAAAGAGGGGGAGACACTAATGAGAGGGAGAAGAGGGAGTAGGAGGAGAAGAGAAGAGAAGAGGGAGGAAAACTACCACTACCGTCGACGCCTTCACCACCGACATCACCGGCTGACGCCTTCACCACCGCCGGTAACCCCTTTAATTAATCCCTAAATTAAACTATTTTTCTGTTATTTTTGATTGAATGGGCATGATTTTTTTTTCTGAAGATGTGAATGTGTTGATGTTCTGCTTCTAGATGCCATTTTCTTGAATTTTTTGGGTTTAATTTGAGTTTGACTGAAAATCCAAATGGGTTTGACTGAAAATCCAGTTTAATTTACAGTGTCTTGTTCAAAATGGGTAAATTTACAGTGTCTTGTTCAAAATGGGTAGAACCCTAATGGGTATGAAACTTTTGGGATAATCAATGAATTTAAAAAGAGAGATTCTTTTATGAGTTGATTGATACCTATATGTATATATACACACAAATACATCATATATGTATAATTTTGTAAGTATATACACACACTTTACACCACAAGAATAATTTGGGAACATGCATGATTAGGTTTCATGTTTTAATATGAGATTATCTAAAGTTGGATAATTTTTTATTATTGAATAACAGTTGCTGAAATTTGGAAAAATTTTGAATATAACATTACTGCTGAATATATTGTTGCTGAAATTTAGATAAATTGTTGTTGATATTGCTGAAATTGGGACAATTTTTGGGCTTCTTATTGTTGTTACTAATATTGGATTCTCCTAAATTATGCCCTGAAATTGGTCAAGTATGCATGCCCTCGTGCATGTGGATAATTCATATTATAGGGGAGACTCTGCCGAAATTTTTTCATATATAAGTCAAATGGCTATATAACTTGAACATTAGGGCTTAACCCAAAACCTTGGTTGTAATATATGATCATACTTATACCAATCCAATAACTTGAACATGAGTATGACATAAAACATAACTAGGAATTAAGTTTATCCATAATTCAATCAAGAAGAAGGTTCAAAGAAGTTTATCCATAATTCACAGTCGAGAAGACATACTTGTCTAAATCTTCATATATAAGTCAAATGGCCATATATGCATTCGTATTCACAGGGGCTAATAGTATGCCTTCTTCTGCAATCTTGATATACGCATCGTTATAGTTTCTAGAACACATTTCAAATTCCATTGGTTGTTCTTCAAACTTGACCATCAAGATATTTTCATCACCTAATGTCCTATCATATGCAGACCATGCATGATGTAATGATTCATATTCTACCCCTAGGAATCTATTGTCTTTAGGTTGTTTTGGAATGTATCCTTGTTCAATTCCCGAATAATCATATATGATGCACACTCATGTTATATATGTACATATACATGTATATGTATTTATAAGCATCATAAATGGGATTAAGCTGAATTGTAAATCTCTAACAAGGGAATACAATAATTCATGTCAACATAGGTACCGTGGAATCATGGACCTCTATTCAGACCGTAGTTGGATGGCACGACGAAAGTCAAGTGCCCAGATAGGTGCTACAGCTGAATTTAGAGCTGGTTGCTTAGTGTTTTTGGATTATGTGTATAGTCACCCGGAATGTATGAATGGTAAGTCGCAGATACGATGTCCATGTTTGAAGTGTAAGAATATAAATTATATGGACAGAGACGTGATAAACTATCATTTACTTGTTTCTGGGTTCATGAGAAATTACGAAGAATGCTGGTGGGCACATGGACAGAGAAGAGGTGGTGGCATCACAGAAGTACACAATTCGGGCAGTAGTACTCATCGTATGAATGAAATGATTCATGATATTGCAGGGCCAGATTTTGATTGGGAACAAGGCAGAGAACAACCTATGAATTCTGATGCGAAAGACTTCTTTAAGTTGTTAGACGAGGGTAGCGAGCCATTGTGGCATGGTTGCACCAAACACACTACATTGTCTGCAGTGGCGACATTACTTAACATCAAGGCTGATCACAACATGAGCCATGAGTGTTTTGAGTCGCTCTTGAAGGCCATTAAGAGTATGTTGCCTGACGGTGAGAAATTGCCTGATAACTATTACTTTTGTAAGAAAATGGTGAAGAAGTTGGGTCTTGGATACCAAAAGATCGATGCATGTCCCAACGATTGCATGTTGTTTTATAAGGAAAATGAACAGATGACAAGGTGCACGTTTTGCAGTCATGATCGGTTTAGGCCTAATAAAGAGGGTGTGACTACAAAAAAATCAAGTATACCGTTTAAGATTCTAAGGTATTTTCCAATAACACATTGGCTAAAAAGATTGTACATGTCTTCAAGAACAGCTGAACATATGAGTTGGCATGCGAAATCTCCAGCTAAAGATAGAGAACTAAATCATCCCGCAGATGGGAAGGCTTGGAAAGATTTCAACTTAGCACATCCTGGATTTGCATTGGAACCTAGAAATGCGAGGCTTGGATTGTCCACTGATGGTTTCAATCCGTTTGGCCACTCAGCTGTTCCGTACTCATGTTGGCCTGTGATTGTTACTCCGTACAACTTACCTCCTTGGATGTGTATGAAACAGCCATACTTGTTTCTTTCACTCGTGGTTCTTGGTCCTAAGAGTCCTGGAAAGAACTTAGATGTTTACTTGAGACCTCTTATAGACGAGTTGAAGGTATTATGGGAGGATGGAGTACAGACTTGGGATGTTGCAACGAAAACAAATTTCAACCTTAGGGCAGCGGTTATGTGGACTATAAGTGACTTCCCAGCTTATGGTATGTTAGCTGGATGGAGTACACACGGGAAGTTGGTTTGTCCGTATTGTATGGAGCATACAAAGTCGCTTAATCTATCAAAAGGTCGAAAGCCTTGTTGGTTTGACTGTCATCGTCGGTTCTTACCGGTAGATCACCCATTTCGAAGAAATAGAGAACACTTCAGGAAAGGGAAAGTAGACAATGATATGCCTGCACCGCAATTTTCGGGAACGGAGATGCGAGATCGTGTGATGAGATTGCCGGTTATCCCATTTGGTAAGGTTGATGCCACAAATATAATCAATGGGTTTGGCGAATCTCATAACTGGGTTCGGAGAAGCATCTTTTGGGAACTGCCTTATTGGTCTACAAATTTGATTCGTCATAATCTAGATGTGATGCATATTGAGAAGAATGTGTTTGACAATGTGTTTAACACTATGATGAATGTTACGGGGAAAGCCCTGCACAATGCTGAGATTGACCATCTAGGACAGGGTGAGCAGTATATGCATGAGCATTGCCCCTGGTGGTGCGCACATCCCATATGGGTGCAGATATGTGAGCAGTGGAGAGATGAGAACTGGGTCAAGAGACGTAAGACTGCCGCCTCGAACAGATCCTCAGGTGTATCTGAAGGCGAAAAGGCAAAAGGCACGTACAAGGGCGGCAGTATATCTCAGCTGCAACATATTGCTGCTAGGGTACGTATGTATAACAAGCTTATTGGCTTAGTTATTTGTCTTTATGTTTACAGTCATGTTTTGTAGCTAAAATATCATATGTTTACATATTAATATGAGAACATGAACTGTAGGAGTCTGAGTCTCAAGGTCAACCTATCAATTGGTTGGATGTGTATGTGGCCACCCGTGATGGTCTGCCTGATGCTGTTCAGATAGCGATAATAAGTTAACTTTAAACATATTATAGTCATGTTTTTTAGCATTTCGTATTTATTTTTAACTATTTATTTGTTGACCTTCTGACAGGACACTTATAAGGGCTTAATGAACGAGCGTTATCCTGAAGGCACCCCACGTCCGGCGATTGATCAAGAATTGTGGGAGAGGGCGTCCGTCGTGAAGAAAAATTATGTTAAAGGCCAAGGACAAAGACGACGCCCGACCATCAGTGGCATAGGCAGCTCTGCTACCCAGTCTACACAGTCATCAGGTCATCCAGCCTATCATACTCCTGCTGACTGTGTGAGAGCGATCTGTCAAAATCGTGATCTTCTTCTTATAATGGGCGGGCATCTGCATTCTCTGAATCCTGATGACTTGGCGAAGGCAGTGGCGAAAGCAGCAGCATCACAGCATCAGGGTGGCGACCAGGTACTTTTAATGTTTCATTACGTACATTGTCTATTATTTAGCTTTCCCCATGTCATAGCAGTATCAACACATGTAACATATATGTTTTATTCTTTTGTTAATTACAGGGTACTAATTTGAATGATCCATGAAGAGCTAGACCAGTCATGCATGTTAGATTTGTAAAGCCTTGTTAGACTTGTTTTTTAGATTTTTAAAGCCTTGTAATCTTTTAAACTACTTATCTTTGGATTGTATTGGTTTACGATTCTATTATATGGATGTTTACGATTGTATTGTGTTGTGATGATTTAGATTCATTCTTTAGACTGTATGTATGGATGGATGTTTATCATATAGTAGTTATCATGGATGGATGGATTCTTATATATACTGCTGTGTTGGGATAAAAAGCAGGTACAAGGGAGGTTATTTTTGGGAAATCAATAAAACAGGAAAAATATTTAAAAAAAAAAAACAAAGTCAGCGACCGCACGCGGTCGCTGATACAGTATTAGCGACCGAGTAAGGTGCTTCTACTTCAGCGACCGCCTGCGGTCGCTATTACCGGTCGCTGACACGTGTGCCACATCACGTCTGACACATGACTCAGCATGAGTCAGAATAGCGACAGCTGAGGTCGCTGATTGCGGTCGCTAACGATGCGGTCGCTATTGTTGGTCGCTGATGTCATTTCAGCGACTAGATTTTCTGCGACTACGATTAGCGACTGCATACGGTCGCTGATACCCATCTGCGACTATAAGCGGTCGCAGATGTGCGGTCGCAGATGTGCGGTCGCTGATTAGCCTTTTTGTTGAAGTGTGAGTTGCTTGTTGCTGTCAATTATGAGCATGTGGAGTGGTTGAAGTGGTTCACCCACTCAACCTATTGCCAAAACCTAGTTTGTAGCTTTAATAATGCAAAGGGGCAAAATGGTCATTTGTATTCTCCATTTAATGGCATAATTGGAACATGGCAAACCCTTGGGGTTTAACCCTTAGGGTTTAACCCTAAAGTTTAGCACAAATTAAAGGATTTAGCAATTAGGGTTTGCACGAAAATAAAATCAAATAAAAATTTAAATAACTTTTAGTTTTCTAAAATTTTGAAATTTGGGTTTTCTAATTATGATTAATCCTCTAATTACACTATACAATAACATTAGGGTTTAGATCATATTATTATCATTAACCTTGCTAAAATAGCAATTAGGGTTTAAGATTTTGATAATTAGGGTTACTAAAATATAATTAGGATTTTCTAATTATCAAATTAGGGTTCTGGATATTTAAGGCTTTAAATTGCTAATTAGGTTTTCCATAATTAACAATAAAATCTAATACTTGTTAATTAAACACATTAACATAATTACAACCAATCTCGAACTCTAATTTGAATTTAAAATTAGGGTTTATCATTTCCAAAAATTAAGGTTTTAGAAATATTAACTAGGGTTTTCTAAAAATTAGGGTTTCTAGAATTTTAATTAGGGTTCACCTAAATAATACATTTAATACACGACATAAATTATATAACACACTTATAAAATAATCTTGCACTCTAATTTGGATCTCAAATTAGAGTTTAACATTATTACTAGGGTTTGGTCATAATACACCGTAATTGACCTACCATTAACAATACAGAAATACATTACATATTCATAGCACTGAAAAATCAAATTAATATTATATTATTATTTTCATACCTTGACAATAATCCACAATTAGGGTTTGGATTCCATATCTGATTTATTCTTCATATTTAACCTTAATAATTAAGGTAAAATAATTCACTTAATAACTTGTACTAAACTCATATAATAAAATAATTATTATAATTATTCTAAAAATCACTTCATATATTATTTAAATAATATATGATTATATTTTTATGAAAAATAATTAATAAAAGCATTTCTACCATAATTTAATTATTATCAAAATATAGTTTTTAATAATCAATAATTCTAAAATAAATTTACTTGAAAACATTTATGCAATAAATATATTTTTATTTACCACATAAATACATATACACATTATCTTGTACAAATCCTCATCCTTAATATAAAAAAAATTTATACGCAAAATTTCTTATTTATTTATGTAGAAAATATCGGGTTGTTACACTAACCTTATCTACTTCTTATCTTCATTAAGTTATATTTTTAAACATAAAAACTTAAAGAAAAATTATAAGAGATTAGGTTCCGAATTACCTTTCTCCTTTAATCTCTTTCCGTCGGACAAAGATTGCTCATGAGCAAGCTTTTCCTCTTCCTCATCCTCTTCTTTCTCCCATCCGAACTCTCTCTCTCTCTCTCTCTCTCTCTCTCAAAGTGTAGGATTTTCAAAATTCCAAAATAATGAACTAAGCTTCCTATTTATAGAAAACCAAGGCTAGGGGTATTTTAGTCATTTTGCCCCCGAACCTCCTTACTATTCACACCTCCATACTATTTCCACCTCCTCAATACACCTCCTTACTATTCATGAGACTTCCCTTGGAAGTTTTACGGTTTTGTCTTTCGAGTTTCATCCGACAGTTCGAAAATTACGATTCTTGGAATCCAAATATTTTTGGATATTTTGTCTTTTTCCTTTACCGATTAACTTTTACGTATTCTTCGGATTTCTGAAAAACTAAAAAACACTTTTTGATGTTAAGCGTTTTCCTTCACATTTTCCCCTAACGTAGCTAAACGAGTGAAAAGTACATAGCACTACTTTTCGTCGTTTTTATTTCGTCCGATTTCTGCACGTTTTTCGAGAAAAACTTTTATCGCCTTACTTAACTTTTCATGATATATTATCGTCAAATCTTTGAACGGAATGTCATTTCGACATACCGAACTCTCGAAAAGGCTTAGGTTATTTAAACCTGAACCCTTAGGATTTCGTCGGGTGAATAGTGTCTATTTCGTCTTTTTCCCCGAAAAATATTTTTTTTCCAGAAAAATTTTATTTTCATCTTGAAAATTCTTATTCATTCAATCTAGCTCGTAGCCAGAATCCTCCCGACTTATAATCATCCTAGGTTATAGAACGATTAATAAACACATAGCACAGAATAGTATTAATAAAAATTTATTTTATTAATAACTAATTCTTTAAACTTAAATTCTGGATGATTCGAATTTTCAGTTCGTTACATTCTTCCCCCCTTTGTCCTCGGAATTTTTTAAAACCACACCCTTACCCGGGTCATCATATTCACCCCTTCTTCACAAAATTTTGTCCTCGAAATTTTAGCCTACCCTTCTTCTCAACTTTCCTTTAACGGAGTTCTTATCTTTCCCTCATTCCTAACCCCCATAACCTATCAAGAATCATGAAGTAGAAGGAATAATGAGGAATATAAAATTTCCTTTTAAAACGTTTCATAGTTTTGCTGAGGGGTCAAATCGACCATGAACTCTTACTAGGTTTAATAGCATAACGCCGTAACCTTTCTTCCACTGTCAGTTTACAATCACAAAGAAAGTAACTACCTCTTACCCATCGTATACCCCATTTCGGGATATGTTCACCTCAGACTTAATCATTAGATTCCGCACCAAAACAATTTGGTTTGGAATAACTTCTTCAAAGAAAGCTCGATTTTCTTTTAAACATGACATACCATTTGTCTAGCTGAATTAAGTAGCTTAGACCATACCAATAAATTGAATATCAACGTAAAACATTCGTCTAGTCAACTCAATTGACATTGACTACTTCTGTAAATTCATTTGTTATACCTCAAAACATTTTATAACGTCATGATACTGTACTTTTCACAGTACGTTGAGGACTTCGTCAGTTTGTGACTTCGCCATTATACATCATACCATAGCGGGTTGTTGATCCTAAGATCACATTCAACACCAGGTTCAATTGCATTAATAACTCCATCCTTTTATCATCCTTGCATCAAATGCACGGATGATATAAAATTTATTTTGATATTTTAAATCAATTTCTGTCTAGCCGAAGCAGTTAGCATAGACATACCAAGAATAGCTCTTTTAAAATATGTTGGTTCCAAATGTTGAACCAATTCTTTTTTTTAAATGTACATATCAGCACGATTTTAATAAAGTTCAAAATCTAGCATAGCTAGATGACTTGGAATATCTTATTCTCCATCTTCCTTCATTATCTTACTGCGACAATACTTAATCTTCTCTAGCACCTTCAATACTAAGCCTACTGAAAACAACTCATTTTCAGTCTAAACATTCCTATATCTTAGTACAGTCCATCAACTTACCACACATTATGAGTTCAGGAACTTTCCATGTGACACCCCCAAATCTAGGTACTTCATTTCCACACGGTTTGGTGCTCACTATCCATACATTCATACTATCTACCAATATACAATAATATTTAAACCATAAATCCTCCCTTTAAATAGGGTTACAACATTAATTCAAAAATATCCCAGGTTATCTAACCTTTAAACATCATTCAAGTGCGGAAATAGATAATTACATTACATCATTATTAAAATTCGATCATCAGATTAAAAGTTTAAAGTCATAACAATAACCATCATTACAAGTCTTCATCACTTGTACATTTTCCCTTTCCTTTGCTAGTTTAAGGCTCATCTATCTTCTCAACTTTAGCTGCAATAAGTATATAAATATGTAAGAGTGAGCAAAACAATTGCTCACCTGATATAATAATGGATCAACAGGAGAATAACAATAATAACTGTCAACGAATAGGCTCATCAAAACTGGGTAGTACTCTAACAATGATAATCAAAAACTAGAATCCAAAAATATGGAATATATGTAACTGAGGGTCATAAGACCATGAACTATGTCCACAGTTGCGTGTAATCTTTTAACTCCAACTTTAACAGTCATAAGACTATAAGAACTCCTCGTACTTAGGGGGATCAGCCTTTCGTATAATGTATTGTGCACAAACATTTCAACGCTATGCGTAAATTATCCCCTAATAATAATTGGGTTGTTCATCCCAGTATTTAGAGTACAAGTCCGCACCAAAGAAAGTTTGGTTCGAATAAGCTTTCAAGGAAAATTGAAGTTTAACGAACATCAACTAGAGGACTAGTTGAATCAATAGTGTTCGATAATCACAACAGACGTTTAATAACAACATAACATAGAACAATTGAGAATCATAAATGAACTGATTATACGTATTAAACTCATGCTTGAAATAACTATAGAGCATCCGTATTCAACAAAATGAATAAAATGGTAACCCTTTGCTTGAACAATAAATAAGCTACGGTTAAAGTCTTATAACATTAGAAATTAAATTACTGAACGTACATTAATTGATAGCAATCTGAAAACTAAAAACTTGCCCAACATGGTATTAAATTCATGCAAGGAATAAAACAGTTCAAAAATAAAGACGAGAGTTCAAACTCTGTTCACTATACAAGAATGTAACTTAAGAAACTTGCTTAACTATAAACAAGTTAGAATGAATCAACAAAATTAGAATTCAAATAACATTAGAGTTAAAGTTAGTTCGAATGAACTAGGACGGTTGACTTATTCAATCAACAGTTGAAATAGAAAGCGTGCTCAATCAAAGAATAAAGCTTTACAATGTAATAATGAAACTAGCCCAACGAAAGTAAAGAATTAGGAAACTTTCTAAATGTAAAAGATAGAGTTTAGGAACTTGCCTTGAGCGTAAGCTATAAAATTAACTCACGATCACCTACACATAATTTTAGAACCACAATACCTATTAGATATGCTAACATACCATAACATAATCATTACCATTTACATTTCAGAAACTTTATGTGTTTTACTTCGCAACACTTGTCTAACTTTCATTATATATACTAAATCACCGCATAACACGTTCTTGATTTACTAATCATTTTTTTTAAAAAAATTTGAATTCATAATCCACATCACAAGACTCTACTTAACCTTGTTGTTACATGATTCTCATATTACTATAACCTTAGGCTAAACCACAAAGAACGACCAAAGTCTGCAGTACAAGCAGACTTAAGTGTCTGAAAATGGGCACTCGTGCGGCGGCGCGAGTTTTGTATGGGGATGTCGCGCGCCCGCGTGACTTGCAGAACCCAGTTTTGCGGAACAAAGCCACAACACTTTTCTTAAGCCAACTAACCCGAATTTCACCCATCAAACAGTAAAATTAACACATACAAATGATATAACACCATTACAACATGTTTCCACACTTATATATCAATATAGAACAACTTAACAGTAATTACACCACTATAATTTCTCAAATTTCATGTTTTTCATATAAAACTCAATTTTCTTGATATTCATCCTAAAATCATCACTATAAATTCATTACATGATCAAACCATTTCGTTCAAATTACATTATGTTCATATCTCAATGAACTAACATCTACAAGCTTCAATTTATACTTTCACATACAAATTGACCATTAAATTAGATACCTGCTCAGACTATATGAAGAACATAAACAAAAACAAAATTTCTACTGTACTGTCGGACAATTTAGCATGCAATCTCCTTGTTTGAACATTATTCCAGCGTTACTAACATGTATACCCACAATTATCAACTTTATATGTCTATAATTAAACAATTGATTATAATAGAACATGAGAAAATTCTTGCTGTGAAATACATATACACGTATATACTCACATATATAACTCTAAAGTTGTGAACATACCTTCAATTAGTGTGTAATTCTTGATACGATCATTGGAATTGTTTAAAATTCTAAGCTTTCTCTCAATTTCTCTCAACTCTCAGTTCTTTCTGTTGCCTCTAGACTAGCAAAGTTAGAATGAAGCTTTGATAGCCAGTATGCGCAATAACCAAAATGAAAAATTGATATGACCTTAATACATATATTAAATATATCGGTTACCAACATAAACGTATATAATATAAATATATTATATTTATTATTTTATTTGTTTTATTTATATTATTAAATTTAAATTTTAGAAATTAGAAATATCAAAAGCCATAAGGCTTGTTTGGCAACCATTTAAATTTTAAAGAATTAAAATACTTAAGCCTTGTTTGACAAAAACTAATTAAAATCCTTTTTACTTATTTTAATAAACATTTTAGTTTATAAAATATAATCACATATTATTCTCATATCCCACAATACCCATTAAATTAATCACATACTATATTTTAATTAAATATAGCCTTTTAGCGAATATCACCAAATTATAATTTTCATTATAACTTTATTTAATAATTTAACATATCATCTAAATTATTAAATCAACACAGCAACATAACACCTCACATAATAATACAAACCTCTAAATTATAAATTAATTTAATTTAGAAAATTCTCTAATACATTTAGGTTCATCAACTATCACATCAATAAAATATTTATTTAACAATAAACACCTCAAATAATATTTATATAACTCAATAAATATTTAAATTACAAATCAAAATTTCGGATCGTTACTTCCTTCCCTCCTTACAAGGATTCTGTCCCCAGAATCACAATTCAAACAATTAAATCGTCACATTCTCCTCTACTTACAAAGATTTTGCCCCCAGAATCGAAGACACAGACTAAACAAATAAATCAGGATAATTCCTCATCATATCAACTTCGAGTTTCCACGTAACCTCTTCGACATTGTGGTTCCTCCATATCACCTTCACTGAAGATATCACTTTATTCCTGAGCACTTGTTCTTTCCTGTCGACTATCTGGATAGGAATCTCTTCGTAAGTTAAATCTTTACTGAACTGCAACGGTTCATACTCAATCACATGCTTGTAATCAGGTTTATACGGTCGCAACACCGACACATGAAAAACATTGTCCACAAGGTCTAACTCTGGAGGTAAAGCTACTTCGTAAGCCACCACTCCTACTCTTCGTAATATTTCGAAAGAACCAACAAACCTCGGGCTGAGCTTTCCTTTCTTGTCAAAATGAATTTTCCCCTTTTAAGGAGAAACTTTCAGGAATACGAAATTTCCTGCTTCAAATTCACGACTCTGCCTGTGTTGATCAGCATACTTTTTCTGTCGATCTTGAGTAGCTACCAGTCTTAATCTGATGAGTTTGTTAACTTCAGCGGTCTGCTGTACCAGTTCTGGGCCTAACAGTTGATGCTCACCAACTTTATCCTAGCATAGTGGAGTTCTGCATTTTCTGCCGTATAATGCTTCGTATGGCGGGATACCAATGCTTGCGTGGTAACTATTGTTGTATACAAATTCCACCAACGGTAGATGATCATCCCAGTTTCTTTTGAAATTTATGATGCACACTCTGAGCATATCTTCAAGCGTCTGGATCGTTCTTTCGCTTTGCCCATCAGTTTGTGGATGATATGATGTGCTCATCTTCAGTTGTGTTCCCATGCATTCTTGTAGTCTCTTCCAGAAATTTGATGTGAATCTCGGATCTCTGTCTGATATAATTGACACTAGAACTCCATGTCTTGACACAATCTCTTTAACATATAGTTTTGCCAGCTGATCAAGATTAAATCTAATCTTTATTGGCAAAAGTGTGCAGATTTCGTCAATCTGTCCACTATCACCCATATCTCATCGTATCCTTTCTGAGTCATTGGAAGATGTACCACAAAATCCATTGTGATATGCTCCCACTTCCATTCTGGTATTTCCAACGGTTGAAGTAATCTGCTTGGTCTTTGATGCTCGGCCTTCACTTTCTGACATGTGAAGCATTTTGCAACATCTCTTTTCATGTTCGGCCACCAAAAATGACACCGCAAATCTTGATACATTTTTGTACTTCCCGAATGAATCGAATATCTTGAGCTACGAGCTTCTGTCAAGATGTCTTCTTTAATATCTTGTACAACTAGAACCCAAATTCGTCCCTCGAATTTTGGCATTCCCTCAGTATTGACCTTGTACTTCACTTCTTTACCCTCAACCACACTTTCTTTTATTTTTTTACACTCTTCATCCTGTAGTTGTGCGTTCTTTACTTTGTCCACCAAAGTTGGACTAGCTTCTATCTGGAATAATTTTTCACCGGATTCTTCTGGAAATTTGATTTCTAGCTCTAGCCTTGCCATTGCTGAAATGAGCTCCTCCTTATCAGTTAACAACTTCAACTTTTCTCTGCATTTCCTACTCAAGGCATCTGCAACCACGTTAGCTTTGCCCGGATGATAAAAGATCTCACAATTGTAATCCTTTATCAATTCCATCCATCTCCTTTGCCGCATGTTCATGTCTTTCTGTGTAAAAATATACTTCAAACTTTTATGGTCTGTATAGATCTCACATTTCTCTCCGTAGAGATAGTGTCTCCATATCTTCAATGCAAACACAACCGCCGCCAACTCTAAATCATGAGTCGGATACCCTTTCTCGTAATCTTTTGGTTGCCTTGATGCATACGCAATAACCTTGCCGTTCTGCATAAGGACACAACCCAATCCTTTGTGTGAAGCATCACTATACACCACAAAGTTTCCTGTATTATCTGGTAACGACAACACAGGTGCCATACTTAGCTTCTTTTTTAGTTCTTGAAAACTTTCTTTACACTTCTCCGTCCAAACATATTTTACAGACTTTCTAGTTATATTTGTCAACGGAGTGGCAATCTTGGAAAAATCCTGAATAAATCGTCTGTAATATCCTGCTAACCCCAAGAAACTTCTTACTTCTAATGGAGTTCTTGGTTGTTCCCAGTTTATCACAGCTTCGACTTTTGATGGATCCACCGAAATTCCATCCTTATCAATTACATAACCAAGAAATTGTACACATTCCAGCCAAAATTCACATTTAGAGAATTTTGCATACAACTTTTCTTTTCTTAACGTCTCCAACGTCAGATGTAAGTGTTCCACGTGTTCCTCTTGAGTTTTAGAGTACACCAAAATATTATCGATAAATACCACCACAAACTTGCCTAAAAATGGTTTAAACACCCTGCTCATCAAATCCATGAACGTTGTAGGGGCGTTTGTCAAACCAAATGACATCACTAAGAATTCGTAATGTCCATAACGAGTTCGGAATGCCGTCTTTGGTACATCCTCCTTTCTTACCTTCAGCTGGTGATACCCACTTCTCAAATCTATTTTTGAAAAATATCTAGCACCCTTCAACTGATCAAACAAGTCATCTATTCTTGGCAATGGATATTTGTTTTTAATAGTGACTTTGTTTAATTCTTTATAATTAATGCAAAGACCCATTGACCCATCCTTCTTCTTCACGAACAACACCGGTGCTCCCCACGGTGACACACTCGGCTGAATGTACTTCTTGTCTAACAGTTCTTATAGTTGCACCATTAGTTCTTTCATCTGTACAGGAGCCATTCTGTGCGGGGCCATCGATATCGGAGCGGTTCCTGGCGCTAAGTTGATCACGAACTCGATTTCTCTGTCAGACGGAAGTCCTGGCAAATCCTCTAGAAACACGTCCATGAATTCTCAAACCACTGGTATCTCTTCCAGTTTCACACCCTTCTCCTTTTAAGTATCGACTATGCAGGCTAAATACCCTACACAACCCTGACTCAATAACTTCTTGGCCTGCATCATCGTCAGACATTTCATTTGTCTAGGTGATTTGCTACCATAAAAAACTACCTTTGACGGAGTCATAAGATTTACACACTTCTTCTGGCAGACGATTATTGCTCCATAACTGAACAGCCAATCCATTCCCAAAATAACATCGAACTCTCTGAGTTTTATCGAGATTAAATCTACTTTCATAACATTCCCCTTAATGTTCACCCTATAGTTCTTGTATACGAACCTAACATGAATCACTTCTCTATTCATAATTTCTATGTTTAAAGGGAATTTCAGCTCTTCACTAGGTATTTTTAACTTCTTAGCAAATTCATCAGATATAAACGAGCAAGTAGCACCCGAATCAAATAATACATATGCATTTATATCATTGGTTGGGATAATACCTGACACGACATCTTTTGATTGCACCGCGTCTTGCACTGTCATGTTGAAGGTTCTTGCTGTAGGCTTATTTGTTGATGTTGGCCCAGCAATAGTCAGCGCACCTCCATTAGCATTTCCCTTGCTTCTATTTGTCTCACCAGACTTCTTCTTTGGACACTCGTGAGCAAAGTGATCCTTTAACCCGCAGGTGTAGCAAACATTCTTCTTGGGTTGATTGCAATTTGGGGCGATGTGACCCTCCTGGCCACAGTTGAAGCATACTCATTTCCCCATCAAGCACACACCCTTATGAAACTTTCCGCATGTAGCACATGCTTCGAACTTCTTCTTTTGCTGGCTTCCTTGCTGATTTCCAGCTCCCCCATTTGTATTCCACTTCCTCTTCAAACTGTTGTTGCCATTTCCACTGTTACTACCTCTACCATTCTTAACTTCACTTTCACTCTTCTTCTTCCTCTGCTCTTGGTTATATTTTGTTACAACCTCATCTCCACTCTCAGCGAGAATTGCCTTCTCCATCACTGCTGCAAACGTTTTCAACTGGAACAGGGAAACTCTATTGTACAACTAAGGCTTCAGTCCCTGTTCAAACCTCTTCGCTTTGCGTTCGTCTGTGCTGACTTAATATGGCATAAACCTCGCCAACTCATTGAATCTTGCGGCATACTCAGATACCGACATCGTTCCCTGCTTCAGTTGCAAAAACTGTACTTCTAGCTGACTCTCCGAACTCTCTGGGAAGTAGGTCTTGAAGAATATTTCCTTAAACCTATCCCAGGTCATCACCCCTGGCCCTTCATGAGTTTTATTGGCCTGCCATCAATAACTAGCTTCTGCTTTCAACATGAATGTTGCAAAAGCAGTCTTCTGATCATCCCTTACCTTTGCGACAACAAACACCTTTTCTATCTCCATAATCCAGGTTTGTGCTTCGACTAGATTCATGGACCCACAGAATTCAGGTGGTCCAACCGCCTTGAAATCCTTAAACGTTGTTCCTCGGTTCTGTGGTTGATTTTGCAACGCTCTTGTCAGTAGCGTCACAAGTTGTTGAACTAGGTTTTCTTCCACATTGCTATTGTTGTTTTTCTAAGTGGTTCTCTGTCGTGGTGGTTGACGTCTTGGAGGCATTTTCTGTTAAAATACATCCATTAGCTTCTATTCAACCTTTTAAGTATTATATACTTAAGTTGCACATCATAAAAGATTATCACGTAACACATAACACTTCGAATAAAACAATAACTTTTATTCATTCATCATCTTTTAAAAACATCAAAACAATAACATCACTGCTATTTACATTACTTTTCCTGAACTACAACAGTTGCAGGACAACATCATCATCATCTATCCCATTGGTTATATCATACCCGGGATTTACATCTCATTTATTCACTAAGCACATACTCGGTACATTTCCTACAATGTCCTACTAAGATACTTCTTAGCCTTACTACGTTCTTCTTCCATGATCCGGAACATTATCCTACGATCTAATACGTATGATGGCAGTGTCTCGAACTGAATCGGATAACCCATGACCCGATCCTGAGCTCGATTAACCATGGTGTTGAATACTCTATTCATCTCTTCTATCTTCATTCTCTTTGCTTGTGCGTCTTTCACTGCTATCCCGGCTCATTCAAACGCTTCCTCATATGCGTCTTCGGCTCTTTCCCTCTTAGTAGCTTCTTCCTTCAGCTTGTTCCTTAGTTCCGCGACCTCCTCCATCAGTTGTTCTTTCTCTCCTTCAGTCTGTTCAAGCTTCTCCTCGACATTAGTCAGTCGTTCCTCATGATCCTGGATCTCGTCGTCTTTATGTGTCATTGCAGTATGTTGTTCATCTACTATCTCTTGCAACTCCTCGACGGTATTCCTGAAGTTCCACGTTGTGGTCATACACCTCATCATACATACGGGTAGCTATCGAGTTAAGTGGAATCTCGTCCTCCTCGTCCCCCTCATCCCCTGACTGTGGCAGCTCAACAGGGTCCTCCTCATCTGCCTCTATCTCATCCTCCTCATCAGGTACTCTTTCCTGCTCAACTACTGTGACCGATAGAACTGTTTCCCGTGGCAATAGGTGTTCCCAAATCACCTGAATATCTCGAGGCTCCTCCTCCCTAGCCTGACTGGATCCTCCTACATTAGCCATCTTGTCAACCAAATTTTAAGTTTAATTACTAATCATTACTACTCGACACTCACGAGCACATAAGTTGTAATCACATAAGCATATACGTGTTTTATTACTTCTTCCTTAACAACTCGATAAGAGTTTATCATCACTATCTTTTCAAATGTTACTTCCTAAGGCTTTTCCCCACCTAAGGTTCATAACCTAAAGCTTTGATACCAACCTGTGACACCCCAAAATCTAGGTATTTCATTCCCACAAGATCTGGTGCTCACTATTCATACATTCATACTATCTACCCAAATACAATAATATTTAAACCATAAATCCTCCCTTTAAATAGGGTTACAACATTAATTCAAAAACATCCCAGGTTATCTAACCTTTAAACATCATTCAAGTGCGGAAATAGATAATTACATTACATCATTATTAAAATTCGATCATCAGATTAAAAGTCTAAAGTCATAACATTAACCATCATTACAAGTCTTTATCACTTGTACATTTTTCACTTTCCTTTGCTAGTTGAAGGCTCATCTACCTTCTCAACTTTAGCTGCAATGAGTATATAAATATGCAAGAGTGAGCAAAACAATTTTTCACCTGATATAATAATGGATTAACAGGAGAATAACAATAATAACTATCAACAAATAGGCTCATCAAAACTGGGTAGTACTCTAACAATGATAATCAAAAACTGGAATCCAAAAATATGGAATATATGTAACTGAGGGTCATAAGACCATGAACTGTGTCCACAGTTGTGAGTAATCTTTCAACTCCAACTTTAACAGTCATAAGACTATAAGGACTCCTCGTACTTAGGGGGATCAGCCCTTCGTACAATGTATTATGCACAAACATTTCAACGCTACGCGTAAATTATCCCCTAATAATAATAGGGTTGTTCATCCCAGTATTTAGAGTACAAGTCCGCACCAAAGAAAGTTTGGTTCGAATAAGCTTTCAAGGGAAATTGAAGTTTAACGAACATCAACTAGAGGACTAGTTGAATCAATAGTGTTCGATAATCACAACAGACGTTTAATAACAACATAACATAGAACAATTGAGAATCATAAATGAACTGATTATACGTATTAAACTCATGCTTGAAATAACTATAGAGCATACGTATTCAACAAAATGAATAAAATGGTAAACATTTGCTTGAACAATAAATAAGCTAAGGTTAAAGTCTTATAACATTAGAAATTAAATTACTGAACGTACATTAATTTATAGCAATCTGGAAACTAAAAACTTGCCCAACATGGTAATAAATTCAAGTAAGGAATAAAACAGTTCAAAAATAAAGACGAGAGTTCAAACAGTGTTCAGTATACAAGAATATAACTTAAGAAACTTTCTTAACTATAAACAAGTTAGAATGAATCAACAAAATGAGAATTCAAATAACATTAGAGTTAAAGTTAGTTCGAATAAACTAGGACGGTTGACTTATTCAATCAACAGTTGAAATAGAAAGCTTGCTCAATCAATGAATAAAGCTTCACAACGTAATAATGAAACTAGCCCAACAAAAGTAAAGAATTAGAAAACTTTCTCAATGTGAAATATAGAGTTTAGGATCTTGCCTTGAGCGTAAGCTATAAAATTAACTCACGATCACCTACACATAATTTCAGAACCACAATACCTATTAGATATTCAAACATACCATAACATAATCATTACCATTTACATTTCAGAAACTCCAAGTGTTTTACTTCACAACACTTGTCTAACTTTCATTATGTATACTAAATCACCGCATAACACGTTCTTGATTTACTAATCATTTTTTTTACAATTTTGAATTCATAATCCACATCACAAGACTCTACTTAACCTTGTTGTTACATGATTCTTATATTACCATAACCTTAGGCTAAACCACAAAGAACGACCAAAGTCTGCAGTACAAACAGACTTCAGTGCCTAAAAATGGGCACTCGCGCGGCCGCGCGAGTTTTATATCGCGATGTCGTACGCCCGCGCAACTTGCAGAACCCAATTTTGCAGAAAAGAGCCACGACACTTTTCTTAAGTTAACTAACCCGAATTTCACCCATCAAACAGTAAAATTAACACATACAAATGATACAACACCATTACAACATGTTACCTCACTTATATATCAATATAGATTAACTTAACAGTAATTACACCTTTGTAATTTCTGAAATTTAATGTTTTTCATATAAAACTCAATTTTCTTGATATTCATCCTAAAATCATCACTGTAAATTCATTACATGATCAAACCATTTCGTTCAAATTACATTATGTTCATATCTCAATGAACTAACATCTACAAGCTTCAATGTATACTTTCACAAACAAATTGACCATTAAATTAGATACTTACTCAGACTATATGAAGAACAAAAACATAGACAAAATTTCTACTGTACTGTCGGACAATTTAGCATGCAATCTCCTTGTTTGAACATTATTCCAGCGTTACAAACATGTATACCCACAATTATCAACTTTATATGTCCGTAATTCAACAATTGATTATAACAGAACATTAGAAAATTCTTGCCGTGAAATACATATACACGTATATACACACATATATAACTCTAAAGTTGTGAACATACCTTCAATTAGTGTGTAATTCTTGCTACGATCACTGGAATTGTTGAAAATCCTAAGCTTTCTCTCAATTTCTCTCAACTCTCAGTTCTCTCTATTGCCTCTAGACTAGCAAAGTTAGAATCAAGCTTTGATAGCCAGTATGTGTAATAACCAAAATGAAAAACTGATATGGTCTTAATACATATATTAAATATATCGGTTACCAACATAAACGTATATAATATAAATATACTATATTTATTATTTTATTTATTTTATTTATATTATTAAATTTAAATTTTAGAAATTAGAAATATCAAAAGCCATAAGGCTTGTTTGGCAACCATTTAAATTTTAAAGAATTAAAATACTTAAGTCTTGTTTGATAAAAACTAATTTAAATCCTTTTTACTTATTTTAATAAACATTTTAGTTTATAAACTACAATCACATATTATTTTCATATCCCACAATACCCATTAAATTAATCACATACTATATTTTAATTAAATATAACCTTTTAGCGAATATCACAAAATTATAATTTTTATTATAACTTTATTTAATAATTTAACATATCATCTAAATTATTAAATCAACACAACAACATAACACCTCACGTAATAATACAAACCTCTAAATTATAAATTAATTTAACTTAGAAAATTCTCTAATACATTTAGGTTCATCAACTATCACATTAATAAAATATTTATTTAACAATAAACACCTCAAATAATATTTATATAACTCAATAAATATTTAAATTACAAATCAAAATTTCGGATCGTTACATCCTTCCCTCCTTACAAGGATTCTGTCCCCAGAATCACAATTCAAACAATTAAATCGTCACATTCTCCCGTACTTACAAAGATTCTATCCCTAGAATCGAAGACACGGACTAAATAAATAACTCAGGGTAATTCTTCATCATATCAACTTCGAGTTTCCACGTAGCCTCTTCGACATTGTGGTTCCTCCATATCACCTTCATAGAAGGTATCACTTTATTCTTGAGCACTTGCTCTTTCCTGTCAACTATCTGGATATGAATCTCTTCGTAAGTTAAATCTTTACTGAACTGCAACGGTTCATACTCAATCACATGCTTGTAATCGGGTTTATACGGTCGCAACACCGACACATGAAAAATATTATGCACATGCTCTAAATCTAGAGGTAAAGCTACTTCGTAAGCCACCACTCCTACTCTTCGTAATATTTTGAAAGGTCCAATAAACCTCGGGCTGAGCTTTCCTTTCTTGCCAAAACAAATTTTCCCCTTCCAAGGAGAAACTTTCAGGAATACAAAATTCCCTGCTTCAAATTCACGACTCTGCCTGTGTTGATCAGCATACTTTTTCTGTCGATCTTGAGCAGTTACCAGTCTTGATCTGATGAGTTTGATAACTTCAGCGGTCTGTTGTACCAGTTCTGGGCCTAACAGCTGATGCTGACCAACTTCATCCCACCACAGTGGAGTTCTGTATTTCCTGCCGTATAATGCTTCTTATGGCCGGATACCAATGCTTGCGTGGTAACTGTTGTTGTATGCAAATTTCACCAATGGTAGATGATCATCTCAATTTCCTTTGAAATCCATGATGTACGGTCTGAGCATATCTTCAAGCGTCTGGATCATTATTTCGCTTTGCCCATCAGTTCGTGGATGATATGATGTGCTCATCTTCAGTTATGTTCCCATGCATTCTTGTAGTCTCTTCCAAAAATTTGATGTGAATCTCAGATCTCTGTTTGATACAATTGACAATGGAACTCCATGTCTTGACACAATCTCTTTAATGTATAGTTTTGCCAGCTGATCAAGATTAAATTTAAACTTTATTGGCAAAAAGTGTGTAGATTTCGTCAATCTATCCACTATCACCCATATCCCATCGTATCCTTTCTGAGTCGTTGGGAGACCTACCACAAAATCCATTGTGATATGCTCCCACTTCCATTCTGGTATTTCAAACGGTTGAAGTAATCCGCTTGGTCGTTGATGCTCGACCTTCACTTTCTGACATGTGAAGCATTTTGCAACGCATTCTGCAACATTTCTTTTCATGTTCGGTCACCAAAAATGACGCTGGAAATCTTGATACATTTTCATACTTCCCGGATGAATCGAATATCTTGAGCTATGAGCTTCCGTCAAGATGTCTTATTTAATATCCTGTACTGCTGGAGCCCAAATTCGTCCCTCGAATCTTAGCATTCCCTCAGTATCGACCTTGTACTTCACTTCTTTACCTTCAACCACACTTTCTTTTATTTTTCAGCATTCTTCATCCTGTAGTTGTGCGTTCTTCACTTTGTCCACCAAAGTTGGACAAGCTTCTATCTGGAACAATTTTTCACCGGATTCTTTTGGAAATTTGATTTCTAGCTCTAGCCTTGCCATTGCTGAAATGAGCTCCTCCTTATCAGTTAACAACATCAACTTTTCTCTGCCTTTCCTACTCAAGGCATCTGCAATCACGTTTGCTTTTCCCGGATGGTAAAAGATCTCACAATCGTAATCATTTATCAATTCCATCCATCTCCTTTGCCGCATGTTCAGGTCTTTCTGTGTGAAAATATACTTCAGACTTTTATAGTCTGTGTAGATCTCACATTTCTCTCCGTAGAGATAGTGTCTACATATCTTCAATGCAAACACAACCGTCGCCAACTCTAAATCATGAGTCGGATACCCTTTCTCGTAATCTTTTAGTTGCCTTAATGCATACGTAATAACCTTGCCGTTCGGTATAAGGACACAACCCAATCCTTTGTGTGAAGCATCACTATACACCACAAATAATGATAATTACATTATTCATTTCATTTTACAAGAGTGACTTTTATCCGCCAGCAAAGATACATAATAGTTTATTAAATTAGTCTATACTTCATTTTCATCTTTCTATATTACAAGTCTTTACTTGATCTTCTCGCTCATTCACATTCTGAATGGCACTTCATCGGGATACCGTCAGCTTAATCTTTACGGGATCCTTAAGTTCTTCTAACCTCATTTGCTGAAAATGTTTTTTATTTAAAGCAAGTGTGAGCATTCAATTGCCCAGCAAGTCATAACAGTTTAACAAACAACTTCAGAATTCAAACATTTCTTTAGAACTTCAATAACCGAACAAAGGTTATGAAGAAGCTTGAATAATAGGAATAGTCTCGATTCCTATCATCTTAAAACATCAGTCACTTTCACTTTGAATCATTAGCACAGACTTAACAATAGCGGTTCATGTATAAACAGAACATACTTGTATTGAACAACTCAATCACAGAACAATTTATATCATAGAAACACCGAAGTGTTCACATTGTGGTTCAAGGCCTCATACGTTCTACCACCTTGTACAAATATAGCACATTTGCACATAGACCGAACTTCTCAAGTTCAACATCTAAGAAGTTTAAGAAACTAGCATTCATTTAGAATATAAATAAAGTTAGGAAACTTGCCTTACGTCCAGGTACAGCTTACGCTGAACTGCTCATTTCAATTCCTTTATATCACATAAGGAGAAAACATAAACACCAATTAGTCATATATTGAACTTACGCATTGGTTTACTTAACTTTACATCTTAGGGTTTGCGTTCTTGCAATATAAGTTTACGCGACTAACTTCCTTTACCAGTTTACGGCTTCATGACATACAGAGATGTCTTACTCAAAACATTCATCATCTTTGATGATTTGCATTCTTATCTTCTTCTTATAACTTCTCTAGGACTCAGCACACATCGCTTCTCTACTAGTAGTCCATATGGTACTTTGAGTGGGTTCCCACAAACAACTAACAAATAAGTTCCCGTCTCATCTACACTGCCATCATAGTGAGTTAAATCGGTTGCCAGTTTCGTATATACCTTGGCTCTCTGAAGGAATTGTTTAGCTCAGCTCCCATATGTCAACCATCAAATGTTACGTTTTTACCACAACCTAAACTTATCTTAACTTATCCGAACCATTAAACTTAATGTTTATTAAATCAATTTCTTATTCCTTATGGCCTTCTGGCAACTAAATGCCATACCTCAGGATTCATTCCTTATCGACTCACATTCGGCTTTCATTAATCTTATTATCATTATTTCATTACGATTTTCTTGATAATACATATCTTATTAATACTTTCGTTATCCATTATATGAACCCCATGTTCATTACTCGTTCTTAGTGTTGAAGCCATACTGATCGTTATATGCTAAGACCAATCGTTCATCGCAACAACGTTGCGTTCACATCGTTTAAACGCTTTACACTTATCTCTCACTATCATGACATAACATCGAAATTTTATTTATTACCTTCGTCACTCAACGTCTAAGGAATCACAATCATAGCAATCCCTCACGTTCGTTTATTGCGACTATAGTCCCCGGATATCAGTTATGTAATCTAACGCTTAAATTCTCCGTCTTTTAATCTAGTTTAATTTTCCGTTCAACCTTCATTAAAGGTTTAATTCACTTGCTTAAGTGTTATATTAGTTGGACATTATGTTCTTTATCTTCCCTTACATTCCCCTAAGAGTTGAGCAATTAAAAACTCTTTTCTGGCTTTTCCTTCACATCGGCGCTGCGGCGCCACTCCCTTCTCTATTTCTCGCGCTGCGGCGCGACCCTACGTCATCTTCTTCTCCAGTTTGACGTTGTGGCGCCGAGTTCTTCACTAACTCTCGTGCTACGGTGCCAATTGACAGTGCATGAAGCCCCGAGCTCGCGCTACGGCGTCGCCTCCCAAGGCTCAGCTGGCACTGCGGTACCAAGCATAAAATCTAGAAAATTTCTCTAAGTCTTGAATCAAGTTTGAGACGCTTACTTTTCGATCTCATAACTTCTTCGTTATAACTCGGAACGAGGTCATTTCAAAGCCATTCTCTTCCTTATCTTACGTACTTCAATACCCCTCAAATAGAACATTGTTCTGAGTTCGTTAACATGCCATTCTATTGGCTTGATTTTCACCCTTCGTTCATTTTTACGCTTTTAATGTTCTTCACTCGTTCGTCCGTAATTCGGTCATCCGAACTCAGAACTCGTTCATTCTTGAGTCCACAACTCATGTTTTCTATGTTCTCTTACTTCCTTATGAAACCCTACACGTTCGGGTTCATTTACTAACTTTCTAATTCTCGTTCGTCTTTTACGAAATTTTCGCCATAACTTCGTTATAGCTAAGTTTAATCCATTCTTCATGAACGCTTCTACCGTTCCTAACCAAGCAATAAGCAACTAACTTATACGCGATTGTTTTAAACTTGTCCATCAACAACAATTATCCTACGATGATTTTAAATTTGTCCATCAACAACGTTCTTTGTGTTCTTCATTTTAATCGATATTTTGGATTACGATTTCACTTTTTATTAGAATTTGATGTTATAGAATATCATTCCTTACTTATTTCACCTACTCATTCATATAATCCACTCGGATCGTTCTAATTCATTACGAATCTTATACTTCCTTAAGAAATTTATTTACTAAACTTCAAATTTCTTATTTCTTCTTTTCTCATGATTTCAACCATATGAAATCATCTATAACCTTATCTACTTTTTATCTTCATTAAGTTATGTTTTTAAACATAAAAACTTATAGAAAAATTATAAGAGATTAGGTTCTGGATTACCTTTCTCCTTTAATCTCTTTCCGTCGGACAAAGATTGCTCACGAGCAAGCTTTTCCTCTTCCTCATCCTCTTCTTTCTCCCATACGAACTCTCTCTCTCTCTCTCTCTCAAAGTGTTGGATTTTCAAAATCCAAAAACAATGAACTAAGCTTCCTATTTATAGAAAACCAAGGCTATGGGTATTTTAGTCATTTTGCCTCCCGAACCTCCTTACTATTCACACCTCCATACTATTCCCACCTCCTCAATGTACCTCCTTACTATTCACAAAACTTCCCTTGGAAGTTTCGTGGTTCCGTTTTTCGGGGTTCGTCTGACAGTTCGAAAATTGCGATTCTCGGAATCCAAATATTTTTGGATATTTCGTCTTTCCTTTACCGATTAACTTTTACATATTCTTCGAATTTTCGAAAAATAGAAAAAGACTTTTTGATATTAAGCGTTTTCCTTCACGTTTTTCCCTAATATAGCTAAACGAGTGAAAAGTACATAGCAGTACTTTTTATCGTTTTTATTTCGTCCGATTTCTGCACGTTTTTTGAGAAAATTTTTTATCAGCTTACTTAACTTTTCACGATATATTATCATCAAATCTTTCTACGGAATGTCATTTCGACATACCGAACTCTCGGAAAGGCTTAGGTTATCCAAGCAAAGTTACCATGCTATATACGTTGATCATTCAGTACGAAAGTTTCAGACAGCGAAACGGAAAAAAGCATATAGTAATCCTATCGTTGAGAATGAAGCCAAAACTAAAAGGCAAAAATCTAACATTTCATGGCAGCCCATACAGATAAGGCATTAACAAAATTGATAGTCTTTCAAAAAAAAAAGGTTGCATACAACCACCAGTATTTAGATAGATTTATGATGCGATTAATTTTATCTTGACTAATTATGATTTAGCACAATGTAACAAATTAACTAGAGGTTTAAGCTTTCATCGCATTCCAAACAAGTAAAATAAATCAATTTACAAAACAAGCTACAATTAACAACTTAATAAGGCAAAAACCAAAAAATTAGTAAACAAAACTAACCTAATTAAGAAAATGAAAACTACCCGAAAAGGATTTCATTAAATCTTACCAGAAACTGAATAATAGGATACCTTGATATGCAAGATTGCAATATTTGCGATCTATTGAAACAGAAGAAAGATCCACTTTATTGAGCTTGTGAGATAAAGAGGCTGTCTTTGTTACTCTTCTACGGCTTCTATTATTCCTTCGAATACCCATTCCACAGCCTCTCGGTTTCGATCCACAAGCTCCCATATTTGCCCCTTTTTTTAATGGGCGAAACAGATCATGTTTTCTTCTTTAAGCTCTATTCTAGCTCTGCAAATCAGAGATAATCAAGCATTATCAGACCCAACTTTACTAAGAAACATTAAATGATAAAGAGGGTGGCGTATATTAATTAAATAGATTTACTGAACCCAATTTCCAATCCAACAATAAGAACAATTAGAAACCTACAAAATTCGCTAAAATCGAAGAACTAAATATTACAGTGAAAATTCTTGTTTGAAAGGGGTAAATGACGTGGTTAGTTGACTGTATGTATAATTGTATATGTACACCATATATATATATATATATATATATATATATATATATATATATATATATATATATGAATAGAGCGATACTCCATGAGTTGTATGATTAGCATTCTATGTCAATGTGATTCATTGTGTGTTTGTACAAGCATAATAGAAATATATAAATAATCGACAAGTGGCACATTAGCACCACACCTGTAACACTAATTTGCAGCGTGTTATCCAGACACGGAACCAACAACAGCAGAAAAGTGCTAACAATAAACAATGCAGCAACCACTGACAGTAGCAGCACCTACATTACCTGTACCCCAAACTGCAGATAGGAGCCCATAAAACACCCCAAGCTGCAACCTGAAGCTTAGAGACAAAAATCTCAGCCATACCAAATAGCAACCCCTCAAAAACAAAGCCCAGCAGCAACCTGCAAATCAACAACAAAATAAAGCACCACCAGCTAGACCCAATTTTAACATGGTGTAGTTTAACTCTTTGAAACCTAGCATTAGTATGGAGTCCAAATTCTAACAGGTGAATGATATCTTGAGTAATGGATTGGGTTGGCATAGCAGTGTTAGTAGACATCCTAGCATTGAGTTCCTGCCAAATTTTGTAGACAACAATAGCAAAACTAACGTGCAACAGGCTATGATAAAATTGGGTATGAGAGTAGGATATGACATAATCAATTTTGAGAATAGATTGGAGACAAGAGAAGAAGACTGAGATTGAGAAATTTTTAGAAGAATAGGTGAGTGTTTTGACATAATCAATTCATCAAATAACTGTAGGCAACTAGAGTTGAAGCCAGCCAATTGCTAGTGAGATGTTAAATATAATTTATAAATGGGACGCAATACATACCACAATATCAAGCCAGCCAATTTCTAGTGCAGATGATATAACTTCCCAATACTTTGTAAATACCTTCAAACTAACATCAGGATGTGAGGTAATATGCCGACCAACAAGTTTGAGAGCTATTTCTATAATAGATATAGAAGAGTTGCAGAACCTTCCTTCAACAGTAGTTTAAACAAGCTTATCACCCAAAGCCTCCGGATTAGCTTCAACAATAATACTAAGACAGTCCAAACAAGTTAACAAATTCAGAGCAAGACAGTCCAAACAACAGAAAACATAGACAAAACCAACCAATTTTTGGGCTAAAACAAGTTAAGAACTGTAACAATAGCCAACCATCAACTACAATAATAGATTAGCTCAATCAAATCTTTCCATCATATTTAACCAAAATTGGAAAATCAAAATCCAAATACCATCCATTATACTATAAATTACTGATTTACCAAGTCTAACATAAAGTTCAACATTAATATCCAAGATTTTGTAGTGTTTACAATAAAATTTCTAACAGTTTTGAATATCCATAAATATCGATCAAGAGTTATTTCCAGCTCTTTCTGTCCCTGAGCTGCTGTTGTCTTGAATCAACTGTAGAAATTATGGATTGTCGGCTAACTTGTTAAGTAAATTCTCAAGATTGTCCATCCATTTTCCTTGTGCTTGAATGGTTGCTTCAAGCTCTTCATTTTTTTTGTGAGACGCTTCTAACTCTGTTGCCAATGCAACTTTTTCTTTATCGATAGACGAAGACTTCTCTGCTCGAGGTCCAAATCCAAAGCCAATCAATCTCCCTGCCTTCTTACCCAACACTCGAGTCATAATCTCCCTTTTGTCATTATTGTCAAATTTTCCAGATTCTACGTTCATCTCAGAGGCGCATTCAGACTCAAGTAATTTCATTTCATTCTGTGAAATTAACAATAAATGCAACTAATTCATTACATAATCCCAAATTTAAAAACAAGATAAGGTTTGTATAACTTACGTATGCAGCTTCATTTTCAGGTTGTATCCAGTCGTTTGTTTCCTTTTTCTGATGTGTGCTCTTGTAACCTTTAATTGGATCTCCCTGAAAATCAAATTAGAATAATTAATAACGAGAGCATTATTGTATAATTTTCTGTACAAGGAACATGAATTAAGGCTTAAGTATCCTGGTTTTCTAGTTTCAAGCATAGCTTGTCAGTTTGTGTTTCTAGTGTTGTGTTCACCATTTTGTAGATGTTTATTTAAAATCCTTTGCCTCATTTAAAGTCCATCTCTCAACCCCCCATTCCTAGCCGTGCAGAAGCTATGTCTTATGGGTATGGTGGGTTTAGTAGACCAGTTCAGCCACAGCTTCCACCTCAGCATCTGAAGGAAAATTTTGAAGCACAACCAGGGGATGGGTACACTACTTCTGGATCCCACCCTACACTCTCCCAAGGAAATACGTACATGATGTATGTTGGCGAAGGGGGAAGGGCACAACATCTACCCCAGCCTCACTTCCAACAAAGTGGTTATTCTCAGATTCAGCAGCCAACTAGTAGCAGTAATGCGCAACCATCCCTATAATGAACTGGTAGAGAAATTTGTGAACTTTTCCCAAGTTCTTAAAATGAGAGTATGCCAAATACCTATATATTGTAAAACCTTGATAGCAAGCATTAGTTATTCTAGCTACTACATAGGCCAGTGGTTGATTCTGTTGAAGTTAAAGAGTAAAATTAAACTCTCAATGGCCTATTAGGCGATCTTAAAAGATCTTACTTGCTTAAAATAATAGGCTGGTTCACACAAGAATGATTTTGAACATATATAATTACATACCTTCTCAGAATGATGAACGACAAATGGTTTTGACCCTCCACTGTGAATGCCATTATTGCCACGATTTTACTTGTTTACTTCTGAGCGATGTTGGGGAAAAAAATCATTGAACAAATAATAAAAATCTAATCCTTTAAAAAAATTGAAAATAATAAGCATATAAAATAAGCTATTAAAGTTAGAATAATCATACAATAAATTTTGGCAATGTCCAATAATCACACATTTCAGTCCACTTGGCAATATCAATGTTGTTTGGAGGGTTTTTTCTAACATCTTTGGTTGATTGAAAAGTTTTGGATAATTTGTAAAGCTTACACCTCTGCCCTCTATTCCTATCCTTCATTATTCCAAGTGCAACATGTTTCACATGAGGTTTAGAAAGGTCGATATTGAAGCGAGCCTAAAGAAAAAAATAATCCAGCAAAATTAACTAGTTCATGAGACAAAAAATGGCAAAATTAGCCTATTAAACTCTAATCCATAAATTCAACTGTTACTCGCACCTTTTATCTAACAACTCATGTATCCTAATGAGTGTCATTCTCCATGGATTTATAGACAAGGCATAAAACAAAAACTAATTGCCAAAAAAGACAAATGCAGACTCAACTATGAATAACAATATTTGACATAATTTAATATTATGCATCTTACTTCAACCATTGACAATGATTATTCAATTACTCCCTATGTAATATCCTTGAACTTGGTATTCATTGGGAGGTGGTGGCGGACCATCAATCCTATCTCTGACGACAACTTAGCAGATTCTGTAGGATCTATGGGCCTTCCTTTACTAGGTGACACATTGATAGCCAACTTCTTTCCTTTTGACTTGGTGAGTTTCTCAAGACCAATACCGCGAGTAGGTTCGCGTATTTTCTTTGCTGAAGATTAAGTTATTCAAAATATTAGATGTCAAAAAGTAAAAGGAACAACAAATTAACAAGAAAACAATAATTATGTATATCATATATATATATATATATATATATATACACACACACACACATGTATAACATATGCCTACTAAATAGGTTTACATGAAACTCACATTGTGCAGACCCTTGCTCATCGGACATCGGTGTCGGGCCACATTCTGTTGGTGGGGTAGAATTTTCACCAACTATAGTGTCATTAGTACGTTACATTGAGGTAGAAATGGGAGTACACACTTCATTCGCATGACGATCATTGGCATTCGGTGAACGTGCAATCATTGAACGTAATTTGCTTGTTCGACCCACAGGTGATGGTTGAGCAGATCGAGTTTGTGATCTTGTGATTGGGCTTCTTGGAGGACTTGATGTCAGCATAATTCGTGATCTTATGATTGGGCTTCTTGGAGGACTTGATGTCAGCATAATTCTTCTTTTTACATGAGGATTTGAACCTTCAGTTAAGTTTAGTTCAACTTCTTCATTATCCTCAAAGACCTCAACATTTTGCGAGGCTAAATATTTTCTTGTTTGAGCTGCTCCTTTCCTCTTAAATCCAGGGCCATACATTTTGAAGTACCAATTATGCAAGATGAGTAAATTTCTGAAACTACATAATCAGGTCACTTATACGTATCAGTAAATAAGACATGTATAGTAATAGAAAGGAATACTTAAGCATGTCGTACATCTCAAAATCATAACTAGGTTCACCATGCATGCCTAAATTCACACATCCAAAAGAAGCTGATTCATTTTTCAAGTATATCAGCACTAAGCAATGAAACCCAAATCAATTAGATAAAACGAGTGGAATATTCCACTACTTAATTTGCCTAACAACAACAATAGTTATGTCAAATCTAAAATGGAGTAGCTAATTGGAAATGTAAATCTCTTTTGCATTCAAGAACTATTAATATATATAAGAGAGTAAAACCTATGTTTTACCTCCAAAAGCACATGAAGAGAAGTACATAAACTCAGTTCGGTAGATCAAAATCAAAACATAAACCACATCGATCCATAAATAATCCACGATATTTACTCCATATTCAACATAATCACAAATAAACTGATTATAAAAACAAACAACAATATAAATCGAAGTGAATGAGAAGAAAGGATCTGAACTATAAAAAAAACCCTTACAGTTGACGCCAGAGGAGAACTAGCGACTTATTTTGGGAATAAGTGAATGAGAAGTGAATGAGAAGAAAGGATCATAGATTAATTGGAGCGAAATATGATATATCCTAGCGCTAAACAATTTTGGGAGCCAAAAATGATATATCCTAGCGCTAAACAATTTTAGGAGGGAAATATAATATATTAGAGAAAAAATTATAGCGGGATAAAGCATAATAATATTGTCTTAGATTAATTAATATCAGTGTCTCTTAGACTAAATATAAGTAAAGGAAAATTTAACACTTTTTTACATGTTTGTAATATTATAGATGAAAAATAATTTCTTTTCGATCTCTGGACTTGTGATATACATAATATTTATTAAAAATACATAACAATATTGTTAATTTAATAGATAATTATTATTATTTTTAGATAATTAGTACTCTTCGTCTTATATTAAACGTCTTCATTTGATTTTGTTAGGTGAAATTGACCATTTTTTAAATTAATTTTTTTTAAAAAAATAAAATATACGTCTATCGATTATGATTGTAATAAATTAAGGAGAATTTACTACAATTGTCAAGATTTGGAATTTAAAATTTATGTATAAATAATTTTAAAAATTGACAATTTGACCCTAAAAGTCAAATTTTGGAGTTTATTAGGAGTATTATTTAGATGATTAGTTATTTAGTATTGGAATGGCTCGTATGAATTAAGAGGTGGTAACGATCATAATGAAACTTGTAATAATTATTTATACGTCTACTAATTTATAAAGAATATGTTTTGGATAAACAATAAGATAGAATAGTAATATATATGTGATTTCATTATTTATTTCCTCTTATCAATGTACCCACATACGCAGTTATTTGATATTGATATAAATTTATCGTCATATATATATATATATATATATATATATATATATATAATTGTTAATAAGTGTTAATAAGTTTTAATATTGATATAAATTTATCGCCATTCTTTATTTCTTCTTAAAAATGTACTCCTTAAATCTTAATAAGTGTTAATTTTGTAGTATTGTTGATGTGAGATTAAAAAAATTGAGATGATAAACTTAAAAATATTGTCATAAAAATTAAAATCATGTTATGAAACTTAAATATTTGTCAAATATAAACGTGTGGTTAATTATATTAAAAAATTAAGACAATCGGAATTTGATTTACTTTATTTTTATTAATACTTATTGTACAAATATTTAAAAGACTACCTATGTTCCAAAACTTTAAATTTTTTCGTTCATAAATATTTTATACATTCCATTCCACTCAATGTATAGAATTGGGTTAAATTTCATGTAATTCAGTAAACAAAATATTAATTTCAACATTGATATATCATCTATATGACTGAATGATCTTAGGTAGAAAATGTCTGTTTCACTTATCATATCACACCTGTATATAGTTTTTGTATATTTTAAATGATTGGGGATCACATGAAATTTTTACGATCAAAACTTGAGGATTATGTTTATTTGGAAAAAATATTCTTGGGATTTGAATATTTATATTAATTTAACATTACTTAGGACTATGTTCTCCCATAATATAAATTATAGTGAACATAAATTATATTATATATAAATGCATTAAATTTTTAACAATATTAAATTTAATTTTAAAAATACTATTTACGTAACTTACAATATCGATTATGGACTATAATAATCCATAAAGTAAATATCTTTCCACTACTTTAAAATTTTAAATTTAAAATTTCATACATATATCATAAAGAAATAGAAAAATACAAGATGATGGTGGCGCTCTTATGTGGAATAGAGCACAAATGAAAAAAAAACATATGTTTTACAGAAACAGTAAAGTTTGAGTTTATTCTTTAAATTATAATATACTACAATTCAAATTGTAATGTAATTAATATTTTAATACAAATTTTATTCTTAATAATATTCTTTAAGTAATTTAAATTATTAATTGTATTAAATAGAATATTAACTTATAATAATTTAAAAAATTAAAATATTGTTAATTGACAATAAACCAAATTATAATAATTATTACTTTTTTTTGCGGAAGAGACTATAAATGTTTATTTATATAACTTTTTTTATTCTACAAAAAGAGTTATATTTGAGTTTGTTATAATTAATTTATAATTGTGACATCTCCAAATCCGAGTACTTCATTTCCACCGAATTTGGTGCTCACTATCAAAATAATTACATCTAACTACCTATAATAGAGGATAAAACATCAATTAATTTAAACAATAATCTTTCCTATTAAAGGGTTACATCATCTCATAAACAATCCCAGGTAATCTAACCTTAAATTATTACATAAGTTTGCGGAATACATCATAAAGTAAAACAAGTCTTATAACATAATTCATTTAAATAAATTCTAATAATTCTTCAACACTTGGACATCTTGCCTTTTCCTTCGCTAGTAGATGGCTCATCGACTCTTTTCACTTTAGCTGCAGTGTTAATGGCAAAAGTGAGCACACAATTGCTCACTAATATAAAGAGTAGTAATGAAAACAATATGAGAATGAACAACGAATACTGAACAATAATGAACTTATTCTAAGAATCAAAAATAGAAAAAAAGTTCGAACTTTAGTATATGAGGGTCTTAAGACCACGAACTATGTCCCCAGTGATTAGGTATTACTACCCCAACCTTAACAATCATTTAGACTATACAGACCCTTCTTAACGTACTTAGGGGGATCAACCCTTTGTACCATGTATTGTGCACAAACAGCTAAACGTTACACGTACAAAATCCGCTATGTTAGGGTTGTTCGTCTCAGTTTGAATTTAGAATTTTCGCACTAAAGAAAGTTTAGCTCGGAACTAACTTATCAGTGGTTTTAGAATTTTAGAACACTATTCATATTAGACTAGTTCAATCAATAAGAGTTTGCTTACTACTTGAAGGTTTAATACAGCAATATAGAATTGAACAAGGTTATCAAAGTCAAAGACCGAATAACAACAATGTATAATTGAATAACCATGATATACATGCAAAGTGCTATATCCAAAAGAGTTAGAACAATCTCATTTGAATCGATGTATTAGAACAATATATGCTTTGAATAATAATATCAAGATTTAGAAAAGTAAAACTCGCTCGAGGTAACGAATTAGGTTACAAGAGCTTGTACAAACATACACAAGATAGATTATGTTTGCTCAACTTCAACATAAAAATTAAGAACTTATACAACGATTATAACTTAGGAATAGAAAACTTGCATAAGTATAACATAACAACGATAAATAACCCTTGCTGAATAATTAAGTAGCATAGGTTAAGGATACTTGCTCAATAAAAGTTTAGGATAAGAAACTTGCCTTGTATGGAAGCTACACAAGTACAATAATGTTCTCCAATTACCCTACACATATCATTGGAATCACAATAATAATTAGTTGTATTAATATTAGCTTTGTGGGTTTAACCCACCATTTAAATCATAACTTTATCCTAATGTATAATCATGTTGGTTAACATCCTTAACGAATCTGAAATCTCACTACAAACTAACATAAACCTTATCATTTATTTATTTATTTATTTTAACTTTTGAAAACATCACATTTGGTTCATCACATAACTTACTAATTCATAATCTATAGTTTTAACGTTGTGATTACAACATGTTGTTATATCTTATAACACATTTTAGGTTCCTCTACAATCATCAAATAAGTTAGGTTAACAATTTCCAAGCTATGCTATTAGCAGTTCAATTCTAGGTCTGACTGACCACTGGCGCGACCACGCCATGGTTAGCTTAGAGTTCGGCGCGCCTGCGCGGCAGCGCCCCCGCACCAAGAAGCAGTGTGCCCGTGCTCGGCATTAGAAACAGTTTTGCGAAAACTCGAAATCAGACTCTGCTGTAGGCCAAAAATCCCAATTCCACAGAAATTCATGAAACCTAGCAACTAAAACTTTGTAAGAACATCACTAAACATGATATTCACCATTCCAACTACCTAAACATTATATATATTCTGTTTTGAAGAATTAAAACCACCATTTTCTCAATTTCGATCGCCACGGCTTCGTTTCTTAACTAATTGATACGATTTAAACTACGTTATTTTCGTTTCTTAGTATACTAATACAATCTAACACAAATTTGCAGATTACCATACATATTAAACATGAATTTTTATACTTTCTTAAGCCATTTTTTAAATATAAACACTGTTATGTATTTTTCTTCTTACAAACTGATTTCTCACGAATTTGATACTCAAACAACACTCACATATGATAACAACAGATTCTACAATATAACCCACATCATATAATCAACGTTTGAAACCACAAACCAACAAAATCAATTACAGAGAAATAAAAACTAAAACTTGGAAATTTAGGAATGAATTATACCTTAATCCTTTGATTGTTGGGAAGAAGAATGATAATGAATTGCTTTCCCTCCCTTCATACTCCAACTTTTTAGCAAAACTTACAGAGAGTTTCTCTCTTCCTACCAAGTTCTCTCAATACTCTGTTATTTCTCCTTAGCTAAATAAGACGCATATAATAAACTGAAGCTACCCATGTACTTTAGTTATAAAACCCAAACATGCGTCAGTTCAAATAAGCCAAAGGCCACAAGGCCTTGTTTGTCTACCACCTATTACCCCAAACTAGATTATTTTAATAATATTATATTATATGATTTCATGTGTCACACTTTGGTTAACTTAAATATCTTATAATAATAATAATTATAATCTTATTATAATTATACTTATAAGTAATAAATAATTATATATCTCATTTAATTAATAAATTTTCCTTACACATTGCTTTACTTATTTTCTATAAAACCATTCATTTAATTTAATTATTTCATTAAATTAAATCCTTCAAATAAAATTACCATTATTTAATTTAATTAATATTAATCAATTTAGTTACTAAATTAATGCACCACAATTCATCAACTATTTATTTTCTTCAATAAATAAATTATTTAAAATATTTATTTAATCAACAAATATTAAAAATTCCTCGATTGTTACATCCTTCCCTCCTTAAAAGGATTCTGTCCCCAGAATCACAACTCGATAAATTCATTCGTCACATTCTTCCCTCCTTAACAGGATTCTGTCCCCAGAATCATCATACAAGATTAAGCAAACAAGTGAGGATAATTTCTCATCATAACATCTTCAAGTTCCCACGTAGCTTCTTCAGCATTGTGGCTCCTCCAGATTACCTTAACAGAAGGTATCACTTTATTCCTTAGTACTTGCTCTTTCCTATCGATAATTTGAACAGAGACTTCTTCATAGGACAAATCTTTCTCAAACTGTAACGACTCATATTCTATAACATGTTTATAGTCATGATTATATGGCCTTAATACCGAGACATGAAAAATATTATGAATATGCAGCAACTTTGGAGGTAAAGCTACCTCGTATGCCACTTCACCAATGCGTCGAAGCACTTCAAAAGGTCCTATAAACCTAGGGCTTAATTTTCCCTTCTTGCCAAACCGAATTTTCCCCTTCCAGGGAGAAACTTTCAAGAAAACATAACTACCGACATCGAATTCCCGATTTTGTCGATGTTGATCGACATATTTCTTCTGTCTATCTTGTGCAGCTGTCAATCTTGCTCGAATCACCTTGATGATCTCGACAGTTTGTTGTACCAACTCTGGACCCAATAGTTGACGTTCACCTACCTTATCCCAGTATAACGAAGTTCTGCATTTCTTACCGTATAACGCTTCGTAAGGAAGCATGCCAATACTCGCGTGATTACTATTATTATAGGCAAATTCCACCAATGGTAAATGATCATCCCAATTTCCTTTGAAATCCATGATACATGCTCTGAGCATATCTTCTAGTGTTTGGATGGTTATCTTACTCTGTCCGTCTGTTTAAGAATGGTACGTTGTGCTCATTCTCAGCTGTGTTCCCAAACATTGTTGTAATTGTTTTCAGAAATTAGATGTGAAACATGGATCTCTGTCTGATACAATGGACACTGGAACACCGTGTCTTGAAACAATTTTCTTCACGTAAAGTTTTGCTAACTGATCTAAAATTTTGATTGGCAAAAAGTGTGCCGACTTCGTCAATCGATCGACAATCACCCAGATGGCGTCAGAACCTTCTTGAGTCGTAGGAAGACCTACCACAAAATCTGTGACAACCCGAGAATTTTGAATTTTTTTTATTATTTGATTTAAGGTTCAAAATTAGAACCTAGATAGAAAATAAGTGTATGCGTTTGATATTTTTAAGATGGAATTTTGAGGATTTCAAAATTCTGTGAATAATATAGGTGAATTATCCAGGATTAAGGAAAACGTGATTATGTTCTGTGTTTATGTGTACAGTATGTGGTTAAGGGTCAAGGGTTGACCAGATAATTTATATATGTAACAAACCCTAAATATATATTAAGAACGTCAACGTTCGGTTAGAAAACCCTAGCGATTGATAAGAAACCCTAAAATCGGTTCTGGAAATCCTAATTTCAGTTCCGGGAATCCAAAACCCTAATTCGGTGCATGAAACCCTAATCTGGGAATTTAAATGATTATTATATTGTATAAGTGTTATTTATTATAATATTAATTAGGGAAAATCTTAATTATTAGCAAACCCTAATTTCAAATTTTTGAAAACCCTAATTTTTGGGTTAGAAATTCTAATTTTATAATTCGGGAAAAACCTAAGTGTTAAGTAAATAGTTTTAATGTTAATTAGAAAATATTAATTCTAATTCTCAAGTTATAGTGATTAGAAAACTATAATCTAATTACGAAATCTAATTTCTAATTTAGGAAAATTTATTTTTCTATTAAAAACCCTAATTAGTGGTTTGTAAACCCTAGTCCGTGATATTGACCCTAATTGCATAGTTAGCGATTATAATTAGGAAATACTAATCCTAATTAGCAAGATTTAATTAGTGATTAAGAAATTTTAATATAATTAGAAAATTCTAATTATGATTTAGAAATATTAATTTTTTATTTTTGAAAACCGAAATTCGAAAATGTTAGAAATTAAATTGCAAAATTAAGGGTTAAACCCTAAACCCTAAATTTTTCCCAAACCCTAAACCTTAAGGGTTTGGTCAATTGTCCAAAATGACCATTCTAGAATTAAAATTAAATGGAAAATGACCATTGTGCCCTTATTTCATTCTTTAATATGTTGGAGTATAAATCTTGCTATAATCTTGGTTGGTGACCAAACCCTAGCCTAGCTTATGACTTATTGTCTAATTTCCAGCAGCTAGCTTAGCCATTCCACACAACCAAGTGCATTGTAACATTTTATATATATATATATATATATATATATATATATATATAAAGAAAGAGAAAAGGCCACTTTCATTTTCATTTTTTTTCCTTGACATTCTCTCTCTATATTTTGGAAATGTGAATTGAAAGAGAGTGATAAGATGAGCCATGACCATATCCCAACTTACCAAAAACAGATTCAAAAGTCAGAATCAAAAATCAAAGAGTAAAAGAGGTATAAACCCTAATCCTAGAAATCTTTTGATCTTATGTTATATGTTGTAATTGTTTGTTTAAAGTTATGTTAGAGGGTGTCACATGATGATCTGGGTTGCTATATAGTGAATCCATAACATCAAAGTACACGAAATAGCAAATTTTTGAAATCTGGAAAAATGATGAAAAATGGCCTGACAGTCGAATGTCAGGCCCTCTAAATCTGTGTGTGTTAGCGGTTTAGTGTGTTTTTCATTTTAGATCTGTTCTATGCCATGTGGTCTTTAGTCTGGATTTTGAATCATGTTAAGATCATGTATATATTTCAAGTTATGAGTGGTCAAAGTGAGTTGACCGACCACGAAAACTGAAATCTGGGCAGCCCAGAAATTTCCAGAAAGTCTGACAAGAGTTTTAAAGACCTAGATCTTGCAGTGTGTTATGTTTTTGGCCATGTTATTGTTTTTATCTTGTAGACTTGTATCAGTACTACAAAGCCATGCCTTTATATTACACAGATTCATAACAGAACCCAAGATTTAAGTGGTTAAACTACCGTTGACCAACACACGGGAAGGAGATTCTGGGTAACCCAGAATGTTCAAGTCCCGTTTCCTGACCATTAGTTTGACCAGCCTTGATCTTGCACATGTTTTGTTTTTAGACTGTTATGAGGATGTATAATGGTACCCTGACATCACTACTACAAGTAGGGACCATTACATATCGTAAACTAGACACAAGTTTCAAGTTATGAGGTTTCTAAGTAAAGCCTAGCAACTGTTCTTCATTTCTGGAAAACCCAGAAATGAAGAACAGGTCTGACATGATATTAGGAAGCTTAGATCTTGCTGTTATGTGAAGTAATAACCATGAAATCAGTTTGAGATTGTACTATTACATTAGTACTACAATCTTGACCATTTAACATCCCGGAAAACGTAAGGATCCAAGATCTACAGTCGGTCAAACTACCCCCTTTCGTGTCTGACATGAAGATCTGGGCAAGTTCAAGAACAGCTCAAGAACACCTATAGCGACGGGTCTGTCGCTATAGGGCCCTTTAGCGACAGTTTATTATTATTATTTTTCAGAAATTATTTAAAAATTGATAAAAATGATTTTTAATTATTAAAAATACTAAATAAATTTCGAAAAATTATTTTAAATTCTGAAAAATAGTTTTTAATTATTTTAAGTATATTTCATAAATATTTAATATTTTTAGAATATAAATGGTATTTAATTTATTTAATTACAAAATTAAATAAATTATTTAAAAAAAGTTTTAATTCATGAAAAATCATGAAAAATTATATTATGGTATTAGAAAATATTTTAAGTGATTTTTAATATTTTGTGATGAAATTTATTAATAAATTAATATTAATGATAATTAGTTTATTTAATAAATATATTAAATAAATTATGGAAAAATAGAATAAATGATTTAAAAATCATATAAAAATGATTTAAGTGTTAGAAAAATATTTGAAGTTATAAAATATAACTTTTGATATTTTATCATGAAAATATTAATATTTTAATATTAATAGCAATTATCAGATAATGAATTTAATTACTTAAAAATCATATAAATATGATTTTAAAGTATTAAAAATACTTTGATATATTATAAATATATTATAATATTATGACATGTATTTCATTAATATTTGATAAAAAAAAATATTAATGATAAAAGAATTATGTGGTATTTAATTCATTTAAATACGTTTTTAATGATTTAAAATTCATGATAAATGGTAATAATTATGTGAAAATTGTTATGAGAGTTAGAAAATTATTTCGACTGTTAATAAAATTATCTAAGATAATTGTTAAGTGTTAGGTCAGAGTTTAATTGAACTTAGACTCGATAAAAGTCCGACTAGACCGTCGGGATGTTAGAATTGTGTCGGTTTCAACTCGGACTTAAATAGTCTGACTTGATACTAAGTTTTATGTGCTGAATAGACTGATAGGGTTATGTGCTATGTGTTTAGGTTATTCTATGTATGTCTATATATATAATAGTATTATATTGTGATGATATTATTCTAATATTGGAGATCTATATTACTAATATTAGGTCTTCGGATAAAATAATATAAATTGTGTAGCAGTAATCAACGGTTCAGGCAAGTTTGTTTCTACTTAACTCTAATAAGAGTTGTTTCATTCGAAAAAGCTTATGGTGAATCATTGCTGATTGCCATGTATAATTGTACTCTGTACATATTGCATGTATAAGTCAGGTATGAAAGGCTGATCACCTTCATTACCCTTCGATTCAGAAATATTTGTTCATGTTATATACTTGTTCAGTCATAAACTTGTTCCTGCTAGTTCACAATTATATTGTTGAATTATAGCCAGCTTATTATTCAAACTCTTCAATCATGATATATCGTTGTATTGTTGAATTTAAACTTGCTGGGCAATCCTTATGCTCACCCTTGCTATATCATGATAAAACATTGCAGACTAAGGCGAATGCGTCGGATACAAGGAAAGGTTAAAGACAGTTCCAGCGTTAGGATATGTGTGCAGCTAAATTGTATAAGTATTGTATGATAATAATGTTGTTATATGTTAGAAAAGTTATGAATGTGATTAAGTTAAGGTTACTCGACCTTGGGGAATAGTGAGTATATGTATTGTATAAACAATTTATGTTTATATCTTCCGCAAATAGTAATAGTTATATAGAATGATCGAACCGGATCCGATGTGATTTAGGACCTGGATTCGGGGCCCTCACAAAATCTATTGCAATATGCTCCCATTTCCATTATGGTATCTCCAATGATTGCAATAATCCGCTTGACCTTTGATGTTCAGCTTTAACTTTCTGACACGTTAAGCATTTTGCCACACACTCAGCCACATCCTTTTTCATATTCGGCCACCAAAAATGTTGTCTAAGATCCTGATACATTTTCGTACTTCCAGGGTGAATCGAATATCTTGAGTTGTGAGCTTCACTAAGAATTTCCTCTTTAATTCGCAGTACCGGCGGAACCCAAATTCTCCCTTCAAATCGAAGTAACCCTTCCGAATCGATTTTGAATTTTTTTCCCTCACCTTCAAATACTTTTTGTTTAATCTTTTCACAGTCTTCATCCTGAAGTTGTGCATTCTTCACCTTATCCACCAATGTTGAACCGTTTCCCATGTGGAACAACTTTTCGTCCGATTCTGTCGGACATTTAATTTCCAATTCCATTTAGCCATTTCTGACACTAACTTTTCTTGAGCTGTCAACATCATCAACTTCTCCCGTCCCTTTCTACTCAAAGCATCAGCAACAACATTCGCCTTTCCGGGATGATAGAAAATCTCACAGTCATAGTCTTTGATCAGCTCCAACCATCTTCTATGCCTCATATTCAAGTCTTTTTGTGTAAAGATATACTTCAGACTTTTATGGTCAGTGTATATCTCACACCTCTCTCTATAAAGATAATGTTTCCAAATCTTCAAGGCATACACCACCGCAGCCAACTCTAAGTCATGAATCGAATACCCTTTCTCGTAATCTTTTAATTGACGTGATGTATACGCAATAACTCTGTCGTCCTACATAAGCACACAACCTAGTCCTTTATGTGATGCTTCACTATACACCACAAAATTCCCTGTATCATCAGGCAATGACAACACAGGTGTCGTACTCAACCTTTTTTTTAATTCGTGAAAACTTTCCTCACACTTCTCCGTCCAAACAAACTTAACCTCCTTCCTGGTTAAATTTGTCAACGAGGTTGCAATCTTGAAAAAATCTTGAATAAAACGCCTGTAGTAACCTACCAATCCTAAGAAACTCCCTACTTCTGACGGTGTCATCGACTGATCCCAGTTTATTACAGCTTCAACCTTTGATGGATCTATCAAAATTCCTTCTTTATCAATAACGTGTCCGAGAAACTATACACATTCCAACCAAAATTCACATTTTGAAAATTTGGCGTACAACTTCTCTTTTCTCAATGTCTCCAACGTCACTCTTAAGTGTTCAACATGTTCCTCCTTGGTCTTAGAATACACCAAGATATCATCAATAAACACCACCACAAATTTATCTAAGAATGGTTTAAACACCCTGTTCATCAAATCCATGAACGCTACAGGTGCATTGGTTAAACCAAATGACATAACCAGAAACTCGTAATGACCATATCGAGTTCTGAATGCCGTCTTCGGTACGTCCTCTAGCCTTACCTTCAGCTGATGATAACCACTTCTCAAGTCTATCTTTGAGAAATATTTTGCTCCCTTCAACTGATCGAACAGGTCATCGATTCTAGGTAATGGATACTTATTTTTAATCGTGACCATATTCAATTCTCGATAGTCAATGCAGAGCCGCATCGATCCATCTTTCTTCTTAACAAATAACACCGGCGCTCCCCACAGCGATACGCTCGGCTGGATATACTTCTTGTCAAGAAATTCTTGCAATTGCACCATTAACTCTTTCATCTCTACCGGGGCCATTCTGTATGGTGCTTTAGATATCATGGCCATTCCTGGTAGTAAATCAATCACAAACTCGATTTGTCGATCCGGCAGAAGACCCGGCAAATCGTCTGGAAATACGTCTGCAAAATCTCTTATGATCGGTATCTCTTCTAACTTTGCGCTCTTCATCTGTCTATCGACTATGTAGGCTAAGTATCTTACACATCCTTATCTTAACAACTTCTTGGCTTGCATCACAGTCAGACAACTTTCTTGTCGAGGTGATTTGCTGCCAAAGAACACAACCTTTGACGGAGTCATAAGGTTAATAAATTTCCTTTGGCAATCAATTACTGCTCCATAATTGAATAACCAATACATTCCCAGTATAACATCGAATTTCCCAAGTTTAATTGGTGTCAAATCTACCCTCATCTCATGAACTTTTATAACCACTCTACAATTCTTATATACAAACCTAACAAGAATCACTTCCTTATTCGCAATCTCTATGCTCAAAGGATAATCTAATTCTTACTGAGGCAAATCTAAGTTATGAGCAAATTCATTGGATATAAATGAACAAGTAGCACCCGAATCAAATAGTACATAAGCATTAATACCATTAATCAGAATGATACCTGACACCACATCCTTAGATTGCACAACATCCTACACGGTTATATTGAAAGTCCTCGCAGTAGGTCGACTTGACTGTGCTGGTCCAGCGATAGTTAATGCACCACCACCGTTGTTATTTCCTTTTCCTCCACTAGCACTTCCCGCTGACTTCTTAGGGCAATCACGAGCCATGTGATCCTTCGAACCACATGTAAAACATGTTCCTTTCTTTGGGCTAAAATAGTTCGGTGCAATGTGTCCCTCTTGACCACAGTTGAAATACACCCGCTTTCCCTTCAAACACACCCCAGTGTGGTTCTTCCCGCACGTCGCACAAGCTCTAAACTTTTTCTTTTGCTGACCTCCTTCTTGTCCTCCCACAGTCGAATTCTCGCTCCACTTCCTCTTTTGATTGTTACTTCCAACATTACTTCCACCAGTCTTATTTTCATTCTCATTATTTCTCTTCTTCTATTCTTGGTAATACTTGGTTAAGGCATCGCTTCCATCTTCCGCTATAATTGCCTTTTCATGTACAGAAGCAAATGTATTTAATTGGAACATTAAAACCTTGTTATACAACAAGGGTTTCAATCCTTGTTCGAACCTTCTTGCCTTACGCTCGTCGGTATTGACTTGATAAGTGGCAAACCTTGCCAACTTGTTAAACTTTGCAGCATATTCTGGCACCGTTACAGTTCCTTGCTTCAACTCCAGAAATTGCACTTCCAACTGATTTCGAGAACTCGCTGGAAAGTACATTTCGAAAAACATCTCCTTAAATCTATCCCATGCTATCACTCCTTGTCCCCCATGAACCTTATTTGCTTGCCACCAGTAGCTAGTTTCAGACTTTAGCATAAATGTTGCGAACGCAGTCTTCTGATCTTCGTTAACTCTAGCAACATCAAACACCTTCTCCATTTCCATGATCCAGGTTTGGGTTTCCACTGGATTCATAGACCCTTGAAACTCTGGCGGTCCAACCGCTTTGAATTCCTTGAAGGTCGTGACTTGAACTTGCGGTTGATTCGCAAGTGCTCCCGTCAACAAGGTTACCAACTGCTGAACTGAGTTAGCGTTGGCCTCGTTATTATTGTTAGTAGACCCCTCATGAGGTGGTTGTTGGCGTGGTTGTCTTCTTCTAGGAGACATTTTCTGTTAACATATACGCTTATTAGTTAATTACTCAACTTTTTGAGTATTTACAATTTAACTTAAATAGTCTAAGATTAAAGCTATAACACATAACATTTCAAATAAACTTTGATATTTTATTCATTCATAATGTTTTAAAACATATAAAAGATAACATAACTGCTATTAACATTCACTTTCCTGAACTAGACAAGTTTCAGGATTACATAATCATACTACCCTTTTATTTATCTCAAAATAAAGGATTTAAAATTTTATTTATTCACATCCTTAACTACATATTATTATTATTCATATTCTCTCTATCTAGGCATATTAAGACGTCGAGAGGCTTCTCTACGCTCTTCCTCCATAATACGATACGTCGTCCTATGATCCATCACGAACCACAGCGAGTCTTCAAATTGAGGTGGGTAATAAAAGACTCGATCCTGGGCCCTATCAATCACAGAATTAAAGGCGTGATCCATCTCATTCATCTTGTCCTTCTTTACTTGGACCTTAGCTTCAGCACAGTCCGCACAATGAGTCGCCTTCATCCAAGCGTCCTCTGCTTTTGCATGCTTAACTGATTCCTCTTTGAAGTCATCTTTTAAATTCTCCATGTTAGTCTTCATCTTCTCATTCTCTGCCAACAGATCCTCATGCTGACCTTTCGTTTACACTAAGTCCCACTCCGTATTTCCAAGGCGTGAGTCGAGTTCCTGAATCTCCCCATCCTTCTGCTCCATTGTAGCGTGATGCATCTGAATCAACTCCTTCAGCTCCTCAACCTTGTCCTGTAATTCTATGTTTCGATCGTACAGTGTATCATACATCTCAGCCGATATGGAGTTTGGTGGAAACTCCACAGGATCCTCTTCCTCCTCATCCTCTGAACTATCCTCCTCAGGATCGGTCACAGGCTCATCCTCCTGGATCAACTGCTCCTGCACTACATGAATATCTCGAGGTTCGTCATCTCTAGGTACCTGAGGTATCACTTCCCTAGCTGGACTGGATCCTCCTTCGTTAGACATCTTGACAACAAAAATATTTTTAAATTTACTTATTATATAACATTCTTCGATACTCACGACCACATAAGTTATTAACACATAGCACATAACATCTTTTACTGTTTAGCTTCAATGGATACCTTAATCCATTTCTTAAAACTCGATAAGAGTTAGACACCTCTATATTTTCTATCTTCTTAAAGGTTACTTCCTAAGGTTTCCCCACCTAAGGTTCATAACTTAAGGCTTTTATACCAATATGTGACACCCCCAAATCTGAGTACTTCATTTCCACCGAATTTGGTGCTCACTATCAAAATAATTACACCTAACTACCCATAATAGAGCATAAAACATCAATTCATTTAAACAATAATCTTTCCCATTAAAGGGTTACATCATCTCATAAACAATCCCAGGTAATCTAACCTTAAATTATTACATAAGTTTGCGAAATACATCATAAAGTAAAATAAGTCTTATAACATAATTCATTTAAATAAATTCTAATAATTCTTCAACACTTGGACATCTTGCCCTTTCCTTTGCTAGTAGATGGCTCATCGGCTCTTTCCACTTTAGCTGGAGTGTTAATGGCAAGAGTGAGCAAATAATTGCTCACTGATATAAAGATTAGTAATGACAACAACATGAGAATGAACAACGAATGCTAAACAATAATGAACTTGTTCTACAAATCAAAAATATAAATCAAGTTCAAACTTTAATGTCTGAGGGTCTTAAGACCACGAACTATGTCCCCGGTGATTAGGTATTACTACCCCAACCTTAACAGTCATTTAGACTATACAAACCCTTCTTAATGTGCTTAGGGAGATCAACCCTTTGTACCATGTATTGTGCACAAACAGCTAAACGTTACACGTACAAAATCCCCTAAGTTAGGGTTGTTCGTCTCAGTTTGAATTTAGAATTTCCGCACTAAAGAAATTTTAGCTCGGAACTAACTTATCAGTTGTTCTAGAATTTTAGAACACTATTCATAATAGACTAGTTCAATCAATAAGAGTTTGCTTACTACTTGAAGGTTTAATACAATAATATAGAATTGAACAAGGTTATCAAAGTCAAAGACCGAATAACAACAATGTATAATTTAATAACCATGATATACATGTAAAGTGCTATATCCAAAAGAGTTAGAACAATCTCATTTGAATTGATGTATTAGAACAATATATGCTTTGAATAATAATATCAAAATTAAGAAAAGTAAAACTCGCTCGAGGTAACGAATTAGGTTACAAGAGCTTGTACAAACATACACAAGAAAGATTATGTTTGCTCAACTTCAACATAAAAATTAGGAACTTATACAACGATTATAACTTAGGAATAGAAAACTTGCATAAGTATAACATAACAATGATAAGTAACCCTTGCTGAATAATTAAGTAGCATAGGTTAGGGATACTTGCTCAATAAAAGTTTATGATAAGAAACTTGCCTTGTATGGAAGCTACACAAGTACAATAATGTTCTCTAATTACCCTACACATATCATTGGAATCACAATAACAATTAGTTGTATTAATATTAGCTTTATGGGTTTAACCCACCATTTAAATCATAACTTTATCCTAATGTATAATCATGTTGGTTAACATCCTTAACGAATCTGAAATCTCACTACAAACTAACATAAACCTTATCATTTATTTATTTTATTTTATTTAACTTTTGAAAACATCACATTTGGTTCATCACATAACTTACTAATTCATAATCTATAGTTTCAACGTTGTGATTACAACATGTTGTTATATCTTATAACACATTTTAGGTTCCTATACAATCATCAAATATGTTAAGCTAACAATTTCCAAGCTATGCTGTTAGCAGTTCAATTTTGGGTCTGACTGACCACTGGCGCGACCGTGCCATGGTTAGCTTAGAGTCCGACACGCTCGCACGGCAGCTCGCCCGCGCTCGGCACCAGAAACAGTTTTGCAGAAACTCGAAATCAGACTTTGCTGTAGGCCAAAAATCCCAATTCCACAGAAATTCATGAAACCTAGCAACTAAAATTTTGTAATAACATCACTAAACATGCTATTCACCATTCCAACTACCTAAACATTATATATATTCCGTTTTGAAGAATTAAAACCACCATTTTCTCAATTTCTTCACTTTTAATACTTTTAGCGAATTCAATCGCCACGGCTTCGTTTCTTAACTAATTGATACGATTTGATCTACGTTATTTTCGTTTCTTAGCATACTAATACAGTTTAACACAAATTTGCAGATTACCATGCATGTTAAACATGAATTTTTATACTTTCTTAAGCCATTTTTCAAATATAAACACTGTTATGTATTTTTCTTCTTACAAACCGATTTCTCACGAATTTGATACTTAAACAACACTCACATATGATAACAACAGATTCTACAATATAACCCGCATCATATAATCAACGTTTAAAACCACAAACCAACAAAATCAATTACAGAGAAATAAAAACTAAAACTTGGAAATTTAGGAATGAATTATACCTTAATCCTTTGATTGTTGGGAAGAAGAATGATAAGGAATTGCTTTCCCTCCCTTGATACTCCAACTTCTTAGCAAAACTTACAGAGAGTTTCTCTCTTCCTACCAAGTTCTCTCAATACTCTGTTATTTCTCCTCAGCCAAATAAGACGCGTATAATAAACTGAAGCTACCCACGTACTTCAGTTATAAAACCCAAACAGGCGTCAGTTCAAATAAGCCAAAGGCCACAAGGCCTTGTTTGGCTACCACCTATTCCCCTAAACTAGATTATTTTAATAATATTATATTATATGATTTCATGTGTCACACTTTGGTTAACTTAAAATATCTTATAATAATAATAATAATAATAATAATAATCTTATTATAATTATACTTATAATTAATAAATAATTATATATCTCATTTAATTAATAAATTTTCCTTACACATTGCTTAACTTATTTTCTATAAAACCATTCATTTAATTTAATTATTTCATCAAATTAAATCCTTCAAATAAAATTACCATTATTTAATTTAATTAACATTAATCAATTTAGTTACTAAATTAATGCACCACAATTCATCAACTATTTATTTCTTTCAATAAATAAATTATTTAAAATATTTATTTAATCAACAAATATTACAAATTCCTCGATTGTTACAATAATATCCTAAAATTTAAATTTATCTTTTAAGTTTTTAAAATAATAATAATTTAAGTATAATATTTCTTCTATAATTCTTTTTAAAAAATGTTATCAAACTCTTTTTATGGAGCAGAGTCCCTAACTTACCAAACAGTTGTTTGGTGATGTACGGAAGAAAGAGAGGCTAATTTGGGTTTCTCCTTTCTTACCAAAACTCACGTATAGAAATTTAAGTTTCTTCTCCTTCCTTACGTAGCCAAAACTCACATACATCCCATCCGTAGCTTCACTTGCACTCATGTCCTCCACCAGAGGCACATGTTCTACTTCTCTCCTCCATCCGTTGCTTCGCTTGCACTCAAGTCGATCCCATTTGGGTTCTAGGGTTATTTTTCTTCTTCTATTCTCTTTCAATTCGGTGAGAAATCAAATCTTAGTTTATTTATTTCTTAATATATGCACTTTGTTTATTCATTTGTGCTTAATGAAATCTAAAATTGGTTATATGTGATGATAAAATCTGATATTGGTAATATGTGATTACCACTTGGCTATCACACCTGTTTTGGTTGGATGAAAGATGTGCTATTTTTTAGTTGGATGAAAAATGTTGCTCTAGTCTTTGAATCTGTGGACATTTGTCAAATATTATGCACTTTTTATCATTTGATTTATTTTTCAATCTTGTTGTAGTGATAAGGTTATGTTAATTTTAAATATGTGGAAATTGCATGAACTTGCGGATCATTATTTGTTTTGGCCACAGACAATGCGATTATGTTAGGGGATAGGATAATGAATTATGTTTGTTAAAAGGGATTTTCTGTTTTGGCTTTTTTCTACCTTTGATCAAGTAGGGCTAATATAAGTATGGAGCCTAATACTAAAGTCTCAATACTACTCTCATTAGAGTTAAACAGAAGCTGACATTCATTCAGTAAATGGGCAGCAGTTGGGCAACAACATATAGCTTATTCTTGGAATGGTATATTCACAGATATCTATTTGCTAAAACTGGGTATTGCTAATAAAATTAATTCATACACTTAACTTTCCAATTGGTTATAACAATATTGTTGTTTGTATGAGGATTATCGCATTCCTGATGCACATTATCCCGATTATTGATATATGGTGAATCCATAGTCGCCTGTGCTCCATTGCTATTCTCAACATTCTCGGATGCCATTTTCAGATACTGCCACAAAATAAAAGTTAATTGATATGTCATATATTATCCTTATATTCTGACCGACCAATTAAATACCATGCAAATAAACTTAGGTATGTCATACTAGCGATGAAATTCCCCGTCTCTCCCCTCCTAGTTCTATTCTCACATCTTCTTAGCCAGGGATCATATCCCTAAGCTCTGATACCAACTGTGACGCACCCAAAATTAGCTATACATCACCCATCTTGGGTCGTCAGATACATGGTACAGAATTCAAATACAACTTAATAATACAACTGTCGTGTACAATATGACAAAACATAAACTGTGAGTTTGAATAAAAATATTGTCTACTAGAGAGTATTCATACTCAAAAGGAGTCCTCATTACATTTATTAACACACTATTACATAGAATAGTGAGGACTACTAACTAATACTATCATTTGGACCATCACTCCGTTTCCCGACTTGCCCCAGCTACGTTCTCATTTTCTGAAGAGAACAGTGAAAGAAAGGGTGAGCTCAACTAGCCCAGTAAGAAATATTATGACTAAGATAATGCAGAATAAATTATCATTAGCCTTCAACAATGTTAAACTGATAAAATATAATAGACATCAAGTTTAACTGCAGCGGAATACGCAATTCATTAAAAGAGTCAAGTAGAAAATAAAATCTACTATCTTTTATGATTTAAAAGGTTTTTCAATACTGTTATCGCTGGGACTCAGCTTCATAAAATAATCCACATCATCGAATCACCCCTGCACTACGGCCAAGGATATTCGTGTATTCATTAATGGATATGATCATGCCAATAACTGTCCATCAATGCACTACGGGCCAATGAGGACTTTTACCACATCATTTGTAACATTACGGTCATGATTATACCGAATAATCCCTGGTCATAATCATACCAAGTCCATCTATGCACTACAGGCCACAGATGACTTTCAACATTTTATAAACATGAGGATAATGACAATGATATAAGAATTCAATAAAACAAGTTCAAGAATTAATTTATCCAAGAATTAACAACGTCCAAATTGTCAACATGATACTGCTTTGTGGAGTAAAATTCAAGAATACTTAGAAGAATATTTTCATGAAAAGATACTGGATGACCGCAATTATCAAGGATATTTCACTAATTTCATGGAGTATAGAAGTCAAAACTTAACCAACTGAGTATAATAAAGAATGGAATAACAAAAGAAATCACCCGGTATGCGATAGACCGCACAGACAGGTTATTCCAATAGAATAATAAATAATGGAACCAGGTCCGGCGTAAACGCACAGACAGGATATTCCGACAGAATAATAAATAATGGAACCAGGTCCGGCGTAAACGCACAGACAGGATATTCTGACAGAATAATAAATAATGGAACCAGGTCCGGTGTAAAATACACAGACATGATGTTCCAACAGAATAATAACAAGACGGAACCAGGTCCGGTGTAAAACACACAGACAGGATGTTCCAACAGAATAATAATAAAAACGGAACTAGGTCCGGTGTAAAACACACAGACAAGATGTTCTAACAGAATAATAGAAGAATGTCACCAAGTATAGGGTAGACCGCGTATACAGGTTATTCCAACAGAATTATAAGAAATGGAATAACAACAGTTCTCTTAATGAATAAGAAAGAATAACACCCCTTACCGTTTTAAAGAAGAATTGAAATAAGAAAGTAGTTAAGTAGCAGAATACTTTTCTTTTCTCTCTCTATAGTTTCTCTCTATAGTTTCTCTCTCTATAGTTCAGTGAATTCGTAAGAAATAATGAAGGAATGAGCTGCTATTTATAGAAAAATGGAATGCATAGTAACTAATCCATGAACGGTCCAGATTGATTACTTTAATCTGACGGTCCATATTTAAAGAAAAAACTTTTAAATAAAATATAATATATTCTATTTATAGAATAACTTTAACAAAGTATTCTGTTTTATATAAAAAGATGTTTCTGTTTTATTACGTTAATAATACGAATAAAACAAAACTTCATTATCGCTAAATAATTCATATTATTAACTGACAATAATTGAATCAAACTGAGTGACTTCTTACATAAGCATTAATAATCAATACCGTGTGTCACTATGCAACCACACATATTACTGTACTTTTACTACTGAGTAGTTCAACAGTAACAATGGTAAAACTTCCGTCGTTATTTTTAATAAAATATTTTTGTCATTTTCTCAATTCGACAATAATTCCGTTGTGGGGTCCACCAATGATTGTGCCGTTGTAAGAATATTCCCTGTTAAAACGAATATTCCCCGACCAATCGAATATTATATAACAACTTGCGTACTTTGTAAAATTTATAAATATTGCCCACAACTATAACATTATATCAAATTAACTCCATAATATTCAAAAATGATATTTATAGAAAATTCATCTTTATTTATAAAAGTTGGGGTCTTACATCAAATCTCAGAAAATCTGATCCAATTGACACCTAGCATGCTTGTGTTCAATGTATCTAAGTTTTATAAAAGAATTATAGAGAGAAAGTGTACCCATTTTGTTTATTTTCTCTTCAAGCTCTCCCCAACTCACCTTCTCTCCAAACCTCCGAATTTTTAAAGTGTTTCAGTCACATAAACAGCTCATTACTAACCCAAGACCAGATTGGAGATCAAAGATCAAGATTTAGAACATAGAGGTATAAACCCGAAAACCTATTTTGATCTAGTATGCTTCGGTAAAAATTGTGTTTTTTTGTGTTTATATAAGTATTATAAGATGTTTTTAGATGATCTATGATGATCTATCATAGATCCATAGCATCAAAGTTGGTAAAAATCGAAGTTTTTCAAAAACTATCAAGAACACAATTTATGGTCTGACAAGCTAATGTCAGGCGCCACAGATTCGTGTGTGTTAATAATTTTTGTTGTTTGATGTTTTGGATCTGTTGTCTGACATAAGGACTGTAATGTGGAAGTGAAATCACAACCATTACATGTCCATATTTCTTGTTATTCATGGTCAAAGTAGGTTGACCGAGCTTGACCGGCTGAATTTTGGGTAACCCAGAAATTCGTTTTTAGCGTCTGACAACATCTTTAAGCTCTTTGATCTGTCAGTAGTGTTAGTGTTTTGATTATGTGTTGGATCTAGATTGTATCCGGTTGTTTATACTCTAGACCTATGTCCTTAGAACTCTTAAACAATCAACAGATCAACCGTAGCAAGTGGTCAAAGTAGGCCACTTGCACTAAATTGCGTTTCTGGGAATTTTCCAAATACACGAAGAACACGCTTTCTGACAGCGTTTGACCGGATTGGATCTAGCGTGTATGTGGTTGTTGAACTATAATGTTGTTGTATTTATGTTCATTGACACATGGACTCTAAGTGTAAACCATTAAATAACACGAATCAAGACCGGGACATGGAATTAATGGAGCTCAACTGTAGACCCTCAAAGCTGGCTGGGTTTCTGGGTTACCCAGAAAACCCAGGTGGCGTCTGACAGTAGGTTTGCATATCCTGATCACCTTGATGATTTGTTGTATGACTGAGATGATGATTGATTCATGTAGTGTTACAAAACCACTACATGATCAGTGTTTAACATTGCCTAGAACATGACTAAGCCGAGAATTACAAGTGGTCAAACTAAAACCCTCAATCACTGACTGTCAATGTTCCTGAGCTCAAGAATACCAACAGCGACGCTTTCTGTCGCTAAAGACCAACAGCGATGGTTTTAATTATTTTATTTTCTGAATTTCCGGAAATGATTAAAAAATAGAAATAAATTCTAAAAATTACAAAAAATAATTTTAAAAATTATTTTAAATTATGAAAAATAATTTTTGACCAATTGGAATATTTTTCTTTAATATTTATAATTATTTAAATATTAAAGGTATTAATTATTTTACTTAGTGTGTTAAATAAATTAGAGAAAAATGATTTAATATTATGAAAAATTATTTTAAATAAGAATTATGTATTTACAAATATTTTGAGTTATAAAATGTGACTTTCAATATTTTTGGAGAATTTTTATTAATAAATTAATATTAATGATATTAGATTTATTTAATCATGATATTAAATAAATGAATTAAAAATGATTTTATTGATTTAAAAATCATTTAAAAGTGAGAAAAATGTTTTAAAAATATTTTAGGTTATAATTAATGACTTTTAATATTTTAATAATAATTACATTAATATTTAAATATTAATGGTAATGATTTAAAAATGATTTTAATTATTTTAAAAATTATTTAAGTAGAATATTGATGATTTAAAAATATTTTAAGTTATTAACAATAACTTTAATATTTTGACAAGTATGTTATTAATATTTTTATATTATTAAATATTAATAATGATAAGATTATTTAATAATTAAATCATTTAAAAATGATTTAAGTGTTTAAATTTTTTTTATAAATTATAATAATTGTTTATAAATTATTAAAAGCTTCCGAGAAATATTATAAACGATATTTGACTTATCTAAATAATATTGAAGCTTAGAAACCAAGTTTAATTGACAATCAATGTGTTATTTGATGAATAGGGTGACCAGAACACCGAGATGAGACCAAAGTCCAACCAGACAGAACTAGTTAGACTTGATAAGTGTTTATATAGGTTATAAACACTAATGTGGCTATGTGGTAATGTGCCCAGGAGAAGTTTGACTGTAGAATATAATGTTACGTGTTATAAATGATTGTGCTAATTGTGAGACCGATATTATTGGTTATAGGTCTTACGAACGCAGTTAATTATATTGTGTAGCTGTAATCAACGCGGAAGGCAAGTTTCCTAACTCAACCTTGAGTTATATTCATTCAATTATTATGGTTAATTATTGCTAATTATACCATGTCTAGGGAAGTTATTGTTGATTATTCGCAGTTAGTGCATGATTAATAATTCAAATTGAATTACTGATTCAAAAAATATATATTTGTAGAATTTCTGTTGTTGGATATTTATATCTGTAGAAACTAATATTGACAGTACAGATAATTTCTGTTTATTGTCAAATTATATTGAGAAATGTCTTAGCTAATTATTCTGGCTAGACGAACATTTGTTAGAACTTGATAAATACGAGAAGAGAAATCAATTGTTATTGATAGATCGATGCCAATTGTTTCGGCTAGATCAATAAGTAGATAGAATTTGAAATCACAGTATTTAGTTGTTAAATCAAAAATCTTGATTCTGAGATTGAGAAGAACAACTTTTTATATAAAGGGAATATTTTGGGTAGTATATTCGACCATTGTGCGCTGTTAAGTATTATGCATAATATAGGGTATAATAAAGCTGATCACTTGTTATACTTGCAGAGGGATATGATTTAATCTTTATGGTTATCTGATATGCCTGAGTATGTATCAAAGTAAATCTTTGATAGATACCCGAGAAAATAAGTTCAAAGATCTGGTGAGATACTCAGCATAAATCTGGAAAATATTCCACTTTGTTATTGAGTAGAATTGATTCTTGTTTATTCAATAGAATATCGTAGAAACTTGAATGCGTTGTACTATTTCATTATTATAATATTGTGTTGCATAGAAAGGGAGAAGCCTTGTTATTGATTAACGCATTGTTCAGCTAATTCAAAGTTCTCCGAACTTTGGTGTCATTCTATCAAAACAGATAGTCTATTATTCTGATACTTATACATTCATTGTATATCTTAACTTGCGGGGCAAATTTGTTGCTCACCCTTGCTAAATAAAACTTTTCAGCTAGGGAAGAAGTGGCAGAAGGTGCTATGAAGAACAAGGGAAAAGACATAGTGATTAATTAGTTGTGAATAACATTATTATTATGTTGTTTTTGTGAACCCTTTTTGTATAACTAAAGGGTATGTTTGTAATGTTAAGGTTAGAGAACCTAGGGTAATGTATTAACTATATCAGTGAATGAAGCTTATGTATTCCTATTTATACATGAATGGGTAGTTAAATGGTATTATATTGTGGATCGTGAACACCAAACTCGGGGGTCAGGTAACCCGAATTTGGGGGTGTCACAGGTTGGTATCAGAGCTATAAGCATGAATTTGCGAAGAGCCCCGAGCCTCTCGCTGGTGACTTCCTTGTGTGGAATGCACCGAAGCCAGACTCTCCGTAGGGGACGCCGAGCCAGTCGGTGGCAAGCTGATAGGTACCACTGTGAGGTGCTATGGTTGGAAGCACCATGAAAGTCATAGGTTGGTATCAGAGCTGTAGTGACCAAGGTGTCACCAGTTAGTAGAAGAGTTGTAAGTTATAAACCTTAAGTGGAGTGGGGAAAACCCTAGGATTATAACCATAATTGAAATAGAGAAAACTCATTTAGAGTTCTAAGTGAGGGATTGCCGAAATATATCGATAGAGAGATATGTGGACACATAGTGTGAAAAGTTCGTACATGAGAAGTATTAATCAAGTCATTTAGACTGATTGTAGGATGTCTGGAGAAGGTGAAAAGAGTACAGAGATGCTAGCAGCTGTTACACTAGTGCCAGTAGCTGAGGTGCCAACGCAAAGCGAGTTAGTTGAAGAGGTGGGAAAAGACGAACCAATGGTTAATCTTGAGAGCGATCATGACGATTATCCCGAGATGTATCTGAGTGGAGATGAGGAGGTAGAGTCTAAGCCAGCTAAGGTAGAGTTAAAGAATAAGACTAAAGTTGGAGAACAAGATCAACTAGCTGCAGAAGTACAAGAACTTCGGAGAAAGGTATTTCTCTTGGAGGAGTTGTGGAAGACGGAGCGAGCGTTACGCGAAATGACCGAAGAACGAAACGAGCTAAAGGCGCATGTGGAAAGTATGAAGACCAAGGGTGATGGATCATCTGAAGGAACCAGCAAGAAGGGCAAAAAAAAAGAGAAAGAGGGACAAAGACATCGATGATTCTGAAAATTCAAACCCGAAAAAGAAGCAAGTCTGCAGTAAGTGTGGAAAGACTCATGTGGGAGAACGGGTCACGGATTCATCAAGTGTTCCAGTAAGAAGAAGACGGGTGAAGGGAATTGACGGTAGATAGCTTAAGTTTAAGCGATAGTATTTTTTGATAGTGTATCGAGAAAGATGTGTGAACATTTGTAAATATATATGTATGAATGAAATCTTTATTTTCTATATGAATATAAGATTTAAGATAATTTTTGAGTTCTTAAAACTCATACTTATGGTAAGTTCATGACTCATAATTATATGAAATATTTTGAACCCCTCAGCGAATGGACGCCAAAGGTCTGACTAGGATAAGTTCATACAGTCATATAATTGTGGCAAGTTCCTAAACCCCTAGGTGTGGTAAGTTTGATGAACTGGGAATAGTTATGTGTGAATGGAGAATTAAAACTTTTTGTATACAGTTGGAGAATTACAACTTTTGTTTAAAGTTGTGTTGTTAATCCTGATATTATTTAAAAAGGGATAGTGCTAAGTGTTAAGAGCTAAATGTACTATGTGCTATATGCGATTATATGTGGAATTTTTAATTCTTATTGTACTATTAATAAGAATTTGTGTAAAGAAGGAGAATTAATGTAAGATTTTTATCAGATAATGCCGCCAAGGAAGGGAAGTCTAAAGAGAAATATGGAAGAGCAATTTTTGAATCTGAAGCAGGAAGATATGACGGTGACAGAATACTTTGTCAAGTTCAACGAGTTAGCAAAATTTGTTCCACATCGAGTGGACACTGAAGAGCTTAAAGCACGATGTTTTAGGAACGGATTGAAATCGTTGGTACTCAAGAAGTTGGATGTGTTGCAAATTAGTTCATTTTCAACGTTATTAGAAAAAGCCATTATCGCTGAAGGAGAAATTGAAGCTGTATTGAAGAATAGTCAAGAACAAAGAAAGGAAGCTGAAGGAAATATTATGATAGGTGGTAGTGGAGGTAGTAATCTTAATAAACGTAAGAGGAATGGTGATATTAATAATCCAGTGGAGATTAGGAAGAAAGGCGTGCCGTGTGTAGTTTGCGGGAAGCGTCATCAAGGAGTTTGTTTGAAGAACAAAGGAGTCTGTTACAACTGTGCTCAAGAAGGACACATGTCACCCCAGTGTCCCATTCCAAAGAAGACACAAGGTTGTTTTGCGTGTGGATCGACCGATCATCTGGTCCGAAATTGTCCAAAGAGAAATGTTGAGAGGAAAAGTGCCAACAAGGGACCCGGTAGCGGAACCTTGGCGATTCGAGGACCTGCACATCCAAGAAGACCAACAACATTCACTTTTAGCATGACAGTTCCAAATGCAGTAGCTGCCCATGAAGAGGCGACAGGTAACGAGTTCGGTTAGAAATTAAATTACGCGAGAAATACGAGTTAGATATTGTTGTGATTTGTTTTCTTTTATACGATTCAAGTTACAGGTTAGAATATGACACAAATTAATATTGTGTTGTTAAAAATAAATTGATGATACAACTTTAAAAGATTGTAGAGAATAAGAAAGCGGTGATTCCGAGGACGGAATCCTTTTAAGGAGGGGTGAATGTGATAACCCGGGATTTTGAATAATCCAAAATTTGTGAATAATTTTTTTTAATTAATATTAATATTAATTATCATTGATGTGACAAGCATCGGTGATTCGTGTTTCGAGAAGGTCAATTTGTGTATTGACTAAGAAAAATAGAGTAGAGTTGTGCTTAATGGAGAATAGAAACCCTAACCCTAAGTCCGAATAGGGATTCGATATATTATATAATTAAAATAATTATATTATTGATTACGTGTTTGTACTGTGTGATAGTATTGATCAATGATTGATCGGGTAAGGTTTAATATTTATAAACCCTAAGAAGAGATTAGAAAACCTAATCTCAGGATGAGAAACCCTAATGTACCGTTAGAAATCCTAATCGAAAGCCGGGAAACCCTAATTTCATATTCGGGAATCCTAAACCCTAAATTAGGAAACCCTAATCATAATTGGTAACCCTAATGTGTGTATTAAACTTAAATATGATTAGAAAATCCTAATTATATTTTAGTTATCTTAATTTCTATTTTACAAACCCTAATTGTAATTTAAAAAATTTATTTTTCTAATTAAAACCCTAATTCGTGGGTTATAAACCCTAATGACCATTTTGACCCTAATTGCGAAATTAATCAATTTTAATTAGGAATATTAATCCTAATTAGCAAGATTAAATTTTATGATTAGGAAATATTATATAATTATCGAATCCTAATTGTAATTTGGAATTATTAATTTTCTATTTTGAAAATCGAAATTTGAAAATCTTGGAAATTAAAGTGTAAACCTAAAGGGTTTAAATCCTAAATCCTAAAGGGTCCAAACCCTAAACCCTAAACCCAAACCCTAAATCCTAAGGGTTTGTGCAATTGACAAGAATGCCATTAAAATTATTTTACAAATGTCTAAAATGCCCTTTATGGGATTTTTATTAGGAAACTTGTACAAATGGCCAAAACCTTTAGTTGTTGACCAACTCTCTTGACTTTGTGACTTCAAATCTCAGCAAATCTGATCCAATTGACACTTAGCATGCTTGTGTTCAATGTATCTAAGTTTTATAAAAGAATTAAAGAGAGAAAGTGTACCCATTTTGTTTATTTTCTCTTCAAGCACTCCCCAACTCACCTTCTCTCAAAACCTCCGAATTTTTAAAGTGTTTCAGTCACATAAACAGCTCATTACTAACCCAAGATCAGATTGGAGATCAAAGATCAAGATTTAGAACACAGAGGTATAAACCTGAAAACCTATTTTGATCTTGTATGCTTCGGTAAAAAATTTGTTTTTTGTGTTTATATAAGTATTATAAGATGTTTTTAGATGATCTATGATGATCTATCATATATCCATAGCATCAAAGTTGGTAAAAATCAAAGTTTTCAAAAACTGTCAAGAACACAATTTGTGGTCTGACAAGCTAATGTCAGGCGCCACAGATTCGTGTGTGTTAATGATTTTTGTTGTTTGATGTTTTGGATCTGTTGTCTGACATAAGGACTGTAATCTGGAAGTGAAATCACAACCATTACATGTCCAGATTTCTTGTTATTCATGGTCAAAGTAGGTTGACCGAGCTTGACCGGCTGAATTCTGGGTAACCCAGAAATTCGTTTTCAGCGTCTGACAACATCTTTAAGCTCTTTGATCTGTCAGTAGTGTTAGTGTTTTGATTATGTGTTGGATCTAGATTGTAGCCGATTGTTTATACTCTAGACCCATGTCCTTAGAACTCTTAAACAATCAACAGATCAACCGTAGCAAGTGGTTAAAGTAGGCCACTTGAACTGAATTGTGTTCTGGGAATTTTTCAGATACACGAAGAACACGCTTTCTGACAGCGTTTGACCGGATTGGATCTGGCGTGTATGTGGTTGTTGAACTGTAATGTTGTTGTATTTATGTTCATTGACACATGGAATCTAAGTGTAAACCATTAAATAACACGAATCAAGACCGGGACATAGAATTAATGGAGCTCAAATGTAGACCCTCGAAGCTGGCTAGGTTTCTGGGTTACCCAGAAAACCCAGGTGGCGTATGACAGTAGGTTTGCATGTCCTGATCACCTTGATGATTATTTGTATGACTGAGATGATGATTGATTCATGTAGTGTTACAAAACCACTACATGATCAGTGTTTAACATTGCCTAGAACATGACTAAGCCGAGAATTACAAGTGGTCAAACTAAGACCCTCGATCACTGACTGTCAGTGTTCTTCAGCTCAAGAATACCAACAACGACGCTTTCTGTCGCTAAAGACCAACATCGACTGTTTTAATTATTTTATTTTCTGAATTTCCGGAAATGATTAAAAAATAGAAATAAATTCTAAAAATTACAAAAAATAGTTTTAAAAATTATTTTAAATTATGAAAAATAATTTTTGACCAATTGGAATATTTTTCTTTAATATTTATAATTATTCAAATATTAAAGGTATTTAATTTATTTACTTAGTGTGTTAAATAAATTAGAGAAAAATGGTTTAATATTATGAAAAATCATTTTAAATAAGAATTATGTATTTAAAAATATTTTGAGTTATAAAATGTGACTTTCAATATTTTTGGAGAATTCTCATTAATAAATTAATATTAATGATATTAGATTTACTTAATTATGACATTAAATAAATGAATTAAAAATGATTTTATTGATTTAAAAATTATTTAAAAGTGAGAAAAATGTTTTAAAAATATTTTAGGTTATAATTAATGACTTTTAATATTTTAATAATAATTACATTAATATTTAAATATTAATGGTAATGATTTAAAATGATTTTAATTATTTTAAAAATCATTTAAGTAGAATATTGATGATTTAAAAATATTTTAAGTTATTAACAATAACTTTAATATTTTGACAAGTATGTTATTAATATTTTTATATTATTAAATATTAATAATGATAAGATTATTTAATAATTAAATCATTTAAAAATGATTTAAGTGTTTGAATTTTTTTTATAAATTATAATAATTGTTTATAAATTATTAAAAGCTTCCGAGAAATATTATAAACAATATTTGACTTATATAAATAATATTGAAGCTTAAAGACCAAGTTTAATTGACAATCAATGTGTTAATTGACGAATAGGGTGACCAGAACACCGAGATGAGACCAAAGTCCAACCAGACGGAACTAGTTAGACTTGATAAGTGTTTATATAGGTTATAAACACTAATGTGGCTATGTGATAATGTGCCTAGGAGAAGTTTGACTGTAGAATACAGTGTTACGTGTTATAAATAATTGTGCTAATTGTGAGACCGATATTATTGGTTATAGGTCTTACGAACGCAGTTAATTATATTGTGTAGCTGTAATCAACGCGGAAGGCAAGTTTCCTAACTCAACCTTGAGTTATATTCATTCAATTATTATGGTTAATTATTGCTAATTATACCATGTCTAGGGAAGTTATTGTTGATTATTCGTAGTTAGTGCATGATTAATAATTCAAATTGAATTACTGATTCAAAAAATATATATTTGTAAAATTTCTGTTGTTGGATATTTATATCTGTAGAAACTAATATTGACAGTATAGATAATTCCTATTTATTGTCAAATTATATTGAGAAATGTCTTAGCTAATTATTCTGGCTAGACGAACATTTGTTAGAACTTGATAAATACGAGAAGAGAAATCAATTGTTATTGATAGATCGATGCCAATTGTTTCGGCTAGATCAATAAGTAGATAGAATTTGAAATCACAGTATTTCGTTGTTAAATCAAAAATCTTGATTCTGAGACTGAGAAGAACAACCTTTTATATAAAGGGAACATTTTGGGTCGTATATTCGACCATTACGTGATGTTAAGTATTATGCATAATATAGGGTATAATAAAGCTGATCACTTGTTATACTTGCAGAGGGGTATGATTTAATCTTTATGGTTATCTGATACGCCTGAATATGTATCAAAGTAAATCTTTGATAGATACCCGAGAAAATAAGTTCAAAGATCTGGTGAGATACTCAGCATAAATCTGGAAAATATTTCACTTTGTTATTGAGTAGAATTGATTCTTGTTTATTCAATAGAATATCGTAGAAACTTGAAAGCGTTGTACTCTTTCATTATTATAATATTGTGTTGCATAGAAAGGGAGAAGCCTTGTTATTGATTAACACATTGTTCAGCTAATTCAAAGTTCTCCGAACTTTGGTGTCATTCTATCAAAATAGATAGTCTATTATTCTGATACTTATACATTCATTGTATATCTTAACTTGCGGGGCAAATTTGTTACTCACCCTTGCTAAATAAAACTTTTCAGCTAGGGAAGAAGTGGCAGAAGGTGTTGTGAAGAACAAGGGCGAAGACATAGTGATTAATTAGTTATGAATAACATTATTATTATATTATTTTTGTGAACCCTTTTTGTATAACTAAAGGGTATGTTTGTAATGTTAAGGTTAGAGAACTGGGGTAATGTATTAACTATATCAGTGAATGAAGCTTATGTATTCCTATTTATACATGAATGGGTAGTTAAATAGAATTATATTGTGGATCGTGAACACCAAACTCGGGGGTCAGGTAACCCAGATTTGGGGGTGTCACAGGTTGGTATCAGAGCTATAAGCATGAATTTGCGAAGAGCCCCGAGCCTCTCGCTGGTGACTTCCTTGTGTGGAATACACCAAAGCCAGACTCTCCGTAGGGGACGCCGAGCCAGTCGGTTGCAAGCTGATAGGTACCACTGTGAGGTGCTATGGTTGGAAGCACCATGAAAGTCACAAGTTGGTATCAGAGCTGTAGTGACCAAGGTGTCACCAGTTAGTAGAAGAGCTGTAAGTTATAAACCTTTAGTCTTTTGACATTCCAAACTGTTTCTTTGGTGTTGGTCTTATACAAGTTCAAATTCTCTGGCTGTGTGTCTAAACTCTTAAGCATGTCGCAAACACATAATGATATCTTATTAAGTTACCTCACTTGCAAATTTGAAAGACACACAAGTGACAAATCAATCTTTTATGACCTTTTTCTTTGACAATTATTATTTAAACTGTAAGATTGACCCAAATGTTTCCCTTTAAATTGTAAGAGTGACCCAAATGTATGACAATGTACTCATTTAACTAAAAGTTTGATTCGATCTCTCAAAATATAAATGATTTAAATATGACCACTGGTTATAGTTTTATCTAATTTTTGTGTTTTGTGTTATTGTTTAAATCACTGGTTGAGTTGATGTAATTGAGTTGATGAATAAATTTTAGGTTGAACGTAATTTCATAGATAAGAGTTAGACGCATCATGAGCGTATATCAGTGACTTATCACAATGGGGTCAAAAGCTTCATTGAGCATGTACGTGCAACATTTGGCCCAACAGTTGACATTAGATGTCCTTGTATCAAGTGTATGAATCTATACACTAAAACCCAAGAAGAGGTGCCTTCACATTTGTGCATAAATGGAATAATGCCTTTTTTATGATAAGTGGATTTACCACGGTGAACCCATTCCACGTATACCCAATGAACATGGTCAGAATATTTTCTCTCAAAATGAGGAGTTTATAGACTATGATTTAGATGGTGATAAGGATGAAATTGAGACACTAATGGAAGATATTAATCGACGAACCTTTGTTGTTGGTGGGAATGAAGATACCTTCCAAAATCGAAATTATACCATATTTGAACAAATGCTTAATATGTTAGACAGAGAGTTATATTCGGGATGCCAAAAGTACTCCATTTTGTCGTTTATTATAAAATTGTTGCATTTGAAGGTTTTCAACCATTGGAAAAATAAGTCCATAGACATGCTACTTTAGTTGATTAAAGATGTTCTTCCTGATGGTGCGAATTTGCCAAAATCATACTACGAGGCAAAGACAATGCTACGTGAAATTGGCCTTGGATACCTTCCAATACACGCATGCAAGTAAGTAAAATAACATATTAAAAAGTCCTTAATTATAACACTCATTCATATATAATTAATCTGTCTCATTTTTGTTGAAGGTATGATTGTGCCCTTTTTTGTAAGAAAATAAGGATTTAGAAGAGTGTCCATTCTGCCGAGAATCAAGATGGAAAGTTAATGATGGGAAGGGTAAAAAAATCCTACACAAGATTTTAAGATACTTTCCTATAAAACAGTGGTTGCAAAGACTTTTTATGTCAAAAAAAATTGCAAAAGACATGCGGTGGCACAAGGAAAAACTTATTTTTGTAGAAGGTGAACTGAGGCATCCAGCAGATTCTGTATCGTGGAAGGAGTTTGATAGAAAGTATGAATGGTTTTCCAATGATCCAAGAAACATTTGTCTTGGCCTAGCCACGGATGGATTGAATTCATTTGGAAATATGAGTTGCTCATATAGCATGTGGGCGGTAATACTCACTCCTTATAATTTGCCCCCTTGGATGTGCATGAAGGAGCCCTTTTTCATAATGTCACTTTTGATTCCTGGACCAAAAGCACCAGATAATGAAATCGGTGTTTATTTACGTCCTTTAATAGATGATCTTGTTGATTTGTGGGAACAAGGAATTCAAACATATGACTCTTATACTAGGTGTAATTTCAACATGCATGCTTCTGTTTTATGGACAATTAACGATTTTTCTGCACTGGCAAATCTTTCTAGATGGAGTACCAAAGGGTACATAGCTTGTCCAACTTGCAATGTAGATACACGCTCGACTAGGTTGAGGAGTAAAATCTCTTACGGGGGGCATCGTGCATTTCTCGGTCCTAATCATAGGTATTTTTAATACGTAACTTATTTTAATTTCATCTTCACATTTTTCACATAATTTACTTCTTATGGTTTATCGTACCCTTGTAGGTGGAGAAAAAGTTTAGACTATGATGGAATGGAGGAACTTTGTAGACCACCTAAGATCCTAGTTGGATCAAAAATTTTACATCATGTAGAATCAATCCATTTCGGGGATTTTGGCAAGCATCCGAAAAATGTAAGTATGAATAGAGAAAGAAAGCGAAAGAGGACAGCAACTCCATCCAACTCTAATTGGAAGAAGAAAAGTATTTTTTTTACATATCGGAAAGATTTAAAGGTCAGACATAAGCTCGATGTAATGCACATCGAGAAGAGTATTTGTGATAACATACTTGGGACATTACTAAAGATTGAAGGTAAAAATAAGGACACTTACAAGGCTTGACAAGATTTAGAGGATATGAATATACGTAAAGAGTTGCACTTAAGACCACAGTGAGATAAGTTTGACAAGCCACAACCAGCCTTTTCTTTTTCCAAAAAAGAGAGAGACAAATTCTTGTCCTTTATACGGTCTGTCAAATTCCCAGACGGATATGCATCAAATATTGCTAGATATGTTAATACAAGTGATAATAGCATATCGGGATACAAGACGCATGACTGCCATGTTCTTTTACAACGATTAATCCCTGTTGGAATGCGAGGGAATCTCAATGACGATGTGGCAACAACATTAACTAAGTTGGGTGCATTCTTTAAAAATCTATGCAGTAGGACACTAAAAGTGGATGACTTAAGAAAAATGGAGAAGGATATTATAATTATCTTATGCAAGATTAAAGGATTTATCCACCGGCCTTCATTGATATTTGTGTTCACTTGGTTGTTCATCTACCACAAGAAGCAATGTTTATAGACCCTGTATGCTATTCGTGGATGTATCCAATTGAAAGGTATGTAACTATATATTTCTGGTTATCTATGAACTTTATAGTTTTGTCATACTTAATTTCTTAATTTTTTTTAAAGGTATCTATGCACGCTAAAAAAGTACGCAAGGAACAAAGCACATCTAGAAGGATCAATTGCTGAAAGGTATGTCGCAGATGAATGTTTGACATTTTGTTCCTTGTACTTACCACAAAGTGAGAGTAAGTTCAATAAAAAGGATCGTAATACTGATGGAAAAGTTAGAAAAGATGCTCTTTCTGTCTTTTCTCAAAATGTTAAACCATTAGGTGGTCTTCTTTTTGACTATGTTGATTTCAAGGAGATTCAAATTGCTCATTGGTATGTCTTGAATAATTCTGAAGATGTGCAACCTTATATTGAGTAAGTTATACATTTTATCATTAAATTATTCAAATAATTATTGCTTCATACTAGTTTTTTATACTAATATTATTCTTGTAGGGAATTTCAAGAAGAATTGAAACTAGCTTACCAAAACAACATCGAATTGGAAAAAAGATTTCCTCAGTGGTTTAAAAAAAGGTAAAATAATATTTCTTCCCCTTTTAAAGTTGTTTGTTGCTATTTGAAAATCAATGATTAATTTAATTTTTTTTCCTCTAATAGATTCATCATCTTTGGAATACCACATCAAATGTCATTAGTGATCAACTATTTGCATTAGCATGTGGTCCAAATTTAAGAGTATGGAAATATAAAGAATGCATTGTAAATGGAGTAAGGTTTCTTGTCAAAGATCGTGACAATCGTAGGCAAAGCCAAAATAGTGGAATAACATGTGAAGGAGAACAAGATGGGAAAAGTATCGACTTTTTAGGCTTATTAAATGATATTATCAAAATAGAGTATGGAAAAGGGTATAATGTGTTTATATTTTCTTGTGAGTGGTTTGATTTATCTAATCGACCTATGGGTATTAGGAAGGATACACACTTTACAAGTGTAAATGTAAGTAGCACAAGGTATAGAAACGACCCATACATATTAGCTTCTCAAGCAAAATAAGTTTTTTTTGTTGATGATTTGAAATTAGGCGGCAACTAGAAATTGATCAAAGGTTTAACCACCGACACGCATTTGATGTTTCGAAGGATGAAATGGACGAGATTAAAGAATATACCACAGACAATGTTGTTAACCTTGATGATGACTCACCTGATATTGACATTGTTGTTCAAGATCGGGATTTAGGGCCAATGAATAGAGATGATGTTAATCCAAAAACCAATAAATAACATTGTCTTAAGATAAAAAAACTCAAAAAATTAACATTGAACACAATATCTTATTGGATGGAGACATAGATGATGATGTCAATGAGGATGATTTTGAGGAGGATGAATTTGACGAAGGGTGTAGTGAGGATGTCATACACCTGTAGATTATCGTAGCGAAGAAGAACAAAGTGTGGACGAGGAAGAGAAAGATGATCAGAACTAGCATCAAATAAGGTATGCCTTTCATCTTATCAAAGTTTAAACATTTGAATGATGCTTAATTATTTAGTTTAGTCAAATTGAACAACTCTCTTATTGGTTCTATCTTGTTCACATGGATACATAAACAGGTTTTTGTACATTTCACATGGATACATACACGTTACTAGCTCACCTTTCATTTTTTCTTTCTTAATTGCTTCGATCAAAGTATGAATGGTTTTTCGTTACGTAGTCATATATTGCACAATTTTATAATGTATCATCATTTTGGCTTCTTAGTGTTTTACTCATCAAAATAAGTTCTACAAACATCTTCATGTGACTTTTGGTGTGCTATTCTCTTTCCTAAGAATAAGGTGTGGTGTAACTTGTTAGAGGAACCATTGAAGTGTTTACTGGCTTACTGGTTTTTGATGTGCCAGTATGTTTTCTAATACTTACTTGGATAAAATTAAAGTTTAAACTACGAGTTTACTTCAATTATTCATTCTCTAATGTATGATAGGTGACAAGAAGTGTTGTTATTGAACATGGCTAGTTAAGCCCCCAAGAAAGGAAAATTATTGAGGCAATCATGAAAGCCAGGTGAGTTTTCAGATTGACTTTTGATGGGTGGATGATTTTGTGGCCAAAATACTGAGAAATGCTCTTTTTCACTTTACAGTGAATACCCCTTGTCAATAATTTTTGTTGGTGTTGGAGATGGGCCATGGGACATGATGAGAGAATTCAATGGCAACATACCTGCTCAAGCCTTTGATAAGTTCTAGGCAAGTTTTAGTAGGTAGCAGGAACCTTGAAACCGTTGTTTCAGAGCATGCTTTGTTTTTGTTATACTAATCAATTTATCCTTTTAGTTTGTAAATTTCACAGAAATTATATCAAAGAATCTAAACTGATCCAGGAAAGAGGAAGAGTTTGCACTTTCAGCCTTGATGGAAATTCCTTTTTAATATAAAGCAACACTAGAGCTTAATATATTAGGGTACTAATTCAACTTGGCTTTTGTGATTTTTCCCTAACGTTCAGCAATATTTTTATTTTAGGAAAATTCTTGATATATTTATGTTTCTTAATTAGTCCTCAGAAAGGGAAAGCTATAGACAAGATTGCTCTTCTTCCACCTCATTATGGTATGGCTTCTCGAGGAGCAACAAAACCTTCACAGTCTAGTAGTTTCCAACCGAGTGCACCTTCTTCAGATAGACAGGCTGCAGCTGTTTGCATAAGTCAGACTGCAAGTGCTACATTAGATGTTCATATAAGTGATATGCGCTCACAACTTTTTCACATAAAACTTTACCCGTATATTTAGTACTGGAGTGATCCAGTATACTGGAAAAATGGATTTAGTATTGGAATGTTCATGTATTGTTGGGAATCATAATAAATTGTTTCTTATCTGACTTGTGAAAATTATGTCCCATTTGCATTACCAATCCTAGGGATATGGCGTTTAGTTGTGGACATCAGGTATCACTGTCAAAAGGTTTTTGGTTTTCATTTTTAGAGAATATGACTAGAGTGTATCTTCAAGTTTTCTTTTTCGTTCTTATTTGCAAACATGTTGTGAATGTGGACAAGACCTTCATCTCTGTCTTATATGTCGAAGCACCATCTAGACTAGGATAAAGCTTTATTAAATATGCTCTAATGATGACCTTCATTTTATGCTATATATATATATATATATATATATATATATATATATATATATATATATATATATATATAGTGATCAAAATAGGTTGATCTTTTTATCTTCCATTTGTAATAAGTTATTGAATAATGCAGTTTGGGTAAATTTAGCACGTTTACTTGACTTTTCTATTATTTTACTGACTTTGCTATTATATTTAAATATGTGCAGGAAGACTGCTTCTACTGTGAAAGCCCCAAATCCGGGTCCTAAATCACCGCGGATCCGGTACAATCAATCTATCACTATTACAATCATTCTATAACTATTACAGAAGATATAAACACAAATTGCTTATACAATACATTTACACACTAATCCCAAGGTTGAGTAACCTTCACATAAACACAATTCATTATCCTATCTGACATACAACATTATTATCATACTATACTATTACAATTAAGCTGCACATAAAATCCCAAGCTGAACTTGGCTTTATCCTTTCTTGTATCCGACGTTTTCGTCGTGATCTGCAATGTTAAATTATGATATAGCAAGGGTGATCAATAAGTTTGCCCAGTAAGTTTAAGTTCAATAATTTAAAGATATATCATGATAGAAAGAATTGAACGATAAGATGGCTAAAGTTCTACAATATAATTGTGAACTAGCATGAACAACTTTGAACGAACATTGAACATGAACATAGCAATTATATCTAGACCGAATGGTAATGAAGGTGATCAGCCTTTCATACTTGATAAATACATGCATTATGCACAGAATGCGAATAAATAATTCATAGATATGGCAATCAGTAATGATTAACCACAAGTTTATCTAAATGAAATAACTCGAGGTCGAGTTAAGAAAAACTTGCATGAACCGTTGATTACCGTTACGCAATTTAATACGCTTTGTCTGAACCTAATATCTACATAATATCGATATACAAATTAGAATAATATCATCACAATATTTAAAATAACCTAAACATAATATCATATAATCCTATTAGTCTATAACACACATAAGACCTAACCTCAAGTCAAACTTTGACAGTCTGAGTCAAGTTCGGTGTAATTCTAACATCCCGATGGTCTAGTCGGATAATCGTCGAGTTTAAGTTCAATTAAACTTTGCCTAAACACTTAACCATTATCTAAGTTAATTTATTATCAGTTAAAAATAATTTTCCAAGTCTCATAATAATTTTCTGATAATTATTATCATTTATCAATATTTTTCAATCATTAAACTCGTATTTAAATGATTTAAATACCTCATAATTCCATTATTATTAATATTTATTAATACTAAATATTAATGAAATACATGTCATAATATTATAATATATTTATAATATATCAAAGTATTTTTAATACCTTAAAATCACAATTATATGATTTTTTAAATCCATTATCCGATAATTGCTATTAATATTAAAATATTAATATTTTCATGACAAAATATCAAAAGTTATATTTTATAACTTAAAATATTTTTATAATACTTAAATCATTTTTATATGATTTATAAATCATTAATTCTATTTTTTCATAATTTATTTAATTCATTTATTAAATAAATTAATTACCATTAATATTGATTAATTAATAAATTTCATCACAAAATATTAAAAGTCACTAAAAATAACTTAAAATATTTTCTTATACCATAATATAACTTTTTATGATTTTTCATATATTAAAATCATTTTTAAATAATTTATTTAATATTGTAATTAAATAAATTAAATACTATTTATATTCCAAAAATATTAAATATTTATGAAATATACTCAAAATAGTTAAAAACTAATTTTCAGACTTTAAAATAATTTTTAGGAATTTATTTTATATTTTTAATAATTAAAAACCATTTATTCCGATTTATTTAATTAAAATAATTATTTTTGAAATTTAATTAATAATAATAGGGCCCTATAGCGACAGAACCGTCGCTATAGGTGTTCTTAAGCCTGTTCTTGAGTTTGCCCAAAAAACATGTCAGTGTGCAGGGTACCATGTTTGACCACCTATAAATCTCAGATCCTGAAGTTTTTGGGCTGATTGATGTTATAAACATATAGTATTAATGTAATACTACAATAACAAACTATGTTCAGATCCATACGACAAGAAATCAGAGAGATCAAAGCGTCTAATCATTCTGACAACGCTGTTCTTCATTTCAGGGTTTTCCAGAAAATGAAGAACAGCCGAAGGTGCTAGATCAAAATCCTTATAACTTACGCTACCGGTCTGATTTATGAGATTTAAAGATTCACACTTGTTGAGATGTCAAAGAACATCTCTGTCAATCAGATTAGTCTAACAACAACACCAAATGAAGATTTCATTCGGTCAAACTACCTGTCAGAAAATGCCCTTTGAAGATATAGGTTACCCATAATCTTCTTCCGGCGTGATGGTCAACGCTCGTTTGACACTGATTTAACCTGATTCCAAGTATTATCTGGGAGTTCTAGAGACAGGAATGGGTAGCCTACATGTCAGTCTATAAACATACAACAACAACATGGCCAAAAGTATTAACAACATCAAGATCAAAGGATCGAAAAATGTTGTTAGGAGGTTCCTGGGAATCTGGGCTGCACAGAATTCAATTCCCGTGATCAATCAACGTGGTTTGACTGATCATATCTTACAATCTAGACAAGATTTGACACTATTTCCAGTTCCAGATTACAATATATATGGCATAGAACAGATCCCAAACATAAAACACAACAAACAACTAACATATAAAGATCTATGGGCCCTGACATATGGCTGTCAGGCCATTTTCAAAGTTTTTTTCAAATTTTTCAAAACATCAAAATCGTGCATCTAGATGTTATGGATCCTTGATCTAACAACCCAGAACATTAAATGACATCCTATAACACATATCTAACCTATCATTAACAACATCTAACATCAGATCGTAAAATTTTAGGATTTAGGGTTTTATACCTTATTCATGGTTAATCTTGATTCTGATCATCATGATCTGTTCTTGAGATGCTATGTATCATTCTAGGGACTGAATCACTAATTAATTTCGGATGTTTAAAGAGAGAGAGAGATAGTTGTTTGAGTTCTAGAGCACAAATAAACCATATATGTGAACTTTCTCTTTCTTCAATTATTGAAATAATAGGATGCAATAGATATGGTTGATATTGAGGGCTGATATTGCTTAGATTTTTAGCACATGGGTGTATCTTAGCTAGTCCCCAACTACAAGTAGGGCAATAATTGAAAGCTACTTCAATAATGCACAAAGGGTAATTTAGTCATTTTGATTTTAGTTTTAATAGCGTACTAATAAATTTTCCAAACCCTTAGGGTTTAGGGTTTGACCCTTAGGGTTTAGGGTTTGACCCTTAAGGTTTAGGGTTTATCCCTAAAATATTTAAAATTAAATTTCTAGGATTTCCAAATTTCGGTTTTCGAAATAGAAAATTAATATTTCAAAATTATAATTAGGATTTTCTAATTATATTAAAATTTACTAATCATTATTCAAGCTTGCTAATTAGGATTAATATTTCCTAATTAAAATGACTAATTTAACAATTAGGTTTCGTAATCATGCATTAGGGTTTATAACCTAAGAATTAGGGTTTCTAAATTATTAAAAAATCTAATTAATCATTAGGGTTATCCCTAATTAGGTTTGTAATTAAAATACATAAACCTTACACATAACATTTAAATTCCTAAATTAGGATTTTGATATCCGAATTAGGGTTTTCCAATTTCCGGAGCTGAAATTAGGGTTTCCAGAACCTATTTTAGGGTTTCTTATAAATCGTAAGATTTTTCTAACTGAACGATGACGTTCTTATTATAATATTAGGGTTTGCCACTGATATAGTTTATTTGGTCAACCCTTGACCCTTAACCACATACTGTACTTATATACAACCATATACACATAACATATACACTTATATACTTAATCCTGAATAATTCACCACAAGAATTTTTAAATCCATAAAATTTCTTTCCAGAAATGTCAAATCCATTCACTTATTTTCTGTCTAGGTTTATTATTTAACCTTTATTCAATATTTTAAGATTTAAATAATTTTCTAAATTCTGGGATCGTCACATTCACCCCTTCTTCTAAAAATTTTGTCCCCGAAATTTACCTTACACCCTACACCATACACTGTTCATTCTCATCATCACATGCTACCCTATACATTCCTTACAAGAATAAAAATTTTGAAATTGTGCTGAGGGGTTATATAGACTATTGTCTATCGTTTTTGCAAATGTTATATGGAAATTCATCCGCAAACCATCTTAACTTGCGGACATGGTGGGTAATTAGCCCGATATGCCCTGTACTTATTAAGTACTACTGGTCGAATCTATTTCTCGTCTCTGCCATAGGCACAAAATTTTACCTCAGTCTTATTAGATTCCACACCAAAATAATTTGGTTCCAGAAATTTCTTTCAATGAACACTTAGAGTTTTCATAAACATTAGTCTAGCTGAATCGAATAGCATAGACTCATATCAATAATTAAATTCAATCGAATTATTTAGGTGTAGCCAAACCCCGTTGAAAAATTAAACTTTTAAAATTAGTTCGAAAATGACGTCATTATGTCGTACTGTATTAACAGCCAGTTTGAAGATGCCGTCATTATATGACTTTGTCATAACACATCACACCATAGTGGAACAACGATTTTAGATCAATTCAACACTAAGTATTCCTACATTTACAACTCCATCAACTTTTTATCATCTCTGCACCAGGTTATATGGTACATAAGTGATAAATAAAAATATATTTTGATATTTCAAATTATTATTGTCTAGTCGAAACAATTAGCATAGACTGTACTTTAAACCGTTCCAAAAATCTTTGCAAATCTATTTTATTACTTAACAGGTAACGACGTGTCGGTGGCCCGAAGTCCACTCATACACAATGGTCACCCGGAGTTGAGAATAAAAATTCATTTTCAAAAAGGCACATAGTGCGTATTTAGCTTGATGTCCAAAAAGTTCGAAGTCTAGCATAGCTAGGAATTTTAGAAAACTTATGTCTCCACTAATAATCATTTGCTTAAACAGTCTATTTATTCCTATTATTCTTAATACTCTATTCACACAAAACTATACCCAGTTCATCAAACTTACCACACTTATGAGTTCAGAAACTTGCACAATCATATGAGTTTAAGAACTTGTCCTAGATAGACCTTTGGCGTCCATTTGCTGAGGGGTTTATTAACATTTCATATAATTATGAGTCACGAACGTACCATAAGTATGAGTTTTAGGAACTCGTACTTAACCTTATATTCTCTACCTATAACCTATCTATCTGTTATACACATGAGAAAAGAATTACCTTCTCGACACACACAAAGCAAATAGCGCGATACATACATTTCAATAATTATCAGTGATAGAAACTAAGTGGTTTTTACACCAAGTACAATTCTCCGCCAATAACAAGGAATCATACAACTCAGCTGTTGACATGAATTCTCAATTGAAATTCCCACCTAATCTTAACTACATTCTCAATACGAATTTCATTTAATCCGTATTCATAATCCTTTCCTAAATCTGTACCATTGTACAATTGACACACAGTATTCTTGCCATAAACTTTTCAATTATTCACTTAATTCTTCTCCATACTATAACCTCATCAGATCACGGGGTGATCTCATCGTATATATTACGATTCTTTTCTATGTCTTGATCGTTTTGTTTTTTGATCTCCTGACACTGAACTTTTAGTCTTTTAGACTCTATCTATTTACCAATACTGTTCACCTTTATTATCAGAGTTAGGGAACTCTGTATCTTTTATAACCCACTGAGATTCGTCCTTGAATCATACCGACACACTAACTCTATTTGAGTTAGTACTTATCCTAATCACTGCGGTTATTAGTCTCAGTACCCTACCTAAGGTTCGTAACCAACAGCTTTGATACTAACTGTGAAAGCCCCAAATCTGGGTCCCAAATCATCACGGATCCGAAACAATCAATCTATCACTATTACAATCATTCTATATCTATTGCGGAAGATATAAACATAAATTACTTATACAATACATTTACACACTAATCCCAAAGTCGGGTAACCTTCACATAAACACAATTCATTATCCTATCTGACATATAACATTATTATCATACTATACTATTACAATTAAGCTGCACATAAAATCCCAGGCTAAACTTGGTTTTATCCTTTCCTGTATTCGACGTTTTCGTCTTGATCTGCAATGTTAAATCATAATATAGCAAGGGTGAGCAATAAGTTTGCCCAACAAGTTTAAGTTCAATAATTTAAAGATATATCATGATAGAAAGAATTGAACGATAAGCTGGCTAAAGTTCTACAATATAATTGTGAACTAACATGAACAAATTTTACATAGTTGAACGAACATTGAACATGAACATAGCAATTATATATGGACCGAGTGGTAATGAAGGTGATCAGCCTTTCATACCTGATGAATACATGCATTATGCACAGAGTGCGAATAAATAATTCATAGACATGGCAATCAGTAATGATTAACCAGAAGTATATCTAAATGAAACAACTCGAGGTCGAGTTAAGAAAAACTTGCCTGAACCGTTTGATTACCGTTACACAATTTTATAAGCTTTTTCTGAACCTAATATCTACATAATATCAATATACAAATTAGAATAATATCACCACAATATTTAAAATAACCTAAACATAGTATCATATAATCCTATCAGTCTATAACACACATAAGACCTAACCTCGAGTCAAACTTTGACAGTCTGAGTCAAGTTCGGTGTAATTCTAACATCCCAACGGCCTAGTCGGATAAACGTCGAGTTTAAATTCAATTAAACTCTGCCTAAATACTTAACCATTATCTGAGATAATTTATTATCAGTCAAAAATAATTTTCCAAGTCTCATAATAATTTTCAGATAATTATTATCATTTATCAATATATTTCAATCATTAAACTCGTATTTAAATGATTTAAATACCTCATAATTCCATTATTATTAATATTTATTTAATACTAAATATTAATGAAATACATGTCATAATATTATAATATATTTATAATATATCAAAGTATTTTTAATACCTTAAAAACACATTTATATGCTTTTTAAACCATTAAATTCATTATCCGATAATTGCTATTAATATTAAAATATTAATATTTTCATGACAAAATATCAAAAGTTATATTTTATAACTTGAAATATTTTTATAATACCTAAATCATTTTTATATGATTTATAAATCATTAATTCTATTTTTTCATAATTTATTTAATTCATTTATTAAATAAATTAATTACCATTAATATTGATTAATTAATAAAATTTATCACATAATATTAAAAGTCACTAAAAATAACTCAAAAATATTTTCTCATACCATGATATAATTTTTCATGATTTTTTATGTATTAAAATCATATTTAAATAATTTATTTAATATTATAATTAAATAAATTAAATACTATTTATATTCCAAAAATATTAAATATTTATGAAATATACTCAAAATAGTTAAAAACTAATTTTCAGACTTTCAAATAATTTTTAAGAATTTATTTTGTATTTTAAATAATTAAAAACCATTTATTCTAATTTATTTAATTAAAATAATTATTTTTGGAATTTAATTATTAATAATAGGGCCCTATAGCGACAGAAAGCCTGTTCTTGAGCTTGCCCAAAAAACATGTCAGTGTGCAGGGTACCATGTTTGACCACCTATAAATCTAAGATCCTGAAGTTTCTGGGCTGATTGATGTTATAAACATGTAGCATTAATGTAATACTACAATAACAAACTAAGTTCAAATCCATACGACAAGAAATCAGAGAGATCAAAGCCTCTAATCATTCTGACAATGCTGTTCTTCATTTCTGGGTTTTTCAGAAAATCAAGAACAGCCAAAGGTGCTAGATCTAAATCCTTATAACTTACGCTACCGGTCTGATTTATGAGATTTAAAGATTCACACTTGTAGTTGAGATGTTAAGGAACATCTCTATACAATCAGATTAGTCTAACAACAACACCAAATGAAGATTTCATCCGGTCAAACTACATGTTAGAAAACGCCCTTTGAAGATCTGAGTTACCCAGAATCTTCTTCCGGCGTGACGGTCAATGCTCGTTTGACCCTGATTTAATCCGATTCCAGGTATGATCTGGGAGTTCTAGAGACAGGAATGGGTAGCCTACATGTCAGTCTACAAACATACAACAACAACATGGCCAAAAGTATTAACAGCAGCAAGATCAAAGGCTCGAAAAATGTTGTCAGGAGGTTCCTGGGAATCTGGGCTGCCCAAAATTCAATTCCCGTGATCATTCAACGTGGTTTGACTGATCATATCTTACGATCTAGACAAGATTTGACACTATTTCCAGTTCCAGATTACAGTATATATATGGCATAGAACAGATCCCAAACATAAAACACAACAAACAACTAACAAATAAAGATCTATGGGCCCTGATGTGAGACCCTAAATTTTATGAATAAAAATTTAATTTTCTCAAAATATTATTTTTAATTTGATATAATTGTTGTGGGTAATATTTATAAATTTTGCAAAGTACGCAAGTTGTTATATAATATTCAATTGGTCGGGAAATATTCGTTTTAACAGGGAATATTCGTACGACGACACAATCATTGGTGGACTCCACGACAGAATTATTGTCGGATTGAGAAAACGATAAAAATATTTTATTAAAAATAACGGCGAAAGTTTTACCGTTAATACTGTTGAACTACTCGGTAGTAAAAGTACAGTAATGCACGTGGTTGCATAGTAGCACACTGTATTGATTATTGATGCTTACGTGAGAAGTCACTCAGTTTTGTTCAATTATTATTACAGTAATTACAGCATAGTATTTCACGTTAGTTGATTCAATTATGGTTAATATTTTATATATTATAAAATCAATAATTGAGATGGCAAAGTTATTAATATTATTATTTACAATATTAACGATGTCTACAAGTTCTATCAAGGAGAGGTAAAATATATATATATATATATATATATATATATATATATATATATATATAAAAATATTAATAAATGAATGTGACATTGGTGTTCAAAGAAGAAATTATAGGGGAATACGGGTGCATCCCGTATGATCATTATTAAGCAAATGTCTTAGTCATCAAATTGGTGGAGTGGAATGGAGCACTATATTATTATTATTATTATTATTATTATTATTATTATTATATATATAATATTTTATTTAAAAGTTTTTATTAGAATATTTTATTGCATAGTATCCTTTCTATTCTCCTATAAATAGAAGCTCATTCCTCCATTATATCTTACGAATTTACTGAAACTCTAGAGAGAGAAACTATAGAGAGAAAGAAGAAAAGTGTTCTGCTACTTCACTACTTCTATATCCATTACTCTTCTTTCTAAGGTAAGGGATATTATTTATTGTACCCATAAGGGGTATTATTTCTTTTGTATTCATGAAGAGAACTTTTGTTATTCCATTATTTATTATTCTATTGGAATAACCTGTATACGCGGGCTACCCTATACTTGGTGAAATTCTTCTGTTATTCCATACTTTATTATTCTGTCGGAATATCCTATATGTGCGTTTACGTCGGACCTGGTTCCATTATTTATTATTCTGTCGGAATATCCTGTCTGTGCGTTTACGCCGGACCTGTTTCCATTATTTAGTATTCTGTCGGAATATCCTATCGGTGCGTTTACGCATGACCTGGTTCTGTTATTTATTATTCTGTTGGAATAACCTGTATGTGCGGTCTATTGCATGCCTGGTAATTTCTTTTGTTATTTCATTCTTTATTATACTCAGTTGGTTAAAGTTTTGGCTTTTATACTTCATGAAATTAGTGGAATATCCTTGATATTTGCGCTTCATCCAGTATATTTTCATGGAAATATTCTTCTGAGCATTCTTGAATTTTACTACACAAAGCAGTATCATGTTGACAATTTGGACGTTATTGGTTCCTGAATTAATTAATTCTTGAACTTGTTTTATTGAATTCTTATATCATTGTCATCATCCTCATGTTTATATTTTGTTGAAAGTCATCTGTGGCATGTAGTGCATAGATGGACTTGGTATGATTATAACCAGGGATTATTCGGTGTAATCATGACCGTAAGGTTACAAATGATGTGGTAAAAGTCTTCATTGGCCCGTAGTGCATTGATGGACAGTTGTTGGCATGATCATGACCACTGATGAATACACGAATATCCTTGGCCCATAGTGCCTGGATTATTTGTGGTTGTGATACTAATGAATATCCTTAGCCGTAGTGCAGGGATGATGTGGATTATTTATTAAGCTGAGTCCTAGCGATAAAAGTGATGAAAAACCTTTTAAATCATAAAAGATAGTAGATTTTATTCTCTACTTGACTTTTTTAATGGATTTCTTATTCCGCTACAGTTAAACTTGATGTATGTTATATTGTATCAGTTTAACACTGTTGAAGGCTAATGATAATTTATTCTGCATTATCTTAGTCATAATATTTCTTACTGGGCTAGTTGAGCTCACAATTTCTTTCATTGTTCTCTTTAGGAAATGAGAACGCAGCCGGGACTAGTCGGGGAACGGAGTGACGGTCCAGATGATAGTATCAGTAGTCCTCACTATTCTGTTAAATAGTGTGACAATAAATGTAATGAGGACTTATTCTGAGAATGGATATTGTCTAGAAGACAGTATTTGTATTAAAACTCACAGCTCTCTTGTTATATATTAAAGATTGTATTTGTATTTTGTACCATGTATTTGACGACTCAGAATAGGTGATGTATACCTGTTTTGGGGGCATCACAGTTGGTATCAAAGCTTAGGGATATGATCCCTGGCTAAGATATGAGACAAGAATTAGGAGGGGTGAGACGGGAATTCTTTGGCTAGTATGACCTACCTAAGTTTATTTGTTACTTAATTGGTTGGTCAGAGTATATTGATAATATGTGACATGTTAATTAACCCTTGTTTTGTTGCAGTATTTGAAAATGGCAGCTGAAAATGTCAACAATAGAGTGAATGAGACCGTGGAGACACCTCTAATCACCTACCAGGATAATATAATATCAGGCGAAGAAGAAATTAGAGATATCTACGTGGTAAGTGAAGAACTAATAGTTGCACCCAAGCTAGTTGCACCCAAGCTAGTTGCAGAGGTAGCAGCTGAGAGTGAGGAAGAAGAGGAAGAAGAGGAACATGAGGAGAATTGGTTAGAAGAAATTTATGATCAAAACTTAGAATTACAAAATCGTGTTCATGAGTTAGAAGAGCAGGCTGAAGAACGGCAGGCGGTCGGGGAGCAAAGAGATGTAACGATTCAAAATTGTGTTACCCGATATGTGATGCCCGAACAAAATCACGCTTTGGCAAAGTGTTATTAAGGTTGGAATCTGAGAAATCAAATATCAAGGATCAGCTGAAAGAAGAAACAACTGAACGAGTGAGAATGAAGGATACGTGGGTAAAAGCCGCACGACAAGTTGATATTGTAGAAAGAGACGTCCGATCCAAAAAGGCTAAAATAGATGATATACATTTCTCTTTTTGGATAGCAATTGGAAGAACCCAACATCGAGTTTTGAGTTACCCTGTACATAGTGGTCAATCTCAATTCGATATGGATCGAAGATTGATTATTCAGATCATGAATCAGGAGTACGATGAAGCAGTTGAGGGTGAAATATGCCCTATAGAAAAGTCAATTCTAACGATAGTGATGAAACCAAATGCTACCCCAGACGAGTCAAAGCCGGGTAGTTCAAGGGAGAGCAGTTGTCATAACTTCCCAACAAGTGAGGAACCCAAATGAAGTTATCGCGGGTAAGCTTATCATAAACTCTAGCAAAGTCTATACCTTATTTGATACCGGTTCTACCCATTCTTTTATTTCTCCTACTTGCGCTCAACGATTAAATTTGACTCCGGAGAAATTAGACATTGACTTATCTGTGGAAACTCCGTTGGGAGGAACCTTCATTACATCCACTGTTTATAAGTCTTGTTTGGTTCAAATCGGTACCCTCACATTACCCGTCGATCTTATTTCATTAAAAATACTTGCATTTGATGTGATTCTAGAGATTGATTGGTTAACTACTCATCATGCAAAAATTGATTGTTTTCGTAAGGTTGTTAGCTTTCATACTCCTAACCAACCTATTATGCGAATTCAAGCAACCAAACCATTAAAATCAATCACTGTCATCTCAAGCCATAAAGCTATTCGTTTATTGAAAAATGGATGTCAAGCTTTCTTAGCTCATGTCACGGATCTAAACAAAAATACGTCAGTTTTGAATAATATTTCTATTGTTAATGAATTTCCTGACATATTCCCTGAAGAACTTCCTGGTCTACCCCAGAGCGTGAAATTGAATTTTGTATCGACCTTGAACCCGGTACAAAACCCATTTCCAAAGCCCCATATCGAATGGCTCCTATTGAACTTCAGGAGTTAAAGACTCAACTGCAGGAATTGTTAGACATTGGCTTTATTCATCCTAGTACTTCTCCTTGGGGTTCTCCCGTTCTATTCGTGAAGAAGAAAGATGGGAGTATGCGACTTTGTATTGATTATCAGGAGTTGAATCATGTCACCATCAAAAATAGGTACCCATTACCACGTATTGATGACCTGTTTGACCAGTTACAAGGAGCCAAATTCTTTTCAAAGATTGATCTTCGTTTTGGATATCACCAATTGAAGATTAGAACCGATGACATTCCAAAGACGGCTTTTAGAACTTGGTACGGGCATTATGAATTCCTAGTCATGTCCTTTGGATTGACTAATGCTCCTGCTGCCTTCATGGATATGATGAACTGAGTATTCAAGGAATATTTGGATCACTTTATGGTCATTTTTATTGACGACATCCTTATTTATTCCAAAAGCCGTGAAGATCATGAGCAACACTTGAGGCTGATACTCCAAAAGCTTTGTGAATACAAGCTTTATGCCAAGTTGAAGAAATGCGAGTTCTGACTTGAGGAAGTAGCATTCCTTAGGCACGTGATATCAAGTCATGGAATATCAATTGACCTAACAAAGATTAAAGCTATTCAAAGCTGGGAGCAACCTAAATAAGTGACCGAAGTACGTAGCTTTCTCGGCTTAGCTGGTTATTATCGGAGATTTGTAGAAGGATTTTCTCGAATCGCTACTCCATTAACTCAGCTGACTCAGAAAGATACAAAGTTCGGCTGGAGCGAGGAATGTGAGAAGAGTTTCCAAGAACTCAAGAGGAGACTCATTTCAGCACCTGTTCTGACAATACCATCTGGTTCGGAGGGATTTGTCATCTACAGTGATGCTTCGGGCAAAGGGTTAGGATGTGTTCTCATGCAACATGGGAAAGTCATAGCCTATGCCTCACGAAAACTCAAAGAATTTGAGAGAAATTATCCTACTCATGATCTAGAGTTGGTAGCTGTTGTTTTCGTACTAAAGATTTGGAGGCATTACTTGTATGGGGAGAAAGTGGAGATCTTTACGGATCATAAAAGCCTCAAATATTTCTTCATTCAAAAGGAACTCAACATGCGACAACGACATTGGCTTGAATTGTTGAAAGATTATGATCATACCATTCAATACCATCCTGAAAAAGCGAACGTGGTAGCTGATGCATTGAGTAAAAGATCATATGCAAGTGCGAATGCGATATTGTCAACGTAAAGACCCATTTTGTGTGACTTGCAAAGGATGGAGATAGAGTTAAAGACTTCAGGAACCCATGTGATGATGGCGAATATACGAGTAGAACCGACTTTAATCGATAAAGTTAAAGCTGCTCAAGCTACAGACCTGGAGCTAATGCGTATGAGGAAGAAAGTGCAATAAGGTGTTATGCCAGAAGCAATAATCGATGAAGAAGGAATACTTCGAGTCAACTCCAGACTTTGTGTTCCTAATGACCCTAATTTAAAGTATAAAATCATGATGGAAGCGCACAACACACCGTTTGCAATCCATCCTGGGAGTACCAAAATGTATCGTGATCTTCGTCATATATTTTGGTGGAGCAATATGAAGAGAGAGATAGCATTGTTTATCTCAAGGTGTCTAACTTGTGAACGAGACAAGGCGGAGCATCAAGTACCAAAAGGTCCATTGCAACCACTTGAAATTCCAGAATGGAAGTGGGAGCACATTACCATAGATTTTGTTACTGGTCTTCCCAAGGTTTCTCAAGGCATAGATGCAATTTGGGTCATTGTTGATAGATTGACCAAGTCTGCTCACTTCTTACCTATACGAGAAACTTATACACTTGAACTTCTTGCTCGTATGTACATAAACGAGGTTGTAAGATTGCATGGTATGCCAGTATCCATAGTTTCTGATCGTGACCTAAGATTCACCTCACGATTTTGGGTTAGTTTACAAAAAACTATGGGCACGAATTTAAGGTTTAGTTTGGCATATCATCCTCAGACGGACGGACAATCAGAGAGGATTATTCAAACTCTTAAAGATTTATTAAGACTCTGTGTCCTTGACTTCAAGGGAAGTTGGGACAAGTTCTTACCGTTGGTGGAGTTTTCATACAACAACAGTTATCACGAAAGTATTGGCATGGCTCCATTCGAGGCATTGTATGGAAGAAAGTGTCATTCTCCCGTATACTGGGATGAGGTGGGTAAAGAAACGTTGTTGGGACCGGAGTTGGTATGTATGACTACGAAAAAGATTCAAACGATACGGCAACGTATAAAAACCTCACAAGATCTACGAAAGAGTTATGATGATCTTCATCGAAAGGACGTGGAATTCGATATTGTAGATCATGTGTTGTTACGTGTTGCTCCATAGAAAGGAGTTACAAGATTTGGAAAGAGAGAAAAGCTCAATCCTCGATTCATTGGCCCATTTTTAATCCTCATTCTAGTAAGAATTGTGGCGTATAGACTCGCTTTACCGCCAAGTATGTCTTATGTTCATAACGTTTTTTACATATCCATGTTACGTAAATATGTGGAAGACCCGAACCACATTATTGAGTTAGCACCGGACGAAATAGCGGAAGATTTAATGTATGAAGAGGTTCCTGTTCAAATCTTGGATAAGAAGGAACATATTCTACGCTCCAAGGTTATACATCAAGTCAAAGTTTTGTGGAGAAACCACAATATTGAGGAAATGACCTGGGAGTTAGAATCTGAAATGAAATCAAGGTATCCTTACCTCTTCAGCATACCAGGTACGTACGTAAATTTTGAAGGTAAAATTCTATAAGGAGGGGAGATTGTGAGACCCCAAATTTTATGAATAAATATTTAATTTTATCAAAATATTATTTTTAATTTAATATAATAGTTGTGGGTAATGTTTATAAATTTTGCAAAGTATGCAAGTTGTTATATAACATTTGATTGGTCGGGGAATATTCGTTTTAACAGGGAATATTCGTACGACGACACAATCATTGGTGGACCCCACGACAAAATTATTGTCGGATTGAGAAAATGACAAAAATATTTTATTGAAAATAACGACGAAAGTTTTACCGTTAATACTATTAAACTACTCGGTAGTAAAAGTACAATAACGCACGTGGTTGCATAGTAGCATATGGTATTGATTATTGATGCTTACGTGAGAAGTCACTCAGTTTTGTTCAATTATTGTTATAGTAATTACTGCATAGTATCTCATGTTATTTGATTCAATAATTGTCAATATTTTATATATTATTAAATCAATAATTGAGATGCCGAAGTTATTAATATTATTATTTACAATATTAACGATGTCTACAAGTTCTATCAAGGAGAGGTAAAATATATATATATATATATATATATATATATATATATATATATATATATATATGTGATGTGTGTATATATATATAATATAATGTGAGGCCCACATGTGGAAGAAAAATTTGAAAATGGGGGATCTTGGATGTTCACGGGAAGTTAGAATTATATTTATAGATATATTATATAAGTATAATGATTAATATTATATATATATATATATATATATATATATATATATATATATATATATATATATATATATATATATAATAAATGAATGTGACATTGGTGTTTAAAGAAGAAATTAGTGGGGGAATCACGGGTGCATCCCGTGAATGATCATTATTAAGCACATGTCTTTGTCATCAAATTGGTGGAGTGGAATGGAGCACTATATTATATATATATATATATATATATATATATATATATATATATATATATATATATATATAATAGTTTATTTAAAAGTTTTTATCAGAATATTTTATTGCATAGTATCTTTTCCATTCTCCTATAAATAGAAGCTCATTCCTTCATTATTTCTTACGAATTCACTGAAACTCTAGAGAGAGAAACTATAGAGAGAAAGAAGAAAAGTGTTCTGCTACTTCACTACTTCTATATCCATTACTCTTCTTTCTAAGGTAAGAGATATTATTTGTTGTACCCGTAAGGGGTATTATTTCTTTTGTATTCATGAAGAGAACTTCTGTTATTCCATTATTTATTATTATGTTGAAATAACCTGTATACGCGGGCTACCCTATGCTTGGTGAAATTCTTCTGTTATTCTATTCTTTATTATTCTGTCGGAATATCCTGTCTGTGCGTTTACGCCGGACCTGATTCCATTATTTATTATTCTGTCAGAATATCTTGTCTGTGCGTTTACGCCGGACCTGGTTCCATTATTTAGTATCCTGTCGGAATATCCTGTCGGTGCGTTTACCCATGACCTGGTTCCGTTATTTATTATTCTGTTGGAATAACATGTCTGTGCGGTCTATCGCATGCCTGGTGATTTCTTTTATTATTCTATTCTTTATTATACTCAGTTGGTTAAAGTTTTGGCTTTTATACTCCATAAAATTAGTGGAATATCCTTGATATTTGCGCTTCATCCAGTATATTTTTATGGAAATATTCTTCTGAACATTGTTGAATTTTACTGCACACAGCAGTATCATGTTGACAATTGGGACGTTATTGGTTCCTGAATTAATTAGTTCTTGAACTTATTTTATTGAATTCTTATATCATTGTCATCATCCTCATGTTTATATTTTGTTGAAAGTCATCTGTGGCATATAGTGCATAGATGGACTTGGTATGATTATAAACAGGGATTATTCGGTGTAATCATGACCGTAAGGTTACAAATGATGCGGTAAAAGTCCTCATTGGCCCATAGTGCATTGATGGACAGTTGTTGGCATGATCATGACCATTGATGAATACACGAATATCCTTGGCCCGTAGTGCATGGATTATTTGTGGTTGTGATACTAATGAATATCCTTGGTCGTAGTGCAGGGATGATACGGATTATTTATTAAGTTGAGTCCCAGCGATAAAAGTGACGAAAAATCTTTTAAATCATAAAAGATAGTAGATTTTATTCTCTACTTGACTCTTTTAATGGATTTCTTATTCCGCTACAGTTAAACATGATGTGTGTTATATTGTATCGGTTTAACACTGTTGAAAGCTAATGATAATTTATTCTGCATTATCTTAGTCATAATACTTCTTACTGGGCTAGTTGAGTTCACCCTTTCTTTCATTGTTCTCTTCAGGAAATGAGAACGTAGCCGGGACTAGTCGGGGAACGGAGTGACGGTCCAGATGATAGTATTAGTAGTCCTCACTATTTTGTTAAATAGTGTGACAATAAATGTAATGAGGACTTATTCTGATAATGGATATTGTCTAGAAGACAGTATTTGTATTAAAACTCACAGCTCTCTTGCTATATATTAAAGATTGTATTTGTATTATGTACCATGTATTTGACGACTCAGAATAGGTGATGTATACCTATTTTGGGGGCGTTACACCTGACATATGGCTGTCAGGCCATTTTCAATGTTTTTTCCAGATTTTTCAAAACTTCAAAATCATGCATCTAGATGTTATGGATCCCTGATCTAACAACCCAGATCATCAAATGACATCCTATAACTCATATTTAACCTATCATTAACAACATCTAACATCAGATCATAAAATTTTAGGATTTAAGGTTTTTCTACCTTATTTATGGTTGATCTTGATTCTGATCATCATGATCTGTTCTTGAGAAGCTATGTATCATTCTAGGGACTGAACCACTAATTAATTTTGGATGTTTAGAGAGAGAGAGAGAGTTGTTTGAGGTCTACAACACAAATAAACCATATATGTGAACTTTCTCTTTCTTTAATTATTGAAATAATTGGATGCAATAGATATTATTGATATTGAGGGTTAATATTGCTTAGATTTTTAGCACATGGGTGTATCTTTGCTAGTCCCAAAGTACAAGTAGGGCAATAATTGAAAGCTACTTCAATAATGCACAAAGGGTAAGTTAGTCATTTTGATTTTAGTTTTAATGGCATGCTAGTAAATTGTCCAAACCCTTAGGGTTTAGGGTTTGACCCTAAAATATTTGAAATTAAATTTCTAGGATTTCCAAATTTTGATTTTCGAAATAGAAAATTAATATTTCAAAATTATAATTAGGATTTTCTAATTATATTAAAATTTACTAATCATTATTCAAGCTTGCTAATTAGGATTAATATTTCCTGATTAAAATTTCTAATTTAACAATTAGGTTTCATAATCATGTATTAGGGTTTATAACCCAAGAATTAGGGTTTCTAAATTATTAAAAAAAATCTAATTAATCATTAGGGTTATCCCTAATTAGGTTTGTAATTAAAATACATAAACCTTATACATAACATTTAAATTCTCAAATTAGGATTTTCCAATTCCCGTAGCTAAAATTAGGGTTTCCAGAACCAGTTTTAGGGTTTCTTATAAAACATAAGATTTTTCTAACTGAACGATGATGTTCTTAATATAATATTAGGGTTTGCCACTGATATAGTTTATCTGGTCAATCCTTGACCCTTAACCACATATTGTACTCATATACAACCATATACTAAGAAGACCCCAAACTCAGGTACTTGAAACCCGAACTCGGTTCATCACGATACCATTTCTATGAGCGAAATAATACTAATAATAAGAACAATAATATAAATATCAAACTTAACTTACATTTATCAGAGTCTAATCCCAAGTACGTAACCTTTAAACATTCATTACAAACAATGATAGATAATATATATATATCATACTTGTTTTAATAACATTAAACTATTACATAAGATAACGTTCATTCATTCATTCAGCGACCTTTCCCTTTTCTTTGTTCTTAGCAGAGTTCTTTGATCGTTCACACTTAGCTGAAAACATTTAAATTAAGCAAGGATGAGCAATTGAGTGCCCAGCAAATAATAGCAATTATATATATATATATATATATATAGCTGAAAGGATTTAAATATTTCCTTTGTACTATTCTTCTACAACAAGTCAATAGTTGTAAAGTATTCTGAACCAATAATAATAACATAACAACTCTCTTTCAAAGTTTTGAAATTTCGTATAGACTATATCTTGGGTATGGTGACATGCCATGAACATTGTTTTAAATTTTCGATAGGGTAAGACAGAAATTCATCTGCAAACCGTCATAACTTACGGGCACGGGGGGTGATCAGCCCGTTATGCCCTGCATTGATCAATACTACATTGCTAGAACGATATTATCATTCATCCTTTGTCCGCCGGAGCACATAAAAATTTTCCCGTGTAGGGATGTTCATACCTGTCTGGGTTCTAAATCAAAGGTTTTTTCTTCTCAACAATAATCTATAATTCAACATATATGTATACGGGTAATTGACAAAGGTATATCAACATGTGATTAAATACAATGATTATCCAATTGGGGACACTTGTTTAACCATTTCTAGAAATTAACGAACAGAATATATATATATATATATATATATATATATATATATATATATATATATATATATATATATCTGAGTTACCATATACTAACATGTTGATATTCAAGGAGCTTATATAATATAAGGTTAATAATCTGTACCATAATAATATAGTTTAGAAACATTCTTACTCACATCCATTGCATAAAGAAAATGCAAAGGTTAAATACTTGCCTGAAGCGCTGCTTACAGTTTATAATTTAGATTTATCGCTTATCTCACAACCTATCATTAATAAGATCATTTGTTCGATTAGAATAACATACAATAACACATAGCACTGCTTATTGCAGTCATCACATACCCTAATCACATTGGCACATATGTTTATTAACCGTTGAATCACAAATAACCACATATCTCAATAAATTATCTATGTCCAGATCAACTTCTGAAACATGTCGGTGTACCGACGGCTTTATCGGGTAATTATCGAGTCTAAGACTCTGTCCTGTAATTCCACATCTGTAAGTATCGGTCATATTATTTGTAAATGACTTATAATAATTTTAAAATATTTATTATGATTTATCATGAATTTTCAAACCTCAGAATCATTATTAAATGATTTAAGCATTACACAATTCCATTATCATTAATATTTAATTAATATTAAATTATTAATGAAACTATTGCCAAAATGTTAAAGTTATTTATAATAACTTAAAATACTTTTAAAGTATTAATAATACACTTAAATGATTTTTAAAAGAATTAAAATCATTTCTAAATAATTATCATTAATATAAAAGTATTAATGAACTATTTATTAAAATATTAAAAGTCATTAGTTATAACTTGAAATAATTTTAATTCATTTATATCATTTTTAAATAATTTTTAAATCAATAAAATCATTTTAATACTATTTATTTAACATAATTATTAAATAAATCTAATATCATTTAATATTAAATTAATATCATTTATTAATAAAATTAACCTTTAAATATTAAAAGTTATATTTTATAACTTAAAATATTTTTATAACCATCATATAATTTTTATATAATTTTTAAATCATTAAATCTATTTTTCATAATTTATTTAATACATTTATTAAATAACTTAATTACCATTAATACTAATTAATTAATGAAATTTCATCACAAAATATTGAAAGTTATCAAAAATAACTTAAATTATTTTCTTATACCATAATATAATTTTAAATGATTTTTCATGTATTAAAATCATCTTTAAATAATTTATTTAATATTATAATTAAATAAATTAAATACTTTTAATATTCCAAAAATATTAAATATTTATGAAATATATTCAAAAAAATTAAAAACTAATTTTCGGAATTTAAAATAATTTTTAAAACTATTTTTGTAATTTTTAGAATTTATTTTCTATTTTTAATAATTTTTCGGAAATTCAGAAAATTAAACTAAAAGAAACTGTCGCTATAGGCCTTTGGCGACACTTGGCGTCGCTGTTGGTGTTCTTGAGCTCAAGAACACTGACAGCTTCGTGCCCGAGGGGTCAACTTTGACCACTTATAATTCCTTTGTTCCTGCATGATCTGATTGATCTCAAGCATTGGTCGTGTAGTATAAATGTAGAACTACAATTATTCGCAATTATTTTGGTCATACAACAACTCAAATGCAAGATCTAAGCCGTTAAAACTATTGTCAGGTCTGTTCATCAAGTTTTGTGCTGCCCAGAAAAAATTGGTCAATACCGGTCAACGACCTTGGTGGCCTTATTCCGATTAATCGGTTTATGTCACAGGTGTTCTAGACGTCGGGACTTGTAGACTAACTACCAGAGTATCTTCATTGGTCATTTATAGTGTCCAGATATAATTACATTACAAGATCTAAGTCTCTAAAGTACCTGTCAGACCATTGCCTCCACATTTCTGGGTTACCCAGGCAATAAGACTTAACGGTCAATGACTTTTGACCGATTATCACCATTGATCTGTTAATTGTTAAGGTTTGAAAGTACTATGAACTTGTAGAACTCATGACATACTATAATGTAGATACAAATATTGATCCAAACAACTTTACAGAAACAAAAGCAAAGCCGGTCAAAGTCAGTGCCCGAACACGTTCTTCAGTTTTCTGGGTTACCCTGAAAACTAAAATCGTGTTCGGTCAACGAACTTTGACAGTGAATAACTTCTGATTTACGCATTCAATGATCATGAACCCACTTGAAGATTACTCATAACATTACAGACTACAACATGTAACAAACAAAAACATTAAATCACTTAAAACGTGATAGATCCGGACTTTCAAAGTTCTTGTCAGACGCTGAAAAACGATTTTTGGGTTACCCAGAAATCTACCTGTCATGCTTAACGAATAACTTGCAATCTACTCATATCCTGACCATGTTTCCAGTTCGACATCAAAGATATCATAACATACTACAACTTCAAACATTTAAACAACAAAAACACATAATATACATGGATCTACAAGGACTGACATTCGACTGTCAGACTCAAAAACAAACATTTCTAGATTTTTAAAAATGCTTGATTCGTGCATCTAAGTGTTATAGATCCATGATCTATCAACCCAGATCACTTATTGACACCATATTACACATATCTAACCAATCCATTACAACATCTAACAACAAATCATGAGATTTCGAAATTTAGAGTTTTTACCTCTTTCTAACTTGATTTTTGATTTCTGATCTTTGATCTTATTCTTGACTTGCTATTAACTGATCAAGGTTCATCTTCCCTCTCCCTCTCCTTCTAAACCTCGAATTTCTAGTGAGAGAATAGGTTGTCCAAGAATGGAAAATAAATTAAACCTTTCTCTCTCCTTTTAATTTATATAATAGATATGATTCAATGTATTTGCTAGCAAGTTGGCTGATTTTGGACACATGGCTAGGACTAGAGCTAGGGTTAGTCACCAACCATTTATCTTGGCAAGATTTCCACTCCACCAATTAAAGAATGTGACATAAGGGTAAAATAGTCATTTGCCATTTAATTTCTAGAATTTCCATTAGTTGCAAACTCTTAGGGTTTAGGGTTTGGGCCATTTTAGCAAAAATCTAGGATTTCCAAAAATAGGATTTAATAAAATAAATAACAATTTAGTTTCTAAAAATGTAATTAGGATCTCTTAATTAGTGTAGGTTTTCTAATATTTAGAAATTAAATATTAAGCTCACTAATTTAATAATTATAATTAAACTTACTAATTTAATAATTAGTGCAAATACTTAGCAATTAGTATTACCCATATCACAAATTGAGTTACTAATTATAAACTAGGGCTTTAATTATAAAATAAAATAAAATAATAAATTTTTGTTTCTAACATACAAAATTAAGGTTTCTTAATTAATTAGGATTTTAATTACTTAACACCTTACTAATTAGGTTTAAGATACACTAATTAGCATTAAGCTTTCCAAATCAACAATTAGGGTTTACCATTTAAATAAATTAGGGTTTATAAAATAGATATTAGGGTTCTAGAAATTAATATTTTTAAATATTAATTAGGGTATACCTAATTAATCAAAAAGTCATATAATACATAACATACATGCACCATATAACACAGTTATATAACAGGGTCGAACTCATCCTGAGTTTTAAATTAGGGTTTTCATTTATCAATAAGTTAATTATTGATTTAAGGTTTCTAATTTACGAAATTAGGGTTTTAATTTACAATTAATATCTCCTATAATTAAGATTTTCCTAATAGTATCTAATATTTATAATACACATCATACATCACATAACATTGTTTCTTAACAGATTTTAAAGTCTCATGTGACTTCGAAATTAGTGTTTGTCAGTAAAAATTAGATTTTATCATAATACCCCATAATTGACCAATCATTATCAGTGTACAAATATACAGTACGTAATTATAGCACTAAAAAATTAAAATATAATATTATTATATTATTATTCTTATCCATTGATAAAAATCTAAAATTAGGGTTTGGATTCCATATCTAATTTATTCTTCATATATAACATTATTAATTAAGTTAATTATTAGAATATTAACTTAATTAATCTTGCATAAATTCATATAATAAAATAAATAATTTTTATAATAATTCTAAAAATCATTTTATATATTATTTAAATAATATATAATTATATTTTCATGGAAAATAATTAATAAAAATATTTCTACTATAAAATTAATTATTATAAGAATATGCTTTATAATAATCAATAATTCTAAAATAAAATTATTTGCAAACATTTATGTAATAAATATATTTTTATTTATTACATAATTACATATACACATTATCTTGCACAAATCCTCATCCTTGAATTAAAAAAAAAATTTATACGCAAAATTTATGATTTAATTTTTATAGAAAATATTGGGTTGTTACATTCACCCTCCCTTATAAAGATTCCGTCCTCGGAATCACCGTTTTAAAAACCTATACATACACGATTACATAGTATACACAATCTTTGCAAGTAGATCTTACCATCGTTTGATCGAACTGATCTTTAACTATTCACAAAAAGCTTGTCTTTCGGATTAAACGGAAATTTGATTTCTAAAAGAACTCAAATTTCTCCCTCAAAATTTCTTTATAAACTAATTTACTAATATAAGAAAATACTATATAAAAAAATAAAATTGGTTCGAGTAATACCTGGAGTTGCATCCCCGGCTGCCACGATATCTTGAACGGTCATGTTGAAGACGCTTGCGGTTGATTTTGTTGGTTTGATTGTTGATGTTGGTCCTGTTGTTGCCCATGTCCTGCTGCCTTTTTCCCGTATTCACATTCCTTGCCTTCGGCCTTCTCCTTCTTAAACGGTCTTCCACCTTATACTCCATTGATCCACACTTAAATCACGCAGACTTGCCCTTTATCTCCTTTCCTTTTATCATTTAGGTGACAAAACTATCTTTTGCCCTTCCGTTATACTAGTTATCACAAACGTTACTACATGTCAATTGATCCTCCGAATCCTAGCAGTACGATGGCCTTGAAGTCTTTGATGTTTGTCGGTCGATTATCTGGCTGATCTTCCGGCGACTGGTATTCCATTCTGCATAGCTTGATCGTCCATATTCGCAAAATTCTATATCGGGTCTGGTTGTCATCCAGCTTTGTTGACAGGTTCTTCTGTCCTTGTATTTCGTTTTCGTTTCCTTGGCGGCATTATCACAATTTATTCTTTATTCTAAGCCTTAACGTATAACACAAAACTTTCTATTCAAATAGTCATGTACTCAAAATATTAGATTTTGAAAATTTTAGTTTTCTGCATTAACCAGTATACAGCTAAATATCTACTATCTTTATACCAACTTAATTATTTCATTAATCCAACATAGACTCATATTCATAACACTTGACATACCGTAGCACATACTGCTTTAATCATCCGATATCCCTTTGTGACTCAAAAGTCAGGAATCGCTGGCACAACTTATATAAAATTTGAAAAACATTACCTTATACAAACATACTCATCATATACACTACATAACATAGAATCATTCATATTCAAGTAATACTAGTACTACTTATTTCTTACGCATTCACTAATGATCAGTTGCTTAGTATTCTATATAGTCCCATCATCCTCAATAATCCATTCACCTCTAACTACACCTAATTCGTCCAACTTACCATACATTATGAGTTTAAGAACTCACCACAAACATATGAGTTTAAGAGCTCGACATTGACCACATATTATTTAACTATACTTTACCTTTCAATTATACTATCGTTTTAGGGTCTGGTACTATACTTTTCAAAATAACCACCCCATTGAGGTAGCTTTCAATGTGAGCCTCTATTTCAGCTATTGGCTTTGATATTGGCTCAGTTATGAAGGTTGACTTCTTCTTTACAATTTGAGGGTATTCTAATTCTTTCTATCCGACAGCTATACACAAAAATTATCTAAACTAGCATACAATATATACACACAGCAATTAATAGTTTTATACAAGTTATCTTTTATTTTGTTTGACAATGAATTTATTCAATTCATCTCCTTTTTAAACTCTATATGAGTTAATTGTATTTTCAACGTTTCCCTCTGTTCTAAGGTTATAGCCTAAGGTCTAACCCACCTAAGATTTTTAACCCTAAAGCTTTGATAACAACTTGTGAAGACCCCAAACTCAGGTACTTAAAACCCAAACTCGGTTCATCACGATACCATTTCTATGAGCGGAATAATACTAATAATAATAACAATAATATAAATATCAAACTTAACTTATATTTATCAGAGTCTAATCCCAAGTACGTAATCTTTAAACATTCATTACAAACAATGATAGATAATATATATATATATATATATATATATATATATATATATATATATATATATATATATATATATATATATATATATATCATATTTGTTTTAATAACATTAAACTATTACATAAGATAAAGTTCATTCATTCATTCAGCGACCTTTCCCTTTTCCTTGTTCTTAGCAGAGTTCTTTGATCGTTCACACTTAGATGAAAACATTTAAATTAAGCAAGGATGAGCATTTGAGTGCCCAGCAAATAATATCAATTATATATATAAGCTGAAAGGATTTAAATGTTTCCTTTGTACTATTCTTCTACAACAAGTCAATAGTTGTGAAGTATTCTGAACCAATAATAATAACATAACAACTCTCTTTTAAAGTTTTAAAATTTCGTATAGACTATATCTAGGGTGTGGTGACATGCCATGAATATTGTTTTAAATTTTTGATAGGGTAAGACAGAAATTCATCTGTAAACCGTCATAACTTACGAGCACGGGGGGTGATCAGCCCGTTATGCCATGCATTGATCAATACTATATTGCTAGAATGATATTGTCGTTCATCCTTTGTCCGCCGGAGCGCATAAAAATTTTCCCGTGTAGGGATGTTCATACCTGTCTGGGTTCCCGTGTAGGGATGTTCATACCTGTTTGGGTTCTAAATCAATAGTAATTGACAAAGGTATATCAACATGTGATTAAATACAATGATTATCCAATTGGGGACACTTGTTTAACCATTTCTAGAAATTAACGAACAGAATATATATATATATATATATCTGAGTTACTATATACTAACATGTTGATATTCAAGGAGCTTATATAATATAAGGTTAATAATCTGTACCATAATAATATAGTTTAGAAACATTCTTACTCACATCCATTGCATAAAGAAAATGAAAATGTTAGATACTTGCCTGAAGCGCTGCTTACGGTTTGTAATTTAGATTTATCGCTTATCTCACAACCTATCATTAATAAGATCGTTTGTTCGATTAGAATAACATACAATAACACATAGCACTGCTTATTGCAGTCATCACATACCCTAATCACATTGGCACATATGTTTATTAACCGTTGAATCACAAATAACCACATATCTCAATAAATTATCTAAGTCCAGATCAACTTCTGAAACATGTCGGTGTACCGACGACTTTATCGGGTAATTATCGAGTCTAAGACTCTGTCCTGTAATTCCACATCTGTAAGTATCGGTCATATTATTTTTAAATGACTTATAATAATTTTAAAATATTTATTTAGATTTATCATGAATTTTCAAACCTCAGAATCATTATTAAATGATTTAAACATTACACAATTCTATTATCATTAATATTTAATTAATATTAAATTATTAATGATACCATTGCCAAAATGTTAAAGTTATTTATAATAACTTAAAATACTTTTAAAGTATTAATAATACACTTAAATGATTTTTAAAAGAATTAAAATCATTTTTAAATAATTATCATTAATATAAAAGTATTAATGAACTATTTATTAAAATATTAAAAGTCATTAATTATAACTTGAAATATTTTTAAATCATTTATATCATTTTTAAATAATTTTTAAATCAATAAAACCATTTTAAAACTATTTATTTAATATAATTATTAAATAAATCTAATATAATTTAATATTAAATTAACATCATTTATTAATGAAATTAACCTTTAAATATTAAAAGTTATATTTTATAACTTAAAATATTTTTATAACCATCATATAATTTTTATATAATTTTTAAATCATTAAATCTATTTTTCATATTTATTTAATACATTTATTAAATAACTTAATTACCATTAATACTAATTAATTAATGAAATTTTATCACAAAATATTGAAAGTTATCAAAAATAACTTAAATTATTTGTTTATACCATAATATAATTTTAAATGATTTTTCATGTATTAAAATTATTTTTAAATAATTTATTTAATATTATAATTAAATAAATTAAATACTTTTAATATTCCAAAAATATTAAATATTTATGAAATATATTCAAAATAATTAAAAACTAATTTTCGGGATTTAAAATAATTTTTAAAACTATTTTTGTAATTTTTAGAATTTATTTTCTATTTTTAAAATTTTTTCGAAAATTTAGAAAATAAAAATAAAAGAAACCGTCGCTATAGGCCTTTAGCGACACTTGGCATCGCTGTTGGAGTTCTTGAGCTCAAGAACACTGACAGCTTCGTGCCCGAGGGGTCAACTTTGACCACTTATAATTCCTTTGTTCCTGCATGATCTGATCGATCTCAAGCATTGGTCGTGTAGTATAAATGTAGAACTACAATTATTCGCAATTATTTTGGTCATACAACAACTCAAATGCAAGATTTAAGCCGTTAAAACTATTGTCAGGTCCGTTCATCAAGTTTTGTGCTGCCTAGAAAAAATTGGTCAATACCGGTCAACGACCTTGGTGGCCTTATTCCGGTTAATCGGTTTATGTCACAGGTGTTCTAGACGTCGGGACTTGTAGACTAACTACCAGGGTATCTTCATTGGTCATTTATAGTGTCCAGATATCATTACATTACAAGATCTAAGTCTCTAAAGTACCTGTCAGACCACTGCCTCCACATTTCTTGGTTACCCATGCAGTAAGACTTAACGGTCAATGACTTTTGACCGATTACCACCATTGATCTGTTAATTGTTAAGGTTCGAAAGTACTATGAACTTGTAGAACTCATGACATACTATAATGTAGATACAAATATTGATCCAAACAACTTTACATAAACAAAAGCAAAGCTGGTCAAAGTCAGTGCCCGAACACGTTCTTCAGTTTTCTAGGTTACCCAGAAAATAAATTCGTGTTCGATCAACGAACTTTGACCGTGAATAACTTCTGATTTACGCATTCAATGATCATGAACCCACTTGAAGATTACTCATAACATTACAGACTACAACATGTAACAAACAAAAACATTAAATCATTTAAAACCTGACAGATCCGGACTTTCAAAGTTCTTGTCAGACGCTGAAAAACGATTTCTGGGTTACCCAGAAATCTACCTGTCATGCTCGGTCAACCGAGTTTGACCACGAATAACTTGCAATCAACTCATATCCTGATCATGATTCCAGTTCGACATCAAAGATATCATAACATACTAGAACTTCAAACATTTAAACAACAAAAACACATAATATACATGGATCTACAAGGACTGACATTCGACTGTCAGACTCAAAAACAAACATTTCTTTATTTTTAAAAATGCTTGATTCGTGCATCTAAGTGTTATAGATCCATGATCTATCCACCCAGATCACTTATAGACACCATATTACACATATCTAACCAATCCATTACAACATCTAACAACAAATCATGAGATTTCGAAATTTAGAGTTTATACCTCTTTCTAACTTGATTTTTGATTTCTGATCTTTGATCTTATTCTTAACTTGCTATTAACTGATCAAGGTTCATCTTCCCTCTCCCTCTCCTTCTAAAGCTCGAATTTCTAGTGAGGGAATAGGTTGTGCAAGAATGGGAAATAAATTAAACCTTTCTCCCTCCTTTTAATTTATATAATAAATATGATTCAATGTATTTGCTAGCAAGTTGGCTGATTTTGGACACATGGCTAGGACTAGAGCTAGGGTTAGTCACCACCCATTTATCTTGGCAAGATTTGCACTCCACCAATTAAAGAATGTGACATAAGGGTAAAATAGTCATTTCCCATTTAATTTCTAGAATTTTTATTAGTTGCAAACTCTTAGGGTTTAGGGTTTGGGCCATTTTAGCAAAAATCTAGGATTTCCAAAAATAGGATTTAATAAAATAAATAACAATTTAGTTTCCAAAAATGTAATTAGGATATCTTAATTAGTGTAGGTTTTCTAATATTTAGAAATTAAACATTAAGCTCACTAATTCAATAATTATAATTAAACTTACTAATTTAACAATTAGTACAAATACTTAGCAATTAGTATTACCCATATCACAAATTGAGTTACTAATTATAAACTAGGGTTTTAATTATAAAATAAAATAAAATAATAAATTTTTGTTTCTAACATACAAAATTAAGGTTTCTTAATTAATTAGGTTTTTAATTACTTAACACCTTACTAATTAGGTTTAAGATACACTAATTAGCATTAAGCTTTCCAAATCAATAATTAGGGTTTACCATTTAAATAAATTAGGGTTTATAAAATAAATATTAGGGTTCTAGAAATTAATATTTCTAAATATTAATTAGGGTATATCTAATTAATCAAAAAGTCATATAATATATAACTTACATGCGCCATATAACACAGTTATATAACAGGGTCGAACTCATCCTGAGTTTTAAATTAGGGTTTTTATTTATCAATGAGTTAATTATTGATTTAAGGTTTCTAATTTACGAAATTAGGGTTTTAATTTACAATTAATATCTCCTATAATTAAGATTTTCCTAATAGCATCTAATATTTATAATACACATCATACACCACATAACATAGTTTCTTAACTGATTTTAAAGTCTCATGTGACTTCGAAATTAGTGTTTGTCAGTAAAAATTAGGGTTTTATCATAATACCCCATAATTGACCAATCATTATCAGTGTACAAATATACAGTACGTAATTATAGCACTAAAAAATCAAAATATAATATTTATATATTATTATTCTTATCCATTGATAAAAATTCAAAATTAGGGTTTGGATTCCATATCTAATTTATTCTTCATATATAACATTATTAATTAAGTTAAAATAATTAACTTAATTAAACTTGCATAAATTCATATAATAAAATAAATAATTATTATAATAATTCTGAAAATTATTTTATATATTATTTAAATAATATATAATTATATTTTTATGGAAAATAATTAATAAAAATATATCTACTATAAAATTAATTATTATAAGAATATGCTTTATAATAATCAATAATTCTAAAATAAAAATTTTTGCAAACATTTATGTAATAAATATATTTTTATTTATTACATAATTTCATATACACATTATCTTGCACAAATCCTCATCCTTAAAATAAAAAAAAAAATTTATACGCAAAATTTATGATTTAATTTTTATAGAAAATATTGGGTTGTTACATTCACCCTCCCTTATAAAGATTTCGTCCTCGGAATCACCGTTTTAAAAACCTATACATACACGGTTACATAGTATACACAATCTTTGCAAATAGATCTTACCATCGTTTGATCAAACTGATCTTTAACTATTCACATAAAGCTTGTCTTTCGGATTAAACGGAAATTTGATTTCTAAAAGAACTCAAATTTCTCCCTCAAAATTTCTTTATAAACTAATTTACTATATATAAGAAAATACTATATAAAAAAATAAAATTGGTTCGAGTAATACCTGGAGTTGCATCCCCGGCTGCCACGATATCTTGAACGGTCATGTTGAAGACGCTTGCGGTTGATTTCGTTGGTTTGATTGTTGATGTTGGTCCTGTTGTTGCCCATGTCCTGCTGCCTTTTTCCCGTATTCACATTCCTTTCCTTCGGCCTTCTCCTTCTTGAACGGTCTTCCACCTTATACTCCGTTGATCCACACTTAAATCACGCAGACTTGCCCTTTATCTTCTTTCCTTTTATCGTTTAGGTGACAAAACTATCTTTTACCCTTCCGTTATCCTAGTTATCACAAACGTTACTACAGGTCAGTTGATCCTCTGAATCCTAGCAGTACGATGGCCTTGAAGTCTTTGACGTTCGTCGATCGATTATCTGGCTGATCTTCCGGCGACTGGTATTCCGTTCTGCATAGCTTGATCGTCCATATTCACAAAAATCTGTATCGGGTCTGGTTGTCATCGAGCTTTGTTGACAAGTTCTTGTGTCCGTGTATTTCATTTTCGTTTCCTTGGCGGCATTATCACAATTTATTCTTTATTCTAAGCCTTAACGTATAACACAAAACTTTCTATTCAAATAGTCATGTACTCAAAATATTAGATTTTTAAAATTTTAGTTTTCTGCATTAACCAGTATACATCTAAATATCTACTATCTTTATACCAACTTAATTATTTCATTAATCCAACATAGAACGCACTTGAATAACTTCTGATTTACGCATTCAATGATCATGAACCCACTTGAAGATTACTCATAACATTGCAGACTATAACATGTAACAAACAAAAACATTAAATCACTTAAAACGTGACAGATCCGGACTTTCAAAGTTCTTGTCAGACGCTGAAAAACGATTTATGGGTTACCCAGAAATCTACCTGTCATGCTCGGTCAACCGAGTTTGACCACGAATAACTTGCAATCTACTCATATCCTGACCATGATTCCAGTTCGACATCAAAGATATCATAACATACTACAACTTCAAACATTTAAACAACAAAAACACATAATATACATGGATCTACAAGGACTGACATTCGACTGTCAGACTCAAAAACAAACATTTCCAGATTTTTAAAAATGCTTGATTCGTGCATCTAAGTGTTATAGATCCATGATCTATCAACCCAGATCACTTATAGACACCATATTACACATATCTAACCAATCCATTACAACATCTAACAAAAAATCATGAGATTTCAAAATTTAGAGTTTATACCTATTTCTAACTTGATTTTTGATTTCTGATCTTTGATCTTATTCTTGACTTGCTATTAACTGATCAAGGTTCATCTTCCCTCTCCCTCTCCTTCTAAACCTCGAATTTCTAGTGAGAGAATAGGTTGTGCAAGAATGGAAAATAAATTAAACCTTTCTCTCTCCTTTTAATTTATATAATAGATATGATTCAATGTATTTGCTAGCAAGTTGGCTGATTTTGGACACATGGCTAGGACTAGAGCTAGGGTTAGTCACCAACCATTTATCTTGGCAAGATTTACACTCCACCAATTAAAGAATGTGACATAAGGGTAAAATAGTCATTTCCCATTTAATTTCTAGAATTTTCATTAGTTGCAAACTCTTAGGGTTTAGGGTTTGGGTCATTTTAGCAAAAATCTAGGATTTCCAAAAATAGGATTTAATAAAATAAATAACAATTTAGTTTCCAAAAATGTAATTAGGATCTCTTAATTAGTGTAGGTTTTCTAATATTTAGAAATTAAACATTAAGCTCACTAATTTAATAATTATAATTAAACTTACTAATTTAACAATTAGTGCAAATACTTAGCAATTAGTATTACCCATATCACAAATTGAGTTACTAATAATAAACTAGGGTTTTAATTATAAAATAAAATAAAATAATAATTTTTTGTTTCTAACATACAAAATTAAGGTTTCTTAATTAATTAAGTTTTTAATTACTTAACACCTTACTAATTAGGTTTAAGATACACTAATTAGCATTAAGCTTTCCAAATCAACAATTAGGGTTTACCATTTAAATAAATTAGGATTTATAAAATAAATATTAGGGTTCTAGAAATTAATATTTCTAAATATTAATTAGGGTATACCTAATTAATCAAAAAGTCATATAATACATAACATACATGCACCATATAACACAGTTATATAACAGGGTCGAACTCATCCTGAGTTTTAAATTAGGGTTTTCATTTATCAATAAGTTAATTATTGATTTAAGGTTTCTAATTTACGAAATTAGGGTTTTAATTTACATTTAATATCTCCTATAATTAAGATTTTCCTAATAGTATCTAATATTTATAATACACATCATACATCACATAACATTGTTTCTTAACAGATTTTAAAGTCTCATGTGACTTCGAAATTAGTGTTTGTCAGTAAAAATTAGGGTTTTATCATAATACCCCATAATTGACCAATCATTATCAGTGTACAAATATACAGTACGTAATTATAGCATTAAAAAATTAAAATATAATATTATCATATTATTATTATTATCCATTGATAAAAATCCAAAATTAGGGTTTGGATTCCATATCTAATTTATTCTTCATATATAACATTATTAATTAAGTTAATTATTAGAATATTAACTTAATTAATCTTGCATAAATTCATAAAATAAAATAAATAATTTTTATAATAATTCTAAAAATCATTTTATATATTATTTAAATAATATATAATTATATTTTCATGGAAAATAATTAATAAAAATATTTCTACTATAAAATTAATTATTATAAGAATATGCTTTATAATAATCAATAATTCTAAAATAAAATTATTTGCAAACATTTATGTAATAAATATATTTTTATTTATTACATAATTAAATATACACATTATCTTGCACAAATCATCATCCTTGAAATAAAAAAAAAATTATACGCAAAATTTATGATTTAATTTTTATAGAAAATATTGGGTTGTTACATTCACCCTCCCTTATAAAGATTCCGTCCTCGGAATCACCATTTTAAAAACCTATACATACACGGTTACATAGTATACACAATCTTTGCATGTTGATCTTACCATCGTTTGATCGAACTGATCTTTAACTATTAACATAAAGCTTGTCTTTCGGATTAAACGGAAATTTGATTTCTAAAAGAACTCAAATTTCTCCCTCAAAATTTCTTTATAAACTAATTTACTATATATAAGAAAATACTATATAAAAAAATAAAATTGGTTCGAGTAATACCTGTAGTTGCATCCCCGGCTGCCACGATATCTTGAACGGTCATGTTGAAGACGCTTGCGGTTGATTTCGTTAGTTTGATTGTTGCTGTTGGTCCTGTTGTTGCCCATGTCCTACTGCCTTTTTCCCGTATTCACATTCCTTGCCTTCGGCCTTCTCCTTCTTGAACGGTCTTCCACCTTATACTCCACTGATCCACACTTAAATCACGCAGACTTGCCCTTTATCTCCTTTCCTTTTATCGTTTAGGTGACAAAACTATCTTTTGCCCTTCCGTTATCCTAGTTATCACAAACGTTACTACAGGTCAGTTGATCCTCCGAATCCTAGCAGTACGATGGCCTTGAAGTCTTTGACGTTCGTCGATCGATTATCTGGCTGATCTTCTGGCGGCTGGTATTCCGTTCTGTATAGCTTGATCGTCCATATTCGCAAAATTCTGTATCGGGTCTGGTTGTCATCCAGCTTTGTTGACAGGTTCTTCTTTCTGTGTATTTCGTTTTTGTTTCCTTGGCGACATTATCACAATTTATTCTTTATTCGAAGCCTTAACGTATAACACAAAACTTTCTATTCAAATAGTCATGTACTCAAAATACTAGATTTTGAAAATTTTAGTTTTCTGCTTTAACCAGTATACAGCTAAATATCTACTATCTTTATACCAACTTAATTATTTCATTAATCCAACATAGACTCATATTCATAACACTTGACATACCATAGCACATACTGCTTTAATCATCCGATATCCCTTTGTGACTCAAAAGTCAGGAATCGCTGACACAACTTATATAAAATTTGAAAAACATTACCTTATACAAACATACCCATCATATACACTACATAACATAGAATCATACATATTCAAGTAATACTAGTACTACTTATTTCTTACGCATTCACTAATGATCAGTTGCTTAGTATTCTATATAGTCCCATCATCCTCAATAATCCATTCACCTCTAACTACACCTAATTCGTCCAACTTACCATACATTATGAGTTTAAGAACTCACCACAAACATATGAGTTTAAGAACTCGACATTGACCACATATTATTTAACTATACTTTACCTTTCAATTATAATATCGTTTCAGGGTCTGGTACTATACTTTTCAAAATAACCACCCCATTGAGGCAGCTTTCAATGTGAGCCTCTATTTCAGCTATTGGCTTTGATATTGGCTCAGTTATGAAGGTTGACTTCTTCTTTACAATTTGAGGGTATTCTAATTCTTTCTATCCGACAGCTATACACAAAAATTATCTAAACTAGCATACAATATATACACACAGCAATTAATAGTTTTATACAAGTTATCTTTTATTTTGTTTGACAATGAATTTATTCAATTCATCTCCTTTTTAAACTCTATATGAGTTAATTGTATTTTCAACGTTTCCCTCTGTTCTAAGGTTATAGCCTAAGGTCTAACCCACCTAAGATTTTTAACCCTAAAGCTCTGATAACAACTTGTGAAGACCCCAAACTCAGGTACTTGAAATCCAAACTCGGTTCATCACGATACCATTTCTATGAGCGGAATAATACTAATAATAATAACAATAATATAAATATCAAACTTAACTTATATTTATCAGAGTCTAATCCCAAGTACGTAATCTTTAAACATTCATTACAAACAATGATAGATAATATATATATATATATATATATATATATATATATATATATATATATATATTATATATATATATATATATATATCATACTTGTTTTAATAACATTAAACTATTACATAAGATAAAGTTCATTCATTCATTCAGCGACCTTTCCCTTTTCCTTGTTCTTAGCAGAGTTCTTTGATCGTTCACACTTAGATGAAAACATTTAAATTAAGCAAGGATGAGCATTTGAGTGCCCAGCAAATAATATCAATTATATATATAAGCTGAAAGGATTTAAATGTTTCCTTTGTACTATTCTTCTACAACAAGTCAATAGTTGTGAAGTATTCTGAACCAATAATAATAACATAACAACTCTCTTTCAAAGTTTTGAAATTTCGTATAGACTATATCTGAGGTATGGTGACATGTCATGAACATTATTTTAAATTTTCAATAGGGTAAGACATAAATTCATCTGCAAATCGTCATAACTTACGGGCACGGGGGGTGATCAGCCCGTTATACCCTGCATTGATCAATACTACACTGCTAGAACGATATTATCGTTCATACCTGTCTGGGTTCTAAATTAAAGGTTTTATCTTGTCAACAATAATCTATAATTCAACATATATGTATACGGGTAATTAACAAAGGTATATCAACATGTGATTATATACAATGATTATCCAAGTGGGGACACTTGTTTAACCATTTCTAGAAATTAACGAACATAATATATATATCCGAGTATAAATGTAGAGCTACAATTATTCGCAATTATTTTGGTCATACAACAACTCAAATGCAAGATCTAAGCCGTTAAAACTATTGTCAGGTCTATTCATCAAGTTCTGGGCTGCCCAGAAAAATTTGGTCAATACCGGTCAACGACCTTGGTGGCCTTATTCCGGTTAATCGGTTTATGTCACAGGTGTTCTAGACATCGGGACTTGTAGACTAACTTCCAGGGTATCTTCATTGGTCATTTATAGTGTCCAGATATCATTACATTACAAGATCTAAGTCTCTAAAGTACCTGTCAGACCACTGCCTTGACATTTCTGGGTTACCCAGGCAATAAGACTTAACGGTCAATGACTTTTGACCGATTACCACCATTGATCTGTTAATTGTTAAGGTTTGAAAGTACTATGAACTTGTAGAACTCATGACATACTATAATGTAGATACAAATATTGATCCAAACAACTTTATAGAAACAAAAGCAAAGCCGGTCAAAGTCAGTGCCCGAACACGTTCTTCAGTTTTCTGGGTTACCCAGAAAACTAAATTCGTGTTCGGTCAACGAACTTTGACCGTGAATAACTTCTGATTTACGCATTCAATGATCATGAACCCACTTGAAGATTACTCATAACATTGCAGACTACAACATGTAACAAACAAAAACATTAAATCACTTAAAACGTGACAGATCCGGACTTTCAAAGTTCTTGTCAGACGCTAAAAAACGATTTATGGGTTACCCAGAAATCTACCTGTCATGCTCGGTCAACCGAGTTTGACCACGAATAACTTGCAATCTACTCATATCCTGACCATGATTCCAGTTCGACATCAAAGATATCATAACATACTACAACTTCAAACATTTAAACAACAAAAACACATAATATACATGGATCTACAAGGACTGACGTTCGACTGTCATACTCAAAAACAAACATTTCCAGATTTTTAAAAATGCTTGATTCGTGCATTTAAGTGTTATAGATCCATGATCTATTAACCTAGATCACTTATAGACACCATATTACACATATCTAACCAATCCATTACAACATCTAACAACAAATCATGAGATTTCGAAATTTAGAGTTTATACCTCTTTCTAACTTGATTTTTGATTTCTGATCTTTGATCTTGTTCTTGACTTGCTATTAACTGATCAAGGTTCATCTTCCCTCTCCCTCTCCTTCTAAACCTCGAATTTCTAGTGAGAGAATAGGTTGTGCAAGAATGGAAAATAAATTAAACCTTTCTCTCTCCTTTTAATTTATATAATAGATATGATTCAATGTATTTGCTAGCAAGTTGGCTGATTTTGGACACATGGCTAGGACTAGAGCTAGGGTTAGTCACCAACCATTTATCTTGGCAAGATTTGCACTCCACCAATTAAAGAATGTGACATAAGGGTAAAATAGTCATTTCCCATTTAATTTCTAGATTTTCCATTAGTTGCAAACCCTTAGGGTTTAGGGTTTGGGCCATTTTAGCAAAAATCTAGAATTTCCAAAAATAGGATTTAATAAAATAAATAACAATTTAGTTTCCAAAAATGTAATTAGGATCTCTTAATTAGTGTAGGTTTTCTAATATTTAGAAATTAAACATTAAGCTCACTAATTTAATAATTATAATTAAACTAACTAATTTAACAATTAGTGCAAATACTTAGCAATTAGCATTACCCATATCACAAATTGAGTTACTAATTATAAACTAGGGTTTTAATTATAAAATAAAATAAAATAATAAATTTTTGTTTCTAACATACAAAATTAAGGTTTCTTAATTAATTAAGTTTTTACTTACTTAACACCTTACTAATTAGGTTTAAGATACACTAATTAGCATTAAGCTTTCCAAATCTACAATTAGGGTTTACCATTTAAATAAATTAGGATTTATAAAATAAATATTAGGGTTCTAGAAATTAATATTTCTAAATATTAATTAGGGCATACCTAATTAATCAAAAAGTCATATAATACATAGCATACATGCACCATATAACACAGTTATATAACAGGGTCGAACTCATCCTGAATTTTAAATTAGGGTTTTCATTTATCAATAAGTTAATTATTGATTTAAGGTTTCTAATTTACGAAATTAGGGTTTTAATTTACAATTAATATCTCCTATAATTAGGATTTTCCTAATAGCATCCAATATTTATAATACACATCATACACCACATAACATAGTTTCTTAATAGATTTTAAAGTCTCATGTGACTTCGAAATTAGTGTTTGTCAGTAAAAATTAGGGTTTTATCATAATACCCCATAATTGACCAATCATTATCAGTGTACAAATATACAGTACATAATTATTGCACTGAAAAATTAAAATATAATATTATTATATTATTATTCTTATCCATTGATAAAAATCTAAAATTAGGGTTTGGATTCCATATCTGATTTATTCTTCATATATAACATTATTAATTAAGTTAAAATAATTAACTTAATTAATCTTGCATAAATTCATATAATAAAATAAATAATTATTATACTAATTCTAAAAGTCATTTTATATATTATTTAAATAATATATAATTATATTTTCATGGAAAATAATTAATAAAAATATTTCTACTATAAAATTAATTATTATAAGAATATGCTTTATAATAATCAATAATTCTAAAATAAAATTATTTGCAAACATTTATGTAATAAATATATTTTTATTTATTACATAATTACATATACACATTATCTTGCACAAATCCTCATCCTTGAAATAAAAAAAAAATTATACGCAAAATTTTTGATTTAATTTTTATAGAAAATATTGGGTTGTTACCTATACACCTAACATATACACTTATATACTTAATCTTGAATAATTCACCACAAAAATTTTTAAATCCATAAAATTTCTTTCCAGAAATGCCAAATCCATTCACTTATTTTCTGTCTAGGTTTATTATTTAACATTTATTCAATATTTTAAGATTTAAATAATTTTTTAAATTCTTAGGTCGTCACATCTACGACCTGCCTTACAATACTAGGAATTAAATTTTCGTGCTACGTTTACGGAAGACAAGGGACGAAAATATGAAGTGTACTCTCTCTAAATATGTAGATATATACGTTGATTGAAGAACTGTGGTAGCTTTAGATGGTTAATTGTAAAGATAATGAATGATTATGTAGTGGATGATTTTATTAATTTAATAATATTTTAGTTTTTTGTATTTTGGCCATTATTTGCTATAAGGACATTGAGCCAGCCAGGTACTCAAAAGGAATGTCAAATTTTGATTTGGCAACAATATAATTCGTTACTAAAGCATTGAACAAGTTTTAATATAGCAACAATTTTTTATACATTTAGCAACAAATTTTCGTTGCTAATGGCATTAAAAATATAATATTTGGCAACAAAAAATTAACCTAATAACAACGGAGAGGATATTGTTGCTAATACTAACATAAAAGGCAACATGTTTTATCGTTGCAAATCATATCAACTTTTGTTGCACATATAAAGAAACAACAACATATAATGTTGTTGCTAATCGACAACTTTCGTTGCTATTGAAAAATAACCAGCAACAAACATTTTCGTTATTGATTCAGCATAATGTCGTTGCCAAATAATATAATCAGCAACGAAAATCGTTGCTAAAAAGTTTACATTCCGCAACGAAAGCAAGCTTAAACAACAATTTCCATAATTTACTGCAACGAAAAATGTCGTTGCAAAATGGTGTCAATTGCAACGAAAATGCATGGTCATTGCAAAAAAAAGAAGAGTTCATTTCATTGCCAATTAGCAAGCTTTTGCAACGAAATGGGGTTTTTAGTAATAAAATTTTAGTTATTCTGTAACAATACATTTTGTTGCTAAAGGATCGATGTCTCTGTACGAAAGCCAAATTTCGTTACAAAATGTATTACTTTTTGCAACGAAAAAAAACATTCATTGCAGAAAAATTAGTAACGCTCATTGTGCAACGAAAGACGCAACGACAGTAAAGTCGTTGCCAAAACCCTTTTACAACGAAATTTGACACCTTTAGCAACGAAAATCGGTTGTTGCTGAAGCCCCATTTTTTTGTAGTGTAATTTGCCTCCTAATCTTATTAGGAATAAATGAGAGTATTTATATTAAATTAATTCTCAAACTTCTTTAGAAATTAAAATAATAATAAATGTAATAATATTAATAAGACTCCTCTTATTAATTCATATTTAATATTTCCAAGGAAGATGTACTTTTTCTAAAAAAAGTGAAGTGATTCCTCATAAAAAAAGTACCTCTTCTGTGAGAACTACCCATCTGAGAAATTTAGAGTGGTGATAAGCTGTCTATTTCATGGAGTGGACCAGTATCATGATTCATTCTTAAAAGAGAAGTGGTCGCTCATTCATATAGAGAGTTTGCTTAACCTCGAACTTTATTCAACAGCTTAATATCCTTCCTTCGGGATGTTGTTACCTGTTATGATGGAAAATGATGAATGCCTATAGTAATTCAATTATTCAATACGAGTATGGGACACAAATAGGAACTACGACCCATACTTTTTTATTTATGCCAAAGAATTAGCTGGAGTATTAGCTGCAACTGCTATGTCGAATCATGCATACAAGGAAGTCCTTGACTCTTCTCCCAGTAGTCATTACTCATGGGCGATGATTAAGGTATTTCTTTTACATTATGACATGAAGTTTCTGTAATATCCCGAGTGTTTATGATAACGATCTTTAGAAAAGGAAATGAATGGGTTAAAGAATATATAATACTCAGAATATAATTGAGTTCAAGTGAAAGTAATGAAATAAAACCTAGAATTTGTTGAAGAAATGAATGTAGTAGGAAATATAAAACCTATATTAAGGTCATGTGTTGAAGTTATTCAACGAAGAGATTTGATGGAAACCTGAGTAAGGTAGGGTTTCGGTGATTCTAAGGACGAAATCCTTATAAGGAGGGAAGAATGTGACGAATGAATTGTTTGAGTTGTGATTCTGGGGACAAAATCCTTATAAGGAGGGAATGATGTAAAAATCCAGAATTTTATTTGTAATTTAAAATATTTATTAAATTAAATAAATATTTTATTTATGTGGTTGTTGTAAGTATATATTTGTGAATTAAATTTATCAGATAATACTCTAATATAATTTAATAGTTGGAGAGGTGTTAAAGATTACATGAGTTGCTATATTGTTGTCGTAATTTAATAATTAAAGTGATATATTAATTATTAAATAAAATTATAATGAGATTATAATTTTGTGATATTTGGTTAAGTGAGAAATTTATTTAGTATGTGGTAATTAGTTTATTTAATTAAGATTGGATATGGAAATCCAAGTAAACAATGCGGGACAATAAACTATATTATAAATGACTTATGAAAATAAATTAAAGGAGTTTTAATTTAGTTTTACCAAACAAAGCCTTAGAGATTTTAAAATTCTTGTTTTAATTTTGTTTTGCCAAACAAGGTTTAAGGAATGATTAAGTCATTAATTTAGGTGGTTTTACCAAACAAGGCATAATGGTTGTAAGTTATTAATTTTTAAAGTAGTTTAGCCAAACAAGCCTTATGGCTTTTGGTTTTCAAATAATATAACTGACAGCAATTATATATGTAATTATGTTGTATATTAATATGTATTATAAGTATACGTATATTATATTATCATATATCAGTTTATATTACGTATTAGCAAAAGAGAAAGGAAGAGCAAAGAGAAGAAGAGAGAATACAGAGAAGAAGAAGAGGAAGAAGAGGAAGAAGAAGAAGAAGAAGAAGGGGAAATCATTATCTCCATCTTTTCTCCTAATTTAACCTAGAAAGGTATCAAACTGACCCTTATACTAAATTAGGATGTTTTGTATTTAGTCTTTGTAAAATCGGAGTGCGTCGGGCATGAAAAAGTTATGAAAAAGACTAAATACAAAACATCCTAATTTAGTATAAGGGTTAGTTTGATACCTTTCTAGGTTGAATTAGGAGAAAAGATGGAGATAATGATTTTCCCTTCTTCTTCTTCTTCTTCTTCTTCTTCTCTATTTTCTCTCTTCTTCTCTTTGCTCTTCCTTTCTCTTTTGCTAATACATAATATAAACTGATATATGATAATATAATATACGTATACTTATAATATCTATTAATATACAACATAATTACATATATAACTGCTGTCAGTTATATTATTTAAAAACCAAAAGCCATAAAGCTTGTTTGGCTAAACAACTTTAAAAATTAATAACTTACAACCCTTATGCATTGTTTGGTAAAACCACTTAAAATAATGATTTAATCATTCCTTAAACCTTGTTTGGCAAAACAAGATTAAAACAAGAATTTTAAAATCTCTAAGGCTTTGTTTGGTAAAACCAAATTAAAACTCTTTTAATTTATTTTCATAAGTCATTTATAATATAGTTTATTGTCCCGCATTATTTACTTGGATTTTCATATTCAATCTTAATTAAATAAACTAATTACCATATACTAAATAAATTTCTCACTTAACCAAATATCACAAAATTATAATCTCATTATAATTTTATTTAATAATTAATATATCACTTTAATTATTAAATTACGACAGCAATATAGCAACTCATGTAATCATTAACAACTCTCTAATTGTTAAATTAAATTAGAGGGCGTCGGGCATGCACGTATGCACGTGTAGTGCTTCTGACGATAAAAGATGTTATTCTAAGTTATAAAATATGAATGTTAGTAAACGTAATGATGCTTAACATTAATAAATAATGTATTAGATAAGTTATAGAAGCATAGAAATCATACACAAGAGAGGCAAATCGGGCGTGTGGTGAATAAACGTCGAAACGCCGTGATAAGTGTTAATGAACGTAAAAAGTGTTTTAAGTCAAATGAAATGGATATTATAAAATATGAAATGGATTTAATATAAAACCAATAATGATTCCTAGCAAGATTTAAACACTTGAATGAATTTCAAATATTACATATGTCAAGAATTTAACACAATCTAATTGAACATTGTGTGCTAATTAATAGGAAAGATTATGAGATGTAGAGTAGAGTTTATATTACAATTACTATGTGTTGTTATGTGACTAATAGTTGATGTGTATGATTATATAATTGTGTAGGGCACGTGAAATGCATATAATTGTAAGTTGTTAAACTGTTATTGGTAAACAACGATCAATGCAAGTCTTTTAGTTCCTATTTGTTATGTGAACTTGATGATGAACTGTTTTAAATATTTGTTACAAAGAGCATGAAGTGTTTTATATATATTGAAAGAATGAAATGCTAAAGTCAATTTATGACTACGTTGATTGAATAATAAATGTTGATTGAGTAAGGAACTCAATCTTTATACTTGTTATATGAAATGTAGCATGTATGATATGTTAGTCCAATGTTTATGAGATATATGTTGAGCATGTTATTATGTGCTATGTGATGCATGAAAACTGTTAGATTTTGCTGGGTTGTCGAACTCACCCTTGCAAATGACCACTTTTGCAGGTTAAAGATTTAAGGTAAAGTTATGTGCTACTTGAAAGATATGAATCAGATGTGATACTTTAAGATTACTTAAGTTTTATGAGAAATGTGTTTAATATTTCGAATGTAACATGTTGTTGAATTGTAAGTTAAGTTATCCGGTATATATAGATATCTATTTATGATGTACGACATTGTATAGTCATTTTGTTGTAACGATTCATGATATAAATTTGAATCGAAGAGATGTAATGTAAAGGTTGCAATTTAGGGCAATATAGAAGGAAATGTATAAAAGTTTTAAATATTCCGTATTTTTAGTGATTTTAATATTGACTAATGATGTAAAGATAGATTAAAATTGTATTGTTAATGATCGAGAATGAGAATATTATTGTATGAATTTTGGGGTCGTTACAGTTTCCATTTAATTGTGACAAGTTATCTTTCAGTAAGTACACACTTTCATCACTGTTCCAATTTGTTATATATATTTCGAGGATACTGCTTTGTGGATTCAAATTCAAGATGAGTATGGTTGATCACAGATTCATAGTACACTTTCATAATAAAGATTGTGATATAAACTATTTACCAAGAAAATGCTGATATTTGGTTACAACATATGTATTCGAAAAAAGTCGGTCTTAAGGATGCTGCAGTTGAGTTATCGATAGAGTATGTTCTCTCTTTTATTTATTTTAATTAAATCATTGTCATTCTATTTTTTTAATTAAATCATTATCATTTTAGTATATTAACATATATATCTTTTAGTATTTTATATAAACGTCTTAATCGATGGTATTATATTATTTGAACAAACAGATTGCGACTTCTCATGCACTATATAGCACGATAAAGTTTCCTTCTAATACTCCTTGAGAAGTGTAAAAGCTGGTTTGACCCACCTCTCCATGCTTGAAACTAGGAAACATCCTCGGTTTTAAAGCCCTAGGTCTTTCAGCTGTTACTCCTGTTTTTGCAAAATCAACTGCTATAGAGTGAAGGGTTGCCAATTAAAGATATTTTTTACTCATAGCTTTATTTGACTCAAGGTCTGCATATACTAAATGTGAAGTAGAGAATGTACCTTAGGTATCATTGATCAGCTAAGTTATCAATAAATAACATATTAATTTCTTGTAAAATCAGACTTATTAGGAAATATGAGAGACAAATGGAGTTGTAGGAAATTTAACAATATAAAATGAGAATAAATGTTTTCCCACACAAACTGTACTCTTGATTTCCTGAACAAAGTGGTTCACAATTGAACCACTTTGTTTAGGAATTCAAGAGGAAGTACAGTATGGTGAACCACTTATTGGGAACTGTTGAATTTCCTACAACTCTCCTTTTGTTCTCTTATTTCCCAATAAGTCTGATTTTGTAGGAAATTCAAAAGTTTTTTTGTCAATTAGCTTTCTGATCAATGAGACCTTGGGTATAATCTCTACTGCACATTTACGACATGCAGACCTTGAGTCAAATAAGACTATGAGTAAAAAATATCTCAATTGGAAACCCTTCACTTTATGGCAGGTGATTTTGCAAAAATAAGAGTAACAACTGAAAGGCATAGGGCTTTAAAACAGAGGATGTTTCCCGATTTCATGGAGAAGTGGGTTACAACTAGCTTACACTTCTCAAGGAGTACTGGGTACAAACTTTATCGATGACGATCGACTATCAAGATGGTATAATCTTCTTCTTGCACTTGGTGGGCATTTGCAGTCTCCGAGTTTAGAGGAATTAGCTTAATTATACAGTGGTGAGAGCAGCACAACATCAAGATGATGACGCCGAGGTAATCTTGTCATTATTTAGCTTTATGTTTAGTTTTACATGTTTATTTTTGCATACTTTAGACATGACACTTAAGAAACTAGGATAAAGAAACCAAGTCAGTTTTAGTCAGACGGTATTTGTTTTTTTTATACATGCGTAGATGTTTATATATTGTGTTGGTTTTTAATTATATATATATGGATGGATCTCGATGGATTTTGTAGGGATGTTGGAATCTTTATCAAGATCGTATAATCTTCTTCTTACACTTGGCGGGTATTTGCAGTCTATGAGTTCTAAAGAGTTAGCTAATGAAGTGGCAAGAGCATCACATCAATAAGATGATGAGGCCGAGGTAATCTTGTCATTATTTAACTTTATGTTTAGTTTTGCATGTTTATTTTAGCATACTTTAGACATGACACTTAAGAAACTAAGAATGAAAAAACCAAGTCAGTTTTAGTCAGACGATTTTTGTTTATATTTATACGTGCGTGGATGTTTAAATATATTATGTTGGTTTTTAATTATATATATATATATATATATATATATATATATATATATATATATATATATATATATATATGGATCGATAGATCTCGATAGATTTGTACGAATGTTGGTTTATATATAGATACTGATGTGTGTTAGGATATAAATTAGGTACAAACAGATATAGTTTTTTTGGAGGAAATCCACCAAATAGCCAAATATTTTTTTTTCAATTAGAAATCAGCGACCGCATACGGTCACTAATGTTTATCAACGACTGTTTATGAACCCAGGATATTAGCGACCACTGCGGTCGCTAGTGGTGGTCGCGGACACGTGGACCACGTCACTAATGCAATCTGGGTCACAGTGACTCAGCTTAGCAACTGATTCGATCGCTATATGGCGGTCGCGAACGTGTCGGTCGCTAAAAGTTGTCGCTGTTGTGCAAACAGTGACCATATTACATGCAACCACTATTAACCACCGAATTTGGTGGCTGATAGATATATGCGACCTTCTGCGGTCGCTGATAGATATTTGCGACCTTCTGCGGTCACAGATTAGCGGTCGCTGATAAGCCTTTTTCTTGTAGTGAATATTCTTTATTCTTTTTCTATCGCTTAACTTTTCTCGTTTTGTTTGGCTATTCAGAGTTACCCATTTAACAAGTTTTGGACAAATGACTCGCAAACCGAATGACTTTAGGGCATTAGACGTAAAGACACCTCTTCAATTTTACTTGCTCGAGTAACAAAGGCCACACTTAGAGACAAGTCAGGTAGTCTACTCTATTTTCTCCTCGCATGAGCTTGTGTAAGATTCATTTTCATAGGCTCTAAGTTACCCATGTAGCAAGTTTTGGGCAGGTGACTCCCAAACCAGTCAGATTTAGGGCACTAGATGTAAAGACACCCCTCAGGGTTAATTACTCGAGTAACCCAGGCCACGAATCGGATCTACTCAGGACTCGCCTTCTTCTTCTGATAATGCTCATTTTCTTAGGCACTAAGTTACCATGTAGTGAGCATTAGGCCGGTTACTCCCAAACCAGATAGCTTTAGGGCACCAGGTGTAAAGACACCCCTTAGGCTTAATTACTTGAGTAACCTAGACCACGATTCGAGAAATTAGGTTGACCACTGATGAGTGGGTTTTATACCTACGAATTGGATATTTTTCGGACCTAAACAGTTGCTAATTCTTGTGTTTTAGTATTGTTTTATGTGTTTTGTTATGTTTGTATTGCAGGGTTCAGGTTGAATGGCTAAAGCAGTAAAAGAAGGGCATAAAGTGGAAATTACAGGGTAGCTACCTGCTGGGGTGGGCATTCCCTAAGCCAAGTTACCCACCGGGGCGGAGGTACACGTAATCAAGCAATTTTAATACTCGTCGGGGCGGGCTTTTTCAAGTATAAAATACCCGCTGGGGCGGGGTTACGCGGCAGATTCTTGAATTATTTTGATGCAATTCTAACTCTGGAGATGTGTAGCTGGTGGACTCCGGACATGAAAAGGAAAGGATAAAAAGCATATTCAGCAGCAGAGAATGGATTTTTTTTATCATCAAGTATCACCATTAGCAAACATAGACAATATCACCACATAGGCAATAGACACGCGTTAATTTTGACAGGACTTGATTCTGATATACGGAGCCCGAGTTCGAGTCCCGTCTGCCTAACTTACGAAAACTTAGAAAAATAGTCAAAAAAGAGGCCAAAACCCGTCTCGGTCGTCCAAATGACACATAAATATAGACAATAGCACCACATAGGCAATAGACACGCGTTACAACTGACGGGACTCGATTTCGATATATACAGAGCCCAAGTTCGAATCTCGTCCACCTAACTTACGAAAACATAGAAAAATAGTAGAAAAGAGGCCAAAACCTGCCTCAGTCGACCAAATGACACGCAAACATAGACATAGCATTGCATATGTAATAGACATGCAATACAACTGATGGGACTCGATTATGATAAACGGAGCCCGAGTTTGAGTCTCGTCCGCCTACCTTACGAACACTTAGAAAAATAGTCAAAAAAGAGGTCAAAACCAGCCTCGGTCGTTCAAACGACACGCAAACACAGACATAGCACTGAATAGGCAATAGACATGCGTTACAACTGACGGGACTTGATTCTGATATACAAAGTCTGAGTTTGAGTCACGTCCGCCTAACTTACAAAAACTTAGAAAAATAGTCGAAAAAGAGGCCAAAACCCTCATCGGTCGCCCAAACGACACACAAACACAAACATACACAACATAGGAAATATACACGTGTTACAACTGATGGGACTCAATTCTGATATACGGAGCCCGAGTTTGAGTCCCGTCCGCTTTACTTACGAACACTTAGAAAAATAGTCAAAAAAAGGCTAAAACTCGTCTCGGTCTTCCAAACGATACGTAAATATAGACATAGCACCGCATAGGCAATAGATATGTGTTACAACTAACGGGACTTAATTCTGATATACGGAGCTCGAGTTTGAGTCCCGTCCGCCTAACTTAAGAACACTTAGAAAAATAGTCAAAAAAGAGGCCAAAACCCGCATCGATCGTCCAAATGACACACAAACATAGACATATCACCGCATAGGTAATAGACACACGTTACAACTGACGGGACTCGATTCTGATATACGGAGCCCGTGTTCGAGTCCTGTCCGCCTAACTTATAAAAACTTAGAAAAATAGTCGAAAAGGAGGATAAAACTCCCCTCGGTCGTCCAAACGACACACAAACATAGACAATAGCACCACATAGGCAATAGACATGCATTACAACTAACGGGACTCGATTATGATATATGGAGCCCGAGTTTGAGTCATGTCCGCCTAACTTACGAAAACTTAGAAAAATAGTCAAAAAAGAGGCCAAAACCTGCCTTGGTTGTCCAAACGACACGCAAAGATAGACAATAGCACCGCATAGGCAATAGACACGCGTTACAACTGACGAGACTTGATTCTGATATACAAAGCCCGAGTTCGAGTATCATCCACCCAACTTACGAAAACTTAGAAAAATAGTCAAAAAAGAGGCCAAAACCCGCCTCGGTCGTTCAAACGACACGCAAACATAGACATAGCACCGCATAGGAAATAGACACGTGTTACAACAGACGAGACTCGATTCCGATATACAAAGCCCAAGTTCGAGTCCCGTCTACCTAACTTGAAGAACACAAACCAAAATAATGTAAATATGTTTTCATTTCGACTTTTTTATTAATATTTTAATTTTGTAGGGTCTTGTTGACGAGACTCATTGAGGTGAAGGTGGAGGTGGAGGCACTGGTGATGACCGCCTCCTCCAGTACAGGGTGGTGACCGTCGAGTCGATGACGATGAGATAGGCGATGGGTTATAGTTAGTTTATGTTATATTCTGAGTTTCATGTATGTACTTGTACAATTTTTGAGTTGTGCAGACGACTATTTTTGATCTATATATTTGATTTGGATTACTATTTGAATGGTGAATTGTATGATATTTGATTGTTATTTGATGGTTTTTATTAGTTTATAACAGGTATATGTTTATATTTGTAAATGAACAGGAAAATTTTGAAATTAAAAAAAAATCAAAATATATATAGTCATTGCCGACGGGGGTAAGGGCGACGACAGTTCCCGTCGCAAATGACCTATAGCGACAGACATGGGGAAAAATATTTGATGCTTTTAATTTAATTTTAAAAAGTCATTACCGACGGCTACATAGTCATTGTCGACGGCTACACAGTCATGGCCGTCGTGAATGAGTAATTTTTTTAAAAAAATTATTGAGTCTTTACTGACGGTCTTGCCGTCGCTCGGGCCGTCGGGAGTAACTTTATGTCGTCGTAAATGAGACCCATCGCCAATGACAATGATGTCGATGGCAATCGACGGGGACCAGAGGTGACGACCTGTGAGGCGACGGGACCACCGACGGCTATCGCCGTCGTGAATGACCTCAATGCCGACGACACTGTATTTATAGGTGACGGCAGTGCCCGTCGGCAATGACTGATTTTTTTATAGTGATTATTGTCACAGTATCATCTGCACGATATTTTATATTATTAAATTAATAATTGAGATGACACATTTATTCATATTATTATTTGTATTATTGACAATGTCTAGAAAGTTCTGTCGAGGAAAAGGGTTAGGTTATTTAATTGCACGTCAATAAGGAGAAGTCTTTATCAGAAAGCCCCCTCTTTCCTGAGAATGATTTGATTGTTAATATTGTGAGTTATAATATTAATGATGAATAATTGTTGAAAGATCAAAAATGTGTTTATTAAAGATATGTAATTTGTGATAAATATTTATTCAATTTTGATATAAATAGAAGGGTTTTTCATGAAGTATTTGTTGTAAGTTTGACTTATTATATGGACCCCCACTTACTCATTTTTCAAAATTACCAGTAGAAAGTGGTCTCAGTTTTTTATTTTATTATTATTGTAATAGTAATAAAACATAAAACTTTTTATATAAAACAGAATACTTTTTATATTATATATAAAGTTATTAATTTTATTTGATTATAAATAGAATATATTATATTTTATATAAAGTTTTCATTTTATAAAAATATTTTATTGCATAGTGCTGCATAGTGAAAATCAAAAAATTCGACGAATTTGTCGAATTTTTTGTCCATGATTTTCTTTACTGTTCATCCGTGATTTTTCTTAAATAGTGCACTGCTATTCTCCTATAAATAGGATGCTTAGTTAAGAAATGAAAATTACACTAGAATCAGAGAATTCTTCTTCTATAATATTAAGCGTATTTCTTTTGAGTATAAGGATACTTTGAGTGTAGCAAATAGTGCAAGTTTTCTTCAAGAATATCTCCGCTATACCAGTCAGATTTACTCTCCTTTTAAGGTAAGAGATATTATTTTTGTTCAATATTCGTAAGAAATATTATTTTCTTCCATACTCTGTAGTATGTAAGTAATATTATTTCATTTCATATTCTTAAATTTACACTTATTTTGATAAGTATTGCTTCTATACTCCTTGAAATTAGTATAATATCCTTGAATTTTGCGCTTCATCTAGTATTATTTCACTGAAATATTTTTCTGAACTTTCTTGTTAAATTTTAATCTTTCCATGCCGGGTACTATTCACAAAGTACTATTCACGGGATACTATTCACGACAAAAATTGGTTTCTTTTCTATCCAAATTAATTTTGATACATGAATATCATTCTTGAATTTTACTCCACAATTAATTATCATGTGGACAATTTAGATATTCTTAAACTCTTGATAAATTGAATTATAAATCTTTAATATTTATCCTCGATCTCACTTGATTGATTTCTTATATCATTGTGATCATCTTCATGCTTATATTGTGGTGAAAGTCATCTTTGGCCTGTAGTGCATAGATGTACTGTCGATTGGTGTGATTATGACCAGAAATTATGTATCGGTATAATCATGACCTGTAATGTTACAGACAAATGATGTGGTGAAAGTCTTCATTAGCCCGTAGTGCATTGATGGACAGTTATTTGGCATGATCATGACCATTGGTGATACTAACGAATATCCTTGGCCCGTAGTGCATGGATAATTTGATGATGTGGATAATTTATTGAGTTGTGTTACAGAGATAAAATATTGATGATGAACTTTTAAATCATAGAAGATAGTAGACATCATACTCTACTTGACTCTTCTAGTGGATTGCTTGTTCCGCTGCAGTTAAACTTGTTGTCAATTGTATTTTATCAATTTTTTATACTATTGAAGACTAAGAATAATTTATTTTACATTATCTTAGTCATAATATTCTTCATTGGGCTAGTTGAGCTCACCCTTTTCTTTCATTGTTCTCTTCAAGAAATGAGAATATAGCTGTGACTAGTCGGGGAATGGAGTGATGGTCCAAGATAGTTGCTATAGTAGTCCTCACTATTCTATAAAATAGTGTGATAACAATTATAATGAGGACTTTATTTGAGTTTGGATATTGTCTACGAGATAACATTCGTATTAAAACTCACAGCTTACGTTTTGTCGTATTGTATAAATGAAGTTTGTATTTAAATTATGTACTATGTATTTGGCGACTCATAATGGGTTGTTTGGATCTATTTTGTGGGCGTCACAGGTCATGATTACTATTGTTTTTTAGACGGCTATTCGGGGTATAATCAGATTGTAATTGCACCGGAATACTAAGAGAAGACAACATTCACATGCCCATGACACCTTTGCCTTTAGAAGGATGTCATTTGGACTTTGTAACACACCGGTAACTTTTCAGAGATGCATGATGGCAATATTCTCATATGTGACACCCCAAATCTGGGTACTTCCATTCCACATGATTTGGTGTTCACAATACAATATCATATATCTATCTACCCATAATAACTGAAAACATAATATATAGAAATCAATTAAACTAAACTATATTTAAATTAAATTAAACTAGATGTTTGATTTATTATCTAATTGGATGTGACATTATTAAACTATAGTATAGGAGATTGATTAAAATAATTAGAAGTATAATTTTTTGTTAGCCAAACATGGCCTTAGTTGGAGTTAAGGGCAGTTTACCAATGATGGGTAACTGACCTCCACAACGCGTCAGTTTTTTTTATATACGTCTTCCTTTTGTTTTATTATTTGCCAAGTCTGGAAAAGCAAAACAGAGAGGGAAAGAGAGTTTTGAGAATCAGGGAGATTAAAGGAGAAGAAGTGTGGATTTGAGAGTTGTTAACTTGTTATCACCTTGTGTAATCCAAGCAGAGTAATGAAGGGTAATCTCTTCTTTCCCAAATTTTAAATTACGTTGTTTAAGTTTTATAAGAATATGGCTTTTATGTTCTGTAAAAGCTCTGTAGTGGAAGAAGGAGTAACGATTATGTGTTAATTACGTGATAAATGTTATCGTATCGTATTTTATTATATATATTGTATAAACCATATCATCGATTTCATAAAATACGTCGTATTTTGTTGCTACAAAATTACAGAGTATAAAATATGGCCATATGGCCCTTATACATAAATTTAATATGTCAAACATATATTGTTTCATAAAATTCACACTCGTATATAATTATATATATTAAAACGAAGAGACCAAACTTTAAATGAAAGGATTCGGCGTTATAACGAATCCGTAGTGTTATTTTTTTTATGTGTTGTGTTCAAAACCTTCAAGAACATTAAGAATAGTGAAATTGCATGTTTTAATTCTGTAATTATGTGTTTTAATTAGTTAAAATCAGTCTATAAAGGTTGGGTAATGATTATGTACGAATTCTAGTATGTGACTATGTTTAATTTGATGAATTTAATGATCATGTAATGATAATTTCACCTGATTCTGTGTTCTTCGCGAACTGAAAATTCAGAAATTGGAGTTTCGCACCGCGGCGCCAACTCCATGCCTAATTCTCACGCCGCAGTGCCACTGCGCCACTGCGCCACATTGCCATGTCTCAAGTTTCAGCGCCACGGCGCCGCGGCGCTGCATCGCCAATAACCAGTATAACAGTGGTGCCGCAACGCCACTTAGCAGAATGGTCCAGAAACGATTTTTTTTAAATGCTCAAGTCTAGCAATGTGTTAGTAACTTAATCTAATGAACACAAAAACATGTTAAACATATAATGAGGTGTTAGAATAAATTCTTAGCATGTTAATAACACATTTATGTGTGAATTAAATGATTGAACGCATAATTAGCTTATTGTTCATGAAATGTAAATTATGTGGCAATGAGTATAGTAGTTGACTAAGTATAGTCATAATTCGAGTTAGACAAAAAGAATGAGCGTATGATGATTTGTTACATTATAATTGACTAGTATTGTGAACGTAAATGATATGTAGGATTAAATCAAGGAACAAGTATAATTAACGTGTAATCTACGCACGAGGCAAGTTTCCTAACCTTACTTGTTATCATTATTCAAGTTTATAAATTTCGTCGAGTAAATTCTCTTTATTATTAATCAAGTTCAATTTGTTATGTTAAGGATTAGTTGTTTTTTTCAAAGTATGATTTTGTTATACAATAATTGTTCTGTTGTATACCTCTTGAGATTGTTATTCAATTTAAATATCATTTATTGTTGAACCTTGTTAGACTAGCAAATCCTTATTGATTCAACTAGTTCATAGTTGATGAACGTTCTAAATTTCAGAACCTTATTGATTTATCCAAACCAAACTTTCTTTGGTGCGGACTCTAATGTTAAACTGAGATGAACAGCCCTGTATAGGGATTACTTATGCGTTAGCATTAAGATATTGTGCACAGTATGGTACTAAGGGCTGATCCCCCTAAGTACGAGAAAAAGAGTCCATAGTCTTACGATTGTTAAAGGTTTTAAGTATAACCCTTGATACCTAGGACATAGTTCAAGGTCTTATGACCCTCAGAATTCTTTTGATTCTTGTTATTCATTCTTGATTCAAAAGTTGAGTTTTATTTCAGAAGTCTTTGATTCACTCGCATATTATTATAATGTTATTTCGTTGTTATACTTGTGGGCAATCATGCTCACTCTTGCGTAATAATAACATTGCAGTTAAGAACGAAAGATCTGACGAGACTTCTACTAGCAAGGGTAATGGGAAGATTAACAAGTGATGTAAATGAAGACTTGTTGTTTTATGTGATGTTGAAATTATGTGTTAAGACTTATGTTGATGTTGTGTAAGACTATAAATTTTTTATGTTTCCGCAGTTAAGATTTAAGGTTAGTATGACCTGGGATTGATGTATTTAATTCAGATGATGTAACTCCTTAAGGAGAGGATTGATTTCTATTTATTATGTTTTCAATTATTATAGGTAGATAGATATATGATGTTGTATAGTGAACACCAAATCATGTGAGAATGGAAGTACCCGAATTTAGGGTGTCACATCATATATGACGGAACACAATGTAGAGGTATTCATGGATGACTTTTCAGCGTATGGGGACTCCTTTGACAGTTGTTTAGAGAATCTGGTCATGGTACTTAAAAGATGCGTTGAAACCAATCTGGTGCTTAATTAGGAAAAGTGTCACTTCATGGTTGAAGAAGGAATCATCCTTGGGCATAAAGTCTCTGCAAAGGGGTTGGAAGTGGACCATGCCAAATTAGAAACAACTAAAAATCTTCCACCACCGACATTAGTAAAGGGGATTGTTTGAGTTGCAACACTATGGCTCTAGAAACACCAGCAAAGAGACAAAGGGGTGAAGGCACATTGCCACCCGCGAAGAATTTTAACAAAAGGATGTTTGTGAGTGTCGCGATGGGGAACACGTTTGATTATCTGGCTACAAAAGCGCTCACCCCGGAGCGAGGACTGAGGCCTGAGTCTTTTGATGGGCATATGAGGAGGCAAATTCATGAATAAGGTTGGGATACTTTCACAGATTAGCCTGGACCGATAGTGGTGACTGTGGTCAAAGAGTTCTATGCTAACGCCGAGGAAAAAGCTCCTTTTGTGGCATTCGTTAGAGGCAAGATGGTGTCATTCAGTGTTGAGGTAATAAATCAGTTTTACAATGTGAGGGCCCCAACAGTTTGTCAGTATGCATAGTTACGAGATGGAGGTCCTGATTATGATCAAATTTTAAAAGAGATTAGCAAGCCAGACACTACTTGGGTGAAGGGAAAGAAAGGAGGCACCTTGTTCATGAGTAAGGATCTGAGTCTATATAGAAAGATATGGTATGCCTTCTTGTGTGCGAAACTCTTTCCATCTCAGCACACTAGTGAGGTGACAAAGGAAAAGGTGTTATTGTTTTATTCAATTGTCAAGGACTTCAACATTAATATTAGGGAAGTCATCAGTTTTTCTATCAGACGTTGTCTGCAGGGATCGTTTTTAAGGGGGTTGCCGCATCCATCGCTTATATGTAGTCTATGTCGTCAAGCATGGGTTAGGTGGACTATTGACGAGCCTGTTCAATAACCTCTTCAACTACTGGACCGAAGACTCATTACTAGATATTCGGTGTGGCCAGGAGGTGAATCTCATCCACGAGGGCTTGGGTTCATATTTACTAAGGTTGCGAAGGATGAAGAGGAAGAGGCAGCCAATTGTGAGGATGAAGATTTTTGGGCTGATGAAGTTCCTGAGGGTGAGGAGGCAACTGCAACTAGTTCATCGCGCAAGACCAAATTCATGTTTAGCACTCAATTCAAGAGCCTTCAGTAGCATTTGGATACGAGGGACAAAGTTGAGGATAGAAAGCTCAAGAGGATGACAATGAGGCAGGATCATGCCTTTCCCATTCAGAACACATTCAATACGTCCTTGGCAGAAGCGTTTGCCCGATTGAATCCCACTACTGAGCCATTTCAGTTCTCTGTTCCACATCTGTTGCCTTCTTTTTCACCCTCCGATTATGATGTTTAGCCATTTAAGGGAAGTCCTCTATACTTTAATTCTGTTTTTTTTTTCACAATGAGGATATTGTTTAATTTTAAGTTTTTGTGTATGTGTTTGCATTTTCATTTTTAGTTCATATTTAGTGTAATTTTGCATTTAGTTTGTATTGCATAGTAGTTGTTCTGTTTATTTGTGTAGTTTTTAGTTAGTTGTTTTTATTTTTAAGTTCTTAGTTGTTATTATTATTTTATTAAAAAAATTGAAAAAATAGAGAATCACAAAAATTTTAGTTAGATGTGTAGCATATAGTTAGTGCATTCTACATGATTCCAGCTTGTTAGTTAGTTGAAGTTAATTTGGCCGATGATGAGATTGGAGTTGCTTAGACAAGGAGTAGTATTTACAGCTAGGACATAGAAGCAATTTCATACTATGAACCAAGTCTTTGTCTGTTTGAAACCGATGTAATCAGATATCACAATAGAATGACCATGTTGACTGACTTAGTTGAAATATACACATAATTGACTTCTTAAGGGAAATTGAGAGTTTGATGAAAGAAATTCTTTGAACTAGTGGTGAAGGATAGTATTGGGCAGAGAACTACGTTTGGGGAAAGATATGGGATCTATCTACGTAAAAAAAATTAAAATAAAAAAATAAAAAAGAAATGGAAAGAGAAATAAAAAAAATGAATAAACACCGTGTGACTAGTTTAGTTCTGTGACCTTTGTTACTTGAGTAAGTACGCCATAGGGGATCTCTCTACACCAAGTGCCCTAAAGCCATCTGGTTTGGGAGTCGTTGGTTGAAAGCTCACTAATGGGTAGCACTGAAAAGCCTAAGAGGAATAGACATTGCACAATCATGTGTAAGTAAGAAATATGGGTAAAAGAGCAAAATGCCCCTGTAGTTGAATAAAGGTAGCAAAAATATCCCATATTGACTTCTGATTTGGTATTTACTGAGTTTTAGCCAGATCTTTGTTTGTTTATAGATTTCTTTACGTTAAACTGTGTTTTCCCATTAAAGAAGCGTATTACATGACATAATTGATTGACAGTCGGTTTTCATAGTTGTTAAGCACACACACACACACACACACACTGCGTCATTGATAATATGGGTTGATTTGGAGATTGTTATGAGGTTGTTAATGTGTCTTGGTGAGATTTACTGTTCTTGTCTATTGTGATTTCTTTGAGGCAATCTGGTTAAACTTTACATGATCTGACAGCTGGATTCGTAGGCATATATGTAGTTTGCATTGCATTGTGTTATTCTTGAGGACAAGCACTGTCTAAGTTTAGGGGTATTTGTTGAATGAGTTTTATACCTACGAATTGGATATTTTTCGGACCTAATCAATTACTAATTCTTGTGTTTTAGTATTGTTTTATGTGTTTTGTTGTATTTGTATTGCAGGGGTCAGGTTGAATGGCTAAAGTAGCGAAAGAAGGGCACAAAGTGGAAATTGCAGAGTATCTACTCACCGGGGCGGACATTCCCTAAGACAAGTTTCCCGCCGAGGTGGGGGTACACGTCATCAAGTAATTTTAATACCCACTGGGGCGGGCTTTACAAAGTATAAAATACCCGCCGGGGTGGGGGGAATGTGACAGATTCTTGAAGTGTTCTAATGCAATTCTAACTCTAGAGATGTGTAGCTAGTGGATTCAGGAAGTGAAAAGGAGAGGATAAAAGGTATATTCAGCATCAGAGAAGGGATTTTTTTAATCATTAATTATCACCATTAGCAAACCCTAACTTTGGATCGTGATTTTGGAGGATTGAAGCGAAGATTTGGAGCACAAATATTACGAAGGGATTAAAGAAGAGCAGTGGTTCTATTTACTGTTTTTGTTCTTCAAATTCATCTTTGTATTCAGGATGCTAGTTTCTTTATGAATTTCAATTTTTAATTCACCCGTTATGAACTAATTCTCTTTGTATTCAGGATGCTAGTTTTTAATTCACCCATTATTTCTATTTTAATTCGTTGATGCTATTTTCATATTCGTCTATTATGGTTTATGCTTAATTTATGAATTTCTTTATCACCAATTCCTTGTGAACCTATGTGAACTCGAGAGATGAAGTATGTGTTTAGACCTAATCATAGTAGCGTGTGATTGTTATTTTTGTGTATTATTGGGATTCATAATTTATGTCTAGGATAAAGATATACATATACATCGTACATAATCTTATAAGAACTTGTGATTAAACATTCTTTAATTGTAATTCATATAGAGATATAGTGAATTAGTTAATTAGGGTGTTCTTCTTAATTCTATCATCTGTGGATTTAAGTTGATATGGATATAATGCATTGAGAGATGATTATATCTACTATGGTGTTCTTGATTAACGGACTGGAATAGTTAATGTAAATTAAAAGGAATTATGTCAGTTTAAGTGAAGCATCAAGTGAAATTGTAGGCTTAATTCTCCAATATCTGATTAAAGTTTGTGATAGTTAGTTAATTTTTCTTTAGTAGTAGTTTTTCATAAATATAATCACTTAATCATTAGTTTAATAAAATTGAGATAATATAAGATTGGTAATTGTTAGGATAAAATTCAGAATTTTTTCTGTGGGAACGATACTCTACTTAGCATTTTATTACTTGTTGACCACGTATACTTGCGTGTTGTGCGTAATTAGATTTTACACCAACAACCGCTACCTATCCTTTATCTTCTCAATAATTGTCATTGTTTTCGCCATGGTTTCATACCCCCACAACTAAGAGTCAAGGTAACTACAAAGTGCAGACATGCATATGAGGTCAATTCTGCTTCAAATAGCGCTTTGAACTAGGATTTTGCCTAATAAAAAGGTTGATTGGTTTTAATTCTCTAGTTGTTCCCGTGAGTCCTGCTCCACGGACACTTATCATAATTAATCAAACTCATAACAAGTTAAATAAAATTTCTCTTTTAAAACCTTTTTCTAATATTTAAATGAAAGATTTATCTATACTTAATATGTCTATCATTGCTAATGAATGGAATTGGAGACAAAAGCCAAAGTAAAGAGATGAAAGAGTCGTACCTCAGATGTGGATTGTTGTATTCTAAGAAAAGTATAATTAAAAAAAAAGACCCACCGATCTTATCGTATCGCTAGTGAAATGTCCTAAGGGAAGCTCTGATGATGATCTCGTTTGCTGATTAGATCGCGTTATGGTTATGGACTTACATATTTTCCTTTTTTGGATGGTAGACTAATGCCCTAGTGTTGAGTTGTTGTGGTCTCTGACATTGCTCCATTCTTGCTTGTTGTAAGGGTCCCAATATCGGGTTGTCACGGATTCTGAAATTGCCCCAATTTTGCTTGTCATCTAGGGTAATTGCTTTGTTGTATGCTTGACAAATGGGCTGATAAGATGCCGAGATTGCAAGAGTCTTTTACCTCCTGACCCACATAGTGAACAAGTAATGGATTTGGGCTTTGATGCTTGGATGCCCCAATCATTGTTTTTGATTTGTAGGCGCAATTGGCCTTGATGATTTTCTTCTGATTTGACGAAGACTTATGACCGAGGGTGTCAGCTTACATTTTTGAGTCAATATTTCTTGTGATCACATTAGATTTTATATGTACTCACTGATGATTATGTTTTAATTTTAATGATTGATGTCGAGAGCCCTTCGGACTCCACTGAATTGGACCTAAGAGCTTAGCTTGGTTTGTGATGTGATGGCTTTAACCAGGTTTGGTTTGATCTATAAGGTTTAATTTGTGGCCTTTATTTTGGGGAACATGTCATCGGGTATGAGATAGACTCTGCCACGATACTCGCCCATGTACTTCTATAGGTTAAAGGAGATCAAGTCTTCTTACACTTCAGGAGTGATGAGTTGCTGAAGGGTTGCATCTTAGGAGGATTGCTGTTTCATCCCTATGATTGGTTGTCTTAATGTATCGCTGCCTATTCCTTTCTGGAACTTGTGCCAGATTTGATGGAATGACATTGAGGTGCCATTGGGTCTTCTCAACATGGGTTGCTAACTTTGAGGGTTTTTATTAGGTGTAGACATTGGTGTCTTGGGATTGGATTTCAGGTTTATATTTGGGTTGGCGTTTGGGTTTAGATATTTCTTTTAAGGGTTAGACCGCATTATAAATGGTTGCCTACATACTCCAGTGGCTAGAGGGGAGATAAGGTCTTTCGTAGTTCAAGCTAAGCCGACAAGACCTGATTAATTAACTTGCTGTTTTTTTTTCATTGTAGGGCTAGGATGTGCCGCTAAAAAAGTTCAGACATAGTACCTTTTGATAGAGTCTGAATTGATAAGTTGGGGAAATTATTCGTCGTCCATTTCTTACAATCTGAGGGCTCCTCCTGTCAACACTTCCTTAACAATGAAAGGAGTTTCCTAATTTGGGGCGAATTTTCCTTTGGCTTCATCTTGATTAGAAAGGACCTTTTTCAGCACCAACTTATTTTCTTTGAATTACCAAGACTGGACGTTCTTGTTATAGGACTGAGCAATCCTTTGTTGATATAACTGTCCATGGAATAGGGCTGCAACCCTTTTCTCATCTATTATGGATAACTGGCTATACCGTTCTTGCAACCACTGGTCTTCTTCCATCTGGGCATCTATCAACACTCTTAATGATGCCATTTCTACTTCTATAGGAAGTACTACTTCCATGCCATAGACCAATGAATAGGGGGTAGCCCCAGTAGAAATGCGCATTGATGTTCTGTATGATAACAGAGTCAGAGCCAATAAGTCAGGCCTTCCTTTGTGATTGGCGGACATCTTTTGCATGATCTTCTTGATGTTTTTGTTGGTCGCTTCAACAATGTCGTTTATTTTGGGCCTATAGATGACGAAATTGAGATGTTTGATATTGATTTTGCTACATAATTCCTTCATCATCTGATTGTTCAGATTCTTGGAATTATCTGATACGATCACCTCCGGTTGCCCATATCGACAAATTATATTATTTCTGATGAAACTAATTATGACCTCTTTTGTTACTTTGGGAAAAGAGGTAGCTTCCACCCATTTGGTGAAGTAGTCGATCATGGTAAAGATGAACCTATGACCATTACTGGCTTTGGGTTCGATCGGCCAGATCATGTCCATTTCCCACATAGCAAAGGGCCAGGGCAAACTCATACATTGTAGTTTGCTTGGACAAGCATGGATATCATTTCCATGAATTTAGCATTAATAACATCTTTTGACGTTATCCTCACATTCTGCTTTAATAGAGAACCAATAATGTCATGTTCTTAATATCTTCTTAGAAAGCAAGGGACAGCTCATGTGTGGCTTGCACACTCCACCGTGTAATTCATCCATAAGTCTCTAGGCTTGGTCTTTGTCTAGGTATCTTAAGAGTCTTATTCCAACATCTCATTTATAGAGAGTGTCTCTGCTTAAATAGAATTTCATTGCCATTTTATGGATTCACTTTCTTTCAACTTGACTTGCCCCAATGGGCGTAGATCCATCACACATATATTCTTTAATATCCTGATACTAGAGCTGTTTGATCGGAGGTAGTTCATCTAAGACTACTCCAATATAATTTCCATAGGCAGGTGGCATCTGGTTTACAAATTTTATATCAGGGAACCCCTTCCTAGTGGAGATGCTGATTAAGGAAGCTATCATTGCTAGTGCATCTCTGAAATCATTTCGATTACGAGGAATGTTGATGAAGGCTATATCTTAAAACTCCATAGCCTTCTTAATAACCTGCCTATGGTAGGGCAGCAAATGTAATTCTTTGGTGTGATATGCCCCAGTGGTTTGTTTGATGACCAAATTGGAATCCCCAAAGATAGCTAGCCTTTTGATACCCATTGATTGGGCCAATTTCAATCCCATTTTGCAGCCTTCATACTCGGTTGTGTTATTAGTGTTAAAAAATTGTAGCTTGGTAGCCATGGTATACTGTTCTCCATTTATGGACACAAGAACTTTCCCCGATCTTGCGCCTTCCAAATTTATAGCCCCGTCGAAGTACAGTTTCCAGAATTGGCCTGTATCTTCTTGATGGTTTTGATGGATGGTCATTACCCCATCATCAAGGAAATTGGTTTCCAAGGGTTCTAAGTCCCCTGATGGCGCTTCGGCTAGTTGATCCGCAATTCCTTGACCTTTAATGGCTTTTTGTGTTACGTAGATGATGTCGAATTGTTGGAGGATTAGCTACCACCTCGACAATCGACAATTTAACATGGACTTACTGAAGATGTATTTCAGAGGATTCATGCGGGATATGAGATAGGTTGTGTGCCCATGGAGGTAATGTTGTAACCTTATAGTAGCCCATGCTAATGCACACAATGTTTTTTCAATTAGGGTGTATTTTTGCTCATAGCTACTGAACCTTTTGTTGAGGTAATAGATAACTCTTTCCTTTCGTTTATCATCTTTTTGTCCCAACATACACCCCATGGCGTTGGAGTTAACAAATATGTACATGAACAGTGGAACTTTGTCCTTCAGAGGTACCAAAACAAGAGCTTCAATCAACTATTTCTTGATGGTGAAGAAGGCTTTCTAACAGTCTTCATTCCACATTCTAGAGGAATTTTTCCTCAAAAGCTTAAAGATGGGCTCACAAGTTGTAGTGAGCTGAGAGATGAACCTGCTGATGAAATTGATTTTCCCTAGAAATTCGTATCTCCTTCTCTGTCCGAGGTACAAGCATCTTTGTGATGGCTTTAATCTTTGTCAAATCTAGCTCAATGCCTCAGTTGCTCACTAGAAAGCCCAACATTTTTCCGTATTTAACACTAAAAGAACACTTGGTTGGGTTCAACTTCAAGTTATATTTGCAGAGCCTGTTTAATAGTTTTCTGAGATGGTCGGCCTGGTCATCCTCTTTTTTGGATTTCAGGATGATATCATCCATATAAACCTCTATATCTTTGTGCATCATGTCATGGAACGGAGACATTATGGCTCTTTGGTATGTGGCGCCGACATTGGTAAGGCCGAAAGCTAGCTGTCGATAATAGAAGGTTTCCCAAGGAGTGATAAAAGTATGTTTTCTCCCTATCTTCTTCAGCAACCATGATTTGATGGTATCCAACGAAACAATCAACAAATGAGTACATGTCATACTAGTCTGTTGTCGACGTCGGGATTTTTTAGTTGTCCCTTTTCGTTACTTGTTCTTTTGTGTTCTCATTTTAGGTGAGATTTGTTTGAAAAAATAATTGAAAAAGGTCCGACATGTATAATGTCGACGATGGACTGTTAAGAGTCGCCAGCTGGTTTTTTAACTAGTTGTACCAACACAATCGAGAAAAGGTTTGCACATTGACCCAGTGATGCGACACTACTAAACGGGTCTGTGAAACCGAGATTCATTAGGGTCCGGGGACTTACTTATGCAGAGGGAAGCTGTTAGGCATCCTCCGACATCTGTGTTACCACGATGACCGCCACTTTTCAAGAAACTGTTATATAAATGTGTGTGTGTGTGTGGGTCAATGTGCTGTTATTTAGAAGTAGTGCAACGCCTCGTTCGCACCTATATACATAGGGTTTGAATTTATATAAAAATTCAATTTTAAGCAAGATATAGCAGTGATATTTTAAAAGAGGTTTTTCAAACCCTTGTGCTCAATAGTAATTGAGGCCTTTAGATACTTCCATTTTATTCAATGTTCGGCTTGATTGCTTTTATTTTTGAGATGCGAAGCATCTTAGAGAAAAATAATGTACAAAGTGATGCCGAACTCGTCGTGGGCATGAAAACCATCTGAAGAAATCCGAACACTGTAAATAAATTTACAAGCTGCTTACAGCTGAAAAGGTCCATCACGGGAACCGAATTTAGATTCAGTGGACTGAATTTGTGATCACATATTCCTAGGCTCACATGATGCCGCAATTGATATAAACGCAATAAGTAGGTATATATATATATATATATATATATATATATATATATATATATATATATATATATACAGACATGATAAACCACTACAAAGGACATCCATGTGGAGGTTCGAAAATATAAATAAAGCTGTAAAACCGATCAACCGCCACAGAGGAAACTCCAGGCGAGACGAGATGTACAGAAAGTAATAAAAACGGTCAACCACCACGAAGTAAACTCCAGGCAATATATATATATATATATATATATATATATATATATATATATATATATATATATATATATATATATAGCATGTAAACGCACCGAATATAAAATTCAGGCTTATCGAACAAAGTCCAACAACAGTTCGTATATATAAGTATATATATATATTAAAGTAGTAAATGCACCAGATGTAAAATTCAGGCTCATCGAACAAAGTTCGACATACAGTTCATATATATATATATATATATATATATATATATATATATATATATATATATATATATATATATATATATATACAAAAGCATTTAAACGCACCAGACGTAAGTCTAGGCTCATCGAACAGAGTTCGACACACAGTTCATATATATAAGTATATATATACGAAAGCAATTAAACGCTCCAGACATAAGTCTAGGCTCAATCGAGGAATAACTCGATAATGCTAGTCCATATATAAAAAATGTACATATATAAGTACATATACATACAAACTGAAATGAAACCACGGACCGAAGTGCGGGCATACACACGCAACACGACTCTCAACGTGAAGAATAGTGTGTACAAAGATGAAGAGAAAGGCTTTAAAGTGTATAAGAAGGCTTACAGTGGGCTGCCAAAGAAGACTTTTATAACTTGAAAGGGATGAACACTCGGCTCCCGCCGGTAAAAAGTAGCTATATATGAGCTTACAAGTGTTTAAAATGAGAAAGCACTCAATTTAGGGTGTGTACAGAGCAAATTAGATAGGGCTTCCTCGCCTTTTTCTCTTACAAAATGGCCACCCCAAGCCCGCTATTTATAAAGGAGGGAGCCACAGCTGTACTTGCAGCTAGGCCGCAGGTGTACCTGCGACTGCCCTGGGTTCCCTGGGCTTCACGAGTCACGCCGTCTCGAAGTACGTGCGAGCGTGCAACGTGATGTCTGCTCGAACTTTCAAAACTTCAATCCGGGCATCCGACTGAGGTGTGTAAGACCTATTTCGGACCGCCGTTGTCGAGACTTACGCAATGACGTGGGATTAGAGGTTGTACAAAGTCAGGAAGATGGGACCATGCCCGTCGGTCTTCATGCTTCAAATTTTATCTGTTACCATGCGTAATAGTCACTCGGGATTGGACTTCCTTGGTTCTTGTGGGACATTGCTGTGTAGAAATGTATGTTTGAAATTTTGAGACGGCGTGATGTGGCGTCAAGGTGTTAAGATGACGACTTTGCCCCTCACCAGGGTTATCTCCAGTTTAGGTTGATAAAGCAGACATTGCTCAGGGTTATCTCTAAGATTGGACTGCTACAAGTTTTGAAGGTCCTTAGTGTCATCTTTGAGGTGTGCCTGTCTTCCCGGTGTTATTGTTGGGCCTTGTACTGAGTGCCTCAGTGTAAGCGCTGAGGTTGAAGTTGATTGCATGTATTTGAAACAAGCATTTCTGGGTTATCTCTGGAACTACAACTGCCTTCCTTGGGGTTATCTCTAAGGTTGGAATCTACTATTCCCAGTGTTGGGACTGAGGCTAAATATCTCGGGGTTATCTCTGGGATGAATCGGCCTTCTCCGGTGGAATTTCCAGTATTAGAACTGTAGGCCTCGGGGTTATCTCCGATGTTGGAACTAATGCTCCTGGTGTGTGTTCCGGGGTTGGGACTGAGCTTCCGGTAGTATCCTGACTGGATATGAGCTGTCTTCCAGGGTTATGCCTGAAAGACGAATCTACCCTCCTGTAATGTCAGTAGCGGGTGTGCAAAAAATTTTGAGTGTCTACAGATGCCCCTCTTTATCATATTCATGCAATGCAATGGCATGGATAGGATAAAGAATCCTAGACACTTGAAATGTAACAATATAAACATGATGCTATGTGGAGCAACATGATGCAAGTGTATTGTGCATATGGATTGCTTTCCCACATGCTGGGGATGATTGCCGGCTCCCTGTTGCTTCTACCGGCAATGGTAATGACGACAATCTTGGATGTATGATCCAAACCTATCAGGATGTTGAAGTTAGGGCTATCACCAAAGTCCTGAATCCTTGATACAGACTTTACTCCCAAGATGTGCCTCTCATGTACAAGAGATCTGTGGGGCTAAAACTAAGTCTGTTTGAGGATGTGCATAACATATTCCATCATCGATCCTCCCCGATAATGTTGATCCTCCCTGGTTTGTATCCCCAGGACATATCAATATTCTGTTGGATTTACTGCCAACAGTATGTGTTGTCAGGGCTGCCCGACCTTCGTTGACGTGTGAACCAACGGTTGACCACGCGTTGTAACCCCTGTCGGGGATCCATTTGATCCTCTGCTGACGTGTATATCAACTGATGAACTCCCTGTTGGGGATAAATGCGAAGGCTGCTTGGCCTTTGTTGATGTGTGTATCAACTGATGCAATCCCGATGCATTTTTGAGATTACCTACCAACGACTGAACTGACATCATGCTTGACCTTCGTTGACATATGTATCAATGGACAATATACGTTGTAACCCCTGCCGGGGATCTGTTTAATCCTCACTGATGTGTGTGTCAATGGATAATATACGTGGTAACCCCCGTCGGGAATCTGTTTGTGGACAGATTGTGACGCCCCCAGAATAGGTATACAACACCCATTCTGAGTCGCCAAATACATGGAACAGAAAGTAAACTACAACTTCAATAATACAATTGTCGTGCAAAATACGACAACACATACTGTGAGTTTAAATACAAATATTGTCTTCTAGACAATATCCACACTCAAATAAATCCTCATTACAATTATTCAAACACTATTTTACAGAAATAGTGAGGACTGCTAATACATCTTTCTAGAACCATCACTCCATACCCCGACTAGATCCTGCTATGTTCTCACCTCCTGAGAAGAAAAATGGAACAAAAAGAAAAAGGGTGAGCTCAACTAGCCCAGTAAAGAATATTATGACTAAGATAATATACAACAAATTATCGTTAGTCTTCAACAGGGAAAAATCTGATAAAATATAATCGACAACAAGTTTTAGATCAACAACTGCAGCGGAAATAGCAAACCATTAGAAGAGTCAAGTAGAGAAAGAATTCTACTATCTTCTAAGATTTAAAAGTCCATCATCAATATTTTATCCCTGTAACATCAATTAATAATCATCTTTAACCAAATATTCATCTTTGCACTACAGGCCAAAGATATTCATTTGTATCATCAGTCGGTCATGTTCATCTCAACACCTGTTCATCTTTGCACTACAGGCCAAAGATATTCATCAAGTAATTATACATCTTTGCACTACAGGCCAAAGATATTCAGTAATATCATCATTTAGGACTGAGGATGATGAAAAATATCTTAAAGAGAACGAATCCAATGAGACAGAAGGACAAATAGTAGGGATTCGTATAACAGTTTATCCAAGATCAATAATACTTCATAATAATCAATTGTGAAGCAGAATTCAAAAATAAAGATCAAAACATGGATACAATCAAAGATAGTAACCATAATAGACATCTTGGACAAAAAGGGAAAATTTTATTTTTCGGTGAATAGTGCCGTATTCGTGAATAGTGCCGTATACGTGAATAGTGCCGTATACGTGAATAGTAACCCCCGACACAAAAAGTTCCAAATTTGATAAAAACTCATATCAATATTTCAGCATAATGATATTGAAGAAAATAATATCATTAAGAAGAAAATAATATCCCTTACCTCAAAATATCAGTACTTCTGGTCGGAATACCGGTATAAGGCTGAAAGAAACTTGCTCTGATGAATAGAAACTCTCAAAGTATCTAAATACTCACAAAATACACTCAATAATCTAGAGAGAGAAAGAGAGAAAACTTGTTTCTGGTGTGATTTTCAATTCTAACTTAGCCCTCTATTTATAGGAAAATTTTAGTAGGTTTGACCTGCAACCTGATGGCTTTACCTGCTACTATTCCCACCTACCACATTTGAAATATAATTCAGCACATTTCTTCACCAACCACAAGTGGGGCCCACCAATTCTAGAATTTTCCATCAAAATGATAAACTCCGAAAATTCAACAATTTCTGAACCAGTCATCTTGTAAAATTCGTAATAAATCATACGTTCATTTTTAACGGTTCAAAATTTGTGGACATATACTCAACTTATATATGTATAACATATCCAAAAATTACCACGATCCAACGGTCGGATTAAAAATTATAACCCCCGCAAACTATCTCAAAAACCCTGATTTTTAATACCTCCATTCCGACAAAAATACTGACAAAAACCTCAACATTAACTCCTTCATTTTTAACCACAAAAATATATCCCTCATTTATATCCACATAAAATAAATATTTCCTTATCATATGAATCAATAATTAATTATTCACAAATAATATTACAGAATCACATTTATGACAACCAGGCCGTTCCCAGGAAAGAGGGGGCTTTCCAATAAGGATTTCTCCTTACTGGCGCGCAATTAGATGACCAAACCTCTCCTTAGACAGAACTTTCTAGACATTGCCAATAATGTTATCTAATAATATTATTCAAATAATATGAATTATTGATCTGATAAATGAAAATACTGTGCAGCAACAATTATTGAAACAACAATAATATAAAATATCAACGCAGCAATTATTGAATCAATAAAATAAAATATTGAATAATAACTACTGTAACAATTATTGAGTAGTGCCTTCTTACGTAAGAATCAATAATTGGTGCAATACCGTGTGCTACTGTATTTTAACCACCGGGTATTCCAACAGTATTAACGGTAACAACTACGCCGTTATTTATAAACAACTTATACTTGTCGTTTTCTTCATCCAATCGCTTTCCGTTATGGGGCCCACACAAGGCTGCGTCGTCGTACGAATATTCCCCGACAGCAAGAATATTCCACGACCAACCGAATATTCACCGACCAAAAATAAATATTTTATAACCACTTGCTTATTTTGCAAAATTTGCACATTTCACCCATAACCAAAGTATTATATCAAATTAACCCCTTATTATTCACAATAATATTTAGAGAAAATTTGATTTTATTCATTAATAAGTTGGGGTCTTACAACCTCCCCTCCTTATGAAATTTCGTCCTCGAAATTGACGTACGTACCTGATGTTTCAAAAAGGTGAGGATACCTCGCTTTCATTTCTGATTCCAACTCCCAGGTCATTTCTTCAATAGCATGGTTTCTCCACAAAACCTTAACTTGTGGTATAACCTTCGTGCGTAGGACATGCTCTTTCCTATCCAAGATCTTAACAGGTACCTCCTCGTACGTTAAATCTTCAGCTATCTCGTCTGGTTCTAACTCAATAATGTGGTTCGGGTCTTTAACATATTTACGAAGCATAGATATGTGAAAAACATTATGAACACGAGACATGCTTGGAGGTAATGCGAGTCTATATGCCACATTTCCTATTCGCTCAAGAATCTCAAATGGACCAACAAATCTTGGATTGAGCTTTCCTCTCTTCCCAAATCTTGTAACTCCCTTCCATGGTGCAACACGTAACAATACATGATCCCCAATATTAAATTCCACGTCCTTCCGATGAAGATCCGCATAACTCTTTTGTCGATCCTGTGCCGTTTGTATACGTTGTCGAATCGTTTGGATCTTCTCTGTAGTAATGCGTACCAATTCTGGTCCCAACAATGTTGCTTCACCCACCTCGTCCCAGCATACTGGAGAACGACATTTTCTTCCATACAACGCCTCAAATGGAGCCATACCTATGCTCGCCTGATAACTGTTGTTGTAGGAGAATTCCACCAATGGTAGGTACTTATCCCAACTCCCTTTGAGATCTAAGACACAAAGTCTTAATAGATCTTCAAGAGTTTGAATAGTCCTCTCTGATTGTCCGTCCGTTTGAGGATGGTATGCTGAACTGAATCGTAAATCCGTGCCCATAGCTTTCTGCAAGCTAACCCAAAATCGTGAAGTGAATCTTGGGTCACGATCCGAAACTATGGATACTGGCATGCCATGCAATCTCACAATCTCGTTCACGTACATACTAGCAAGACGTTCAAGGGAATAAGTCTCACGTATCGGCAAGAAATGAGCGGACTTGGTTAATCTATCAACAATAACCCAAATCGCATCTATGCCTTGAGAAACCTTGGGAAGACCTGTAACAAAATCCATAGTAATGTGTTCCCACTTCCATTTCGGAATCTCAAGTGGTTGCAATGGACCCTTTGGTACTTGATGCTCCGCTTTTACACGTTGACAAGTTAAACATCTCGAGATAAACTCCGCGATCTCTCTTTTCATATTGCTCCACCAAAATGTATGTCGAAGATCGTGATACATTTTGGTACTCCCAGGATGGATTGCAAACGGTGTGTTGTGTGCCTCCATCATTATTCTATGCTTCAAGTCAAAATCGTTAGGAACACAAAGTCTGGAGTTGACTCGAAGTATTCCTTCTTCATCGATTCTTGCTTCTGGAATAGCACCTTCTTGCACTTTCTTCTTCATACGCATCAGCTCTATATCCGTAGCTTGAGCAGCTTTAACTTTATCGATTAAAGTCGGTTCTACTCGTATATTTGATATCATCATGTGGGTACTTGGAGCCTTCATCTCTATCTCCATCCTTTGCAAGTCATACAAAATGGGCCTTTGTGTTAAAAACATTGCACTCGTACCCGCATATGATCTTCTACTCAATGCGTCAGCTACTACGTTTGCTTTTCCAGGATGGTATTGGATGGTATGATCGTAATCTTTCAACAGCTCAAGCCAACGTCGTTGCCGCATGTTGAGTTCCTTTTGGGTGAAGAAATATTTGAGGCTTTTATGATCTGTATAGATCTCCACTTTCTCCCCATACAGGTAGTGTCTCCAGATCTTCAACGCAAAAACGACTGCTGCCAACTCCAAATCATGAGTAGGATAATTCCTCTCATATTCTTTGAGTTGTCGTGAGGCATAGGCTATGACTTTCCCATGTTGCATGAGAACACATCCTAACCCTTTGCCTGAAGCATCGCTGTAGATAACAAATCCATCCGAACCAGATGGTATTGTCAAAACAGGTGCCGAAATGAGTCTCCTCTTGAGTTCTTGGAAACTCTTCTCGCATTCCTCACTCCATACGAATTTTGTATCTTTCCGAGTCAGCTGAGTTAACGGAGTAGCGATTCGAGAAAATCCTTCCACAAATCTCCGATAATAACCAGCTAAGCCCAGAAAGCTACGTACTTCGGTTACCGACTTCGGTTGCTCCCAACTTTGTATGGCTTCAATCTTCGCCGGGTCGACAGATACTCCATGTTTTGACACCACGTGCCCAAGGAATGCTACTTCCTCAAGCCAGAACTCGCATTTCTTCAGTTTGGCATATAGCTTGTTTTCACGAAGCCTTTGCAGTACCAGCTTCAAATGGCGCTCATGATCTTCACGGCTTTTGGAATAGATGAGGATGTCATCAATAAAGACAACAACGAACTGATCCAAATATTCTTTGAATACACGGTTCATCATATCCATGAAGGCAGCAGGAGCATTAGTCAATCCAAAAGACATTACTAAGAATTCATAATGCCCGTACCGAGTTCTGAAGGCAGTCTTTGGAATATCCTCAGTTTTAATCTTCAGCTGATGATATCCAGAACGAAGATCGATCTTTGAAAAGAATTGTGCTCCTTGCAACTGGTCAAACAGGTCATCAATGCGAGGTAGCGGATACCTATTCTTGATGGTGACATGGTTCAATTCTCGATAGTCAATACAAAGTCGCATACTCCCGTCTTTCTTCTTTACGAATAAAACAGGAGCACCCCAAGGAGACGTACTAGGACGAATAAAACCGATGTCCAACAACTCCTGTAGTTGGACTTTTAACTCCTGAAGTTCAATAGGAGCCATTCGATATGGGGTTTTAGAAATGGGCTTTGTACCGGGTTCAAGGTCAATAAAGAATTCAATTTCTCGTTCCGGGGGTAGACCGGGAAGTTCTTCAGGAAATACATCGGAAAATTCTCTAACAATAGAAATATTATTCAAATCTGACTTGTCTTTGTTCAAATCCATAACATGGGCTAAGAAAGCTTGACATCCGTTTTTCAATAAACGAATAGCTTTGTGGCTTGATATGACAGTGACTGATTTTAGTGGTTTAGTAGTTTGAATTCGTATGACAGGTTGGTTAGGAATATGAAAACTAACAACCTTACGAAAACAATCAATTTTAGCATGATGAGTGGTTAACCAATCAATTCCTAAAATCACATCAAAAGCAAGTATCTTTAAAGAGATAAGATCAACAGGTAATGTGATAGTGCCAACTTGGATCATGCAAGATTTATAAACTGTAGATGTAACGAAGGTTTCACCCAACGGAGTTTCAACAGATAAGTTAAAGTCCAATTTCTCCGGAGTCAAGTTTAAACGTTGAGCACAAGCAGGAGAGATAAAAGAATGGGTAGAACCGGTATCTAGTAAAGTATAAACTTCGCAAGAATTCAAGATTAGCTTACCCGTGATCACCTCGTTCGGGTTTCTCGCGTTTTGGCCAGTAACGACAAACGCCCTTCCAGGAACCGCTGATTTCGACTTATCCGGGATAACTTTTGGAGTCACCATCCCCGCTGAACTTGGTTTTGCTACAGAACACTCTCGAGCTATATGACCTTCCTTTCCACAGTTATAACATACCTTGGATTGTTGTGGGCAGTTTGGGCTGATATGTCCCTCTTTCCCACATTTGTAACATACGACCGGTGGTCGTTCTCCTCCCCTAGAAACAGTTGATGTTTGTGCTGACGTCTTCACGTTATCATTGTTGTACCTTCTCTTCTTGAAATCTCCTCCCGACTCGCTCCTTCTATTATCACGACCACGATTACCACCAGAGTGGTTACCGCTTTTGTCCGAATGTTTTCCTCCCTGCTGGTTTTCATTGCTTCGATGACTGCCGCCACCGGTATGACCCTGGTTGTGGTCCCTCGGTTGCACATACTCATTATCTCGCTCTAATAATTGAGCCCTGTTTACAACATCTGAATATAAAGAAAATTTATGAGAGATAAGATATTGCCGAATCTCGGGTTTTAGACCTCTCAGAAACATCCTTGTCATTCGTTCCTCATTTTCGACCAAATGAGGTGCAAACCTGGATAACTCTGCAAACTTCGCCTCGTACTGGGACACCGTCATGTTGTTTTGTTCCAGTCTAATAAACTCAACCTCCTTCATATGACGAATACTTTCAGGAAAGTACTTGTCATTGAACAGTTTTTGAAATGTTTCCCAGGACATGTTGAGTGCGTCAGGCTGGGTACGCTTCACAGACTCCCACCAGTAGTCTGCCTCACCGCGGAACATAAATGTGGCGAATGGAACCTTCTGTTCCTCCGTGCATCCCAAGACATCAAATATCTTGGTAATTTGCTTGACCCACGTTTCCGCCATGATCGGATCCGGCTTTCCCTTAAATTCTGGTGGTCCCAATTCTTTGAACTGCTTAGCTGTGACAAACCGCGCGTTGTTATCATTTCCACCCGTATTCTGCACACGAGTCTCCCTCGTCTGATTTTGCATGAACTGCAAAAAGCTCCTAAACATTCCATCATTCATCGTTTGCTCGGTAACGTTGTTTACAGGAGGAATATTGCCTTCCTGTTGCACGTTCCCCTGGGTAGTGATCAAAGGTGTCTCCACGGTCTGATTTACTCCATTATTAACGTTCTCAGCTGCCATTCTTAAATACTGCCATAAAACAAGGGTTAATAGTCATGTCATATATTATCCCTATACTCTGACCGACCAAATAAACACCAAATAAACTTAGTCAGGTCATACTAGCGAAGGAATTCCCCGTCTCTCCCCTCCTAGTTCTTGTCTCACATCTCAGCCAGGGATCATATCCCTAAGCTCTGATACCAACTGTGACGCCCCCAGAATAGGTATACAACACCCATTCTGAGTCGCCAAATACATGGTACAGAAAGCAAACTACAACTTCAATAATACAATTGTCGTGCAAAATACGACAACACATACTGTGAGTTTAAATACAAATATTGTCTTCTAGACAATATCCACACTCAAATAAATCCTCATTACAATTATTCAAACACTATTTTACAGAAATAGTGAGGACTGCTAATACATCTTTCTAGAACCATCACTCCATACCCCGACTAGATCCTGCTATGTTCTCACCTCCTGAGAAGAAAAATGGAACAAAAAGGAAAAGGGTGAGCTCAACTAGCCCAGTAAAGAATATTATGACTAAGATAATATACAACAAATTATCGTTAGTCTTCAACAGGGAAAAATCTGATAAAATATAATCGACAACAAGTTTTAGATCAACAACTGCAGCGGAAACAGCAAACCATTAGAAGAGTCAAGTAGAGAAAGAATTCTACTATCTTCTAAGATTTAAAAGTCCATCATCAATATTTTATCCCTGTAACATCAATTAATAATCATCTTTAACCAAATATTCATCTTTGCACTACAGGCCAAAGATATTCATTTGTATCATCAGTCGGTCATGTTCATCTCAACACCTGTTCATCTTTGCACTACAGGCCAAAGATATTCATCAAGTAATTATACATCTTTGCACTACAGGCCAAAGATATTCAGTAATATCATCATTTAGGACTGAGGATGATGAAAAATATCTTAAAGAGAACGAATCCAATGAGACAGAAGGACAAATAGTAGGGATTCGTATAACAGTTTATCCAAGATCAATAATACTTCATAATAATCAATTGTGAAGCAGAATTCAAAAATAAAGATCAAAACATGGATACAATCAAAGATAGTAACCATAATAGACATCTTGGACAAAAAGGGAAAATTTTATTTTTCGGTGAATAGTGCCGTATTCGTGAATAGTGCCGTATACGTGAATAGTGCCGTATACGTGAATAGTAACCCCCGACACAAAAAGTTCCAAATTTGATAAAAACTCATATCAATATTTCAGCATAATGATATTGAAGAAAATAATATCATTAAGAAGAAAATAATATCCCTTACCTCAAAATATCAGTACTTCTGGTCGGAATACCGGTATAAGGCTGAAAGAAACTTGCTCTGATGAATAGAAACTCTCAAAGTATCTAAATACTCACAAAATACACTCAATAATCTAGAGAGAGAAAGAGAGAAAACTTGTTTCTGGTGTGATTTTTAATTCTAACTTAGCCCTCTATTTATAGGAAAATTTTAGTAGGTTTGACCTGCAACCTGATGGCTTTACCTGCTACTATTCCCACCTACCACATTTGAAATATAATTCAGCACATTTCTTCACCAACCACAAGTGGGGCCCACCAATTCTAGAATTTTCCATCAAAATGATAAACTCCAAAAATTCAACAATTTCTGAACCAGTCATCTTGTAAAATTCGTAATAAATCATACGTTCATTTTTAACGGTTCAAAATTTGTGGACATATACTCAACTTATATATGTATAACATATCCAAAAATTACCACGATCCAACGGTCGGATTAAAAATTATAACCCCCGCAAACTATCTCAAAAACCCTGATTTTTAATACCTCCATTCCGACAAAAATACTGACAAAAACCTCAACATTAACTCCTTCATTTTTAACCACAAAAATATATCCCTCATTTATATCCACATAAAATAAATATTTCCTTATCATATGAATCAATAATTAATTATTCACAAATAATATTACAGAATCACATTTATGACAACCAGGCCGTTCCCAGGAAAGAGGGGGCTTTCCAATAAGGATTTCTCCTTACTGGCGCGCAATTAGATGACCAAACCTCTCCTTAGACAGAACTTTCTAGACATTGCCAATAATGTTATCTAATAATATTATTCAAATAATATGAATTATTGATATGATAAATAAAAATACTGTGCAGCAACAATTATTGAAACAACAATAATATAAAATATCAACGCAGCAATTATTGAATCAATAAAATAAAATATTGAATAATAACTACTGTAACAATTATTGAGTAGTGCCTTCTTACGTAAGAATCAATAATTGGTGCAATACCGTGTGCTACTGTATTTTAACCACCGGGTATTCCAACAGTATTAACGGTAACAACTACGCCGTTATTTATAAACAACTTATACTTGTCGTTTTCTTCATCCAATCGCTTTCCGTTATGGGGCCCACACAAGGCTGCGTCGTCGTACGAATATTCCCCGACAGCAAGAATATTCCACGACCAACCGAATATTCACCGACCAAAAATAAATATTTTATAACCACTTGCTTATTTTGCAAAATTTGCACATTTCACCCATAACCAAAGTATTATATCAAATTAACCCCTTATTATTCACAATAATATTTAGAGAAAATTTGATTTTATTCATTAATAAGTTGGGGTCTTACACAGATGACCATGCGTTCTAATCCCCACCGGGGATCTGGTTGTGGAAAGATGACCATGCGTTGTAACCCCCGCCGGGGATCTATTTGATGGAGATTAGGGCAACGACCCTGAATTTATGGCATTGGATCTCTGTACGGTATTGTCGAATGTGATCTATAGTGATGGGGATCATTGGTATGGTATACCCTGTGTTCGGGTGAATACTAATGAATGATATGAAAGCCACAGTCGGGCCCAGAAAAACCTGGATTTCAGGCTATTCCGCTCAATCGCGTAGCATTTTTATCCCTGATTTGGCTTTTTCAGCTTGTGAGAACTCCTTTGCAACTTGAACTGCATCGAGCCAAAGGGATGGGACCCACGTAGGGGTGCCACAGGTACACCTGCTACAACCGCAGATGGACCTGCGGCCAACCGTGGATATTAAAGTCCCGCAGGTTGCTTTCATAAGTCATTTTCAAGTTGCGCCGCAAAGGAAATCCGAGAGCTCTTCTTCAAATCTGTTGAGTTCGGAGTCTTTCTACAAATTTTGTCACCATACAAGTGTTCTACACTGTCCTGGTAACGTATGCATGTACTCTTTTCTAGTTTTTATCCGTTGGAAAATGACTTATCACATGAAATGCATCTAAGCACATAGTAGTGATTATGTATGCTCAAATGACTTGATAAAAAATATTCAACATAGTAAATATTAGTATTAAACCATGCTGAACATAATGATGTGAAAAAATTTAACTTTTGAAACAGTCAAATTGGCACCTCTTTCTGCTATTTCTTATCCTATTCGAGGACAAATGAGCAAAGGTGAAAAAGCAAAGTAATCCTGGTAATTAGGCTACCCTTATGTATTGATGACTTTAATTTTTTAATGCAAATAGTATTTATATAACTGTGGGCATGTGTGCTACTGAATGGCCACCTAGTCGTGCCTATGTGCATGTGGATAGTCCTATGGCAAAATTTTCCAAAATGTAGGAATTGAGTAGTCATGCATTTTTAACTCTACCGTAGATGAATGTTAAAATAATGCATACATGCATGTAGTCATAAAAATGCATTTTGAAAAGAAATCTCCAGGTTAGAAGATACCACACCCTTTCTGAGGTGATTTGGAGACTTATTGTCTAGATATTATGGATCCAGATCCGTCGAGTAGTTCCCGCATGATCACTCCTGGTGTACGGAGGAGGACTTTTGAAGTGCCTCAACCCCATTCTGTTAGACAACGTCGTCGGTTGGTGGAGGCGGTGATACGTCTAATCAGGGTTGATGTACCAGACGTCGAGGACGAGGAGGAGGATGTTCCGGTTGTGGACCCCGCTCCTACTGCGCATGTTCCCCGTAGGGACCTCCCAAGTATTCAAGTAGCAAACCCAGAGCTTCTGGGTGATTTGAGTCGACATCCATGGATGTATTTGCACGCCAACGAGGTATAAAGTTAGATCTTAATCTTCCTTCTTTCCTATTGATGAGGAGTAAAGGATTCTGATGTCAATCTGCATTTTATGTAGGTTCCCGGCTTTACATAGCCTCGAGGGAACTGGTTCAGCATTCACTCCATGTACCTGGCTTTGCATCCTGACTATAGAGTTGTGCATGACTGGGGTTTTGGAGCATTCTTTTCCATCCTTCCCCGCCGTTGTCCCTGGGGTTACCTCAGGGCATTGTTTGAGCGCTGGTTTTACTAGACTCAGTCTCTCTATTTATTAGACTGTGAGGTGATGATGACGTCGATAGATTGGCTGTTTATCACAGGTATGGAGTTTGGAGGGGCGTCAGTGCCTTGCACGATGGATATTACCCCCACTGTCGTCAGATCCTTGTTAGGAGTTTTGGCGGAGGCGCTCAAGGGCAGAACTATTCGTACGGGTCCTTTGAGCGTAGATGCTATGAGTGGGCTATTGAGTGAGCCCATACCAGCTGATGTCTGAGTGAGGCATCGCATTCTTCGGCGATTGTTCTTGATGATCATTAGGGGCTGCTTCATAGCAGATAACTTTTCTATGGTGTTGTTCGCTTGGATCAGCGCCACGCGACATGTGGACCATATTAGAGAGTATGATTGGGCTGACCTATCTTAGGTTTCCTCCGCGTTTGGTTTATCAGAGGCTGACCTATCTTAGGTTTCTCTCACAGCTTTTTGGCATGAAGGTTCCCAAATCATCGTAATTTACTCAACGGGAAGTTAATCCGGTCTTTCAACTGGAGCGAATTTGGGTGGTGCCTTTCCTAAGCCTCGTTGGAATTAGTCTTCCTATGAGTCCAGTAATCAAACACCGACAGGATAACCTCCTGATGCAGGAACCACACAACATGCATTCATATACAACGCTATCACAAGCAGATATATTGTAGTGCAGTAAAAAAATGCATTCGTACACATTCATCATAAATGTAAATGCAATATTCACACACAATCATATAACAGTTTTGAAAAGATTGTAATAGCGGCTTAAGTCCTCTTACTGGTGTCCCTAGCAGAGTCGCCACCTGTCGACGTCGGGATTTTTTAGTTGTCCCTTTTCGTTACTTGTTCTTCGGTGTTCTTATTTTAGGTGAGATTTGCTTGAAAAAGTAATTGAAAAAGGTTCGACATGTATAATGTCAACGACGGACTGTTAAGAGTCGGTAATTAATTTTTTAGCTGGTTGTACCAACACAACTGAGAAAAGGTTTGCACATTGACCCAGTGATGTAACACTGCTAAATGGGTCTGTGAAGTGTGGATGGGATTGATTTAGCCAAATGAATCCAAGGTCTTCCCCACAGTAAATTGTATCAAGTAGTGATGTTTAACACTTGGAATGTTATGTGGAATGTATGTGGACCGATCTCCACTAGAAGCTCTATTTCTTCTACCGTGTCCCGTCGAGATCCATCAAAGGCTCTTCTGACGACATGACTGCTCCAGATCTGGTTTGGGTTAATTTTCATTCTTTCCAAGGTATCATAAGGACATATGTTCATGAAAGATCCTCCATCTATCAATACTCCTCCTATCACATATATGGAGGATATCACTTCAATATGTAGCGACTTGTGATGACCAGTTCCTTCTGCTGGTATGTCATCATCAATGAAATATATCACATTGTTGTTAAGGATGTGATCTACCAAGTGACAGAATTTTTTTATATGCACCATTTTTGGCAAGTGAGCTTCTTTCAGGACTTGCATCAAGATTTTACAATGATCATCCAAGGATAATATCATATCCGAGATGGAGATTTGTCGAGGTACTTCTTTCAAACGTTGCACCACTTTTGCTTCATTATGCCCCATTTTGCTGAGGAATTCTATAATCTTCTCCTCGGGTATTTTCCCCGTGGTTTTGGCAACTGGTTTTAATACCCTTTGAGGTAGGTATAAAGGGTTATCCTTTGGTAGGATAGCAATGTAATTTGATGTCGATCCTTCATTTTCCCCATAATTCTATAAGACCTTTTTCAAGTTAGTAATAGGATATTGAGGTCGAAATGACAACATTAATGGTACCAGTACAGCTATCCTCAAAGGATTTTTTTCTGATGTTATTCCCCCTTCCTTGAATTACCAAGGGTACTGTAGACGTGTCTCCTTCATAGGAAATAACCGCTATAATTTCTTTCAAGTTTCTTATCCCGGGAGGAAATATCTCTTCTTCTTCAGGGAAGGCATTACTATTTACCATTTGTAGATCACCACTCTTAATAAGATTCTGAATTAGGTGGTAGAGTGCCCCACAACCTTCTATGTCATGACCAGGGGTGTTGGAGTGGTATTGACATATCTTAGTAGCATCGAACCTCTTTGATCGGGGGTTCATTGGAGGTAACAGTTATGTGATCTTCCCTTCATTGATCAACATATGTAGAATCTTCTCCCTGGATTGGTTCAAAGGAGTGAACTTTCTCATAGATGAAAACTCTCTACGAGCCTGGAATCTTGCTTCCCTTGCAACTTTATCAGCCTAGGTTTCATGTTCTTTAAAACGAGAATGATCCCTTTTAACAATTTAGAGGATTCTAGGTGGAGGAATGTTTGCTTGATTCTGACTAATCTGATTTATCAACTGCCGAGTTACATGGTGTTAATATACCATTAACTTTGCCAATTGATCAATTTGCTCCTTGATGGATTTTAGTTCATGCTCCAACGAAGACCGTCCTTCTGAATATACCAACTTAGCAGGGTTACATTCATCTGTTTGTGACGTTTCTCAAATATATTTAAGGTACTTGGAATTTTCTCCACTCCTCATACTAATCATGTTAACTCCTTCCTCATTGTGTTGAGGAAGAGGATTATCCTGAACATGTGGCTATTCGGGTGTTATTACCACGATTTCACCATTATCTATCATGTCTTGGATTTTGTGCTTCAGATACCAGCGCTCTTATGTATCATGGCCAGGGGAACCAGAATGATAAGCACATTTTTAACTTGGATCAAAGCTTTTCCCATTTGGATTTGCAAGGGGAAGAAGCTAAGTGATCTTCTTTTAGTTTGTCAGAATCTTCAATATATTTTCAAGAGAACCCCCTAAGGGAGTAAAAGTTCTTTTACGTTTAACCTCTCATGCTTTCTAAAATGAAGGATTTGGACACTTTACAGATGTTTGAAAAGGGGAATAATTATTCTTCTTTTGAATGAATGGATTTTGACTTACTCATTAATTTTTACCCTGGAATATCTAGGATACATCTTCTTCCTTCTTCTTATGGGGTCTCCGAGGGTTATTCCTTTAATTTCCAATCTGGATGCGTTTAGCCACTGCCTCTAGAGCTGTGAGGTCTTTAATCTTTCCAGACTTCAACCTCATTTTAGCCATTTCTCCATGTTTAATCATTTCGGATAATGGTTTTCTTATTCCAGCTAGGACCCTATCATAATATGGAGTTTCTTGTATGTCGATGAATGTCATCACCATTTTAGTCTCCGTCATGGGTGGGCTGACTTGTGCCGCCATATGTCTCCATCTTTAGGCATACTCCCGAAAAGACTCATTGTTGTGCTTCTTAACTTTGGTCACTTGATATCTATCCGGTGCTATTTATGACTGGAAGCTATATTGATTCAGGAAGGCATGTGCTAGCTCTTCCTAGCTGTGGACTTTGGAATTATCAAGTCGACCATACCATGATCTGGCTTCTCCAGTCAGACTTTTCTGAAATAGATGCATTCCCAGCTTTTCATCCTTTACATAGGATCTGAGTTCTCCAATGTATACTTTCAGATAGATATAAGGATCTCCTAACCAGTTGTAATTTTCAAAATCTGGGACTTAGAATTTATTCAGATAGCGAGCCCTTGGGAATATGTAAAAATCTGAATAGTTGACACTCCCATATGTTCCAGTCCCTTTGATGAACCGCATGGTTTCTTCCATTTGCTGGACTATCTTCCTAATGTCACCTGTTTCTCAGTCTTCTATGAGATTTGTGATTTCAGGGGTTTTCTTGGTTCCTTCACTGGAGTGAGGTTCATGTATCTGTATTTCCATGTTTTTGTCTGAACCATGGCTGCCTCCTTAAGCAGAGGACTCTGGTTGAATGGGTATTTGTTGGCCCTGAGTGCTTTTACTCTATTTTTTCAATAGGAAGGTCAATTTTGCTATCTGATTTCTAAGTCCCTCGAACTCCTCTCGAGATACAAGCGTAGATTGAGCACTTTCAGCCATGTCTAAAGATGGGCTTTGTGCCTGTTTAGACTTTGATCTAGTAATTGGACCAATTTTGCATACAAGGAAGGGGTATGTAGTTTATTCTTGATAAACACTAGCAGTATGCATGCCATACAATAAGTCAGTTTTAAGGTTTTTTAATGTTTTCCTACAAAACAAAGGTCAGTTATTTTGATGACAATATAGCATGCCAAGATATAATATTTGACATAGAATTTACATTTAATATTTGACAGGAATTGACATTTGACATTTATTGAAAGAGGAAAGGCTTGAAGAGTCTTCCCTTCGCGTTTGGTTTATCAGAGGCTGACCTATCTTATTTTTACTCTCATGGGATTTTCGGCATGAAGATTCCCAGATCATTGCAATCTACTAGATGAGAAATTAATCCAATCTTTTAATTGGAGCGGATCAGAGTGGCGCCTTTCCTAAGCCTCGCAGGATTATGCTCCTCTTGAGTCCAGTAATCAACCACCAACGGGTTTGCCTCCAAGTGGAGGAATCACACAACATACATTCACACACATTCATCGCCCCTCATCGTATGTATAATGAACGATTAAAAACTAAATCTAACCACAACCAAACAAGATCGATATATATCTAGTACTTATATGCAAATTAAAGTAGTAAATAAGCCCAGATCTGAAGAGATATTACAATATGGAGTGAGATTTGGAAACGAATAGCTAAAAGCGGATGAAAACTCGATTTTCACCGGTTAAAACTTGATATATAGAAGTATATATGTATATGAGTGTTTATAACTGAGATTTACAAAGATTGAAGTAAGATTTAAACTATTTCTCTCTTAAACTCTCAGATTTTCTCTCTCATGGACCCTCTATCTTTCTTTTCTCTTCTAAAAATGAGTTGGGGGCTGATATTTAAAGACCCGACAAGCCACAAGTCTACCTACAGTAGCCGCAGGTGCGGCTGGGCTAGGTGGGCCTTGTTACCTTAAAGTGTGTTCCCTCGATCGACGTGTAGTCTGCTTGAAACCTTCATAACTTGCAATTCGAGAATTCGATGGAGATATGTCATAACATTTCGGAAAGCACTTTCTGAGAGCTACGCAATGACATAAGAGTTGACCTTTTCTGAGTCCGGGAAAATGGGTCCATGACCAAAATAGCATCTACAAGTCTTCGTAGGCAGTCCGTTAAGCTGTCTTGCGCAGTATGCACTCAGAATTATTGCGATGGCTCCTCGTGACCTTATCTATAGCTAGATAACTTTTTGTTGATGTTGAGTTGTCAACATTCCATCTTTTCCCTCCCGGGGTTATCTCTAAGGTTGAGGTGACTTTTAGCTGTCACTCAGGGTTATCTCCGGGGTTTGACTACTGTTGCTTATGTCTTTTCTCAACGTTACCTCCGAGGTTTGATTTGATATTCCACGGGGTTGTCTCATGGGTTTGATATATACTTTAGTCCTCCAGGGCTGTCTCTGGGGTGTGAAAAGATGATTTTGCCGTCCTACATGGTTAGTAATAAGAAAACAAAATTTTTAGTGTCTACATTTATCTTGAATGATCATGTAATAAATATGATCATTGTAAAGAGATTGCTCTGCATAAAAGAAGTATTAATCGCAGAGCAAATCTATATGTACTTAATGTATATCTGAACAAGTAGGTTGTATACAATTCTTATAAAGAATTAATATATTGTACGAGGACTTAAATTATAAAGATCAAATAATGTTAAGTTGATCTTATGAAACCTGATCTGATGAATAGACGATATGAATTCATGATCATAAAGCTACTCTTCCAGTCCATAATATGAAGATACTTCACAGTGTTCATACAACATCAGAAGACAACAAAGTTCACTTCTGCTCTCGGATAAAAACTCAGTTCCTAAAGTGAACACTTGATCTCAAAGCTATAAGGCTTATCTTCGTTAAGAAAATCAAGTCTGCACAACATAAGAAGATTGAAGAACTCACTCCATCATGTAAACAGAAGATAAGTTCGTAAAGGAAGTAAATGGTCGTCAACGTACAAGGAAAACATAAAGATACACATGAAGTCAAAGAAGTTGTTAAACATCATCTAGCAAGAACGTTAAATTTGCTAGAAGAATCAATGGATAGCAGAGTAAAGATTGTTCAGTAAAGAATAACTGTAGGATACTCCAAGTGGATATTAAACATAAGTCATACCTTAATAGTACTCTAAGATCGTTCAATAAGGTTAAGATCGTCAAGTCAGCCTCAGAACAATCAAGTGAAGTATAAAGTACTGACTACACAAATTTAAGGAGATCACAAAGCTCAGTTTGTGTCATGGATATAAAGTAAAGATCAATCATAAAGAAAGATATGGCAAGAAAATATACTTTGAGAATAACTGAGTATATCTCTCACAAGAAGAGATCTCCAGACGAAGTTTAAGAGTCACTAAGGATATTACCAAGTCACTGGATTTAGAACCGATCGTAGACCAGTAACCACTTAAATTAGAAGATGTCAATTCTTGAGATTAAAGAAGAATAACTTCCTCAGAAAGGTGTCACCGATCTCACAAAGCATCTAGAGGATCAAGAATAAGAAGAAGAAACTGCTAAGAGAGTTCAAGAACAAAAGAGGTCTAACCGATTGTAGGACTCATCCTTATAAATCTTGCAACTACAGATCACAGAGCATATGTCAGGTCGAAAAATAAGATTGACAAATGGAACATTGTAAGATAATGATCTCAAGGCATAAGAGGATATTCTTGAAAGAAATCAAAGATATGCCCAATGGCTAGTTAGCCAAAAGTAAGCTATCTGAAGAGAAAGAAAGGATATTGACTGATGTGACAAGTCCTAAATCAGAAGGTACACTGACACAAAGCTCAAGAAAGTTAACATTAGAGATATCAGAATATCCATGCATTAAATGCTCCAACAAATACTTCTCAACGGGAACATTTCAAAGAAGTATAAAAGACAGCTTCATTCAAAGAAATAGATGATGATGTGCATTAAACTTCCATATATATGAAGGATCATAATCATAAGATGAACATCGAGCAGAATGAGATAGAACGTAGAACAAGAAAAACTCAACGAATAGAAAAATGTTCATCACTGCCAAGCTATAAAGAAAAGGAGATCAACGGGATGATCTTGTCAGCACCTCATCAGATCACAAGAAGTTGATGAGAGTATATTAAGGTCAGAGCCACAGAGCTGCATAGCCAAAGACCAAGGGAGCTGGTAAGGTCAAGAGAAGATGTGCCAGAGCCGTAGAGCCAAAAATAATAAATGAAATAAAATTACTTGTAATATAAATTTATCATTATTGTGAAAGCCCTGAATCTGGGTCCCAAATCACTGCGGATCCGGTACAAACAATCTATCACTATTATAATCATTCTATAACTATTGCGGAAGATATAAACATAAATTGTTTATACAATAAACTTTTCACATTTATTCCCCAAGGTTGAGCAACCTTCAAATAAACACAATTCATAACTTATTTGACTTACAACATTATTACTATACTATTCTATTACAATTAAGTTGCACATAAAATTCTAAGCTGGACTTGGTCTGGTCCTTTCCTGTATCCGAATTATTCGTCTAAATCTGTAATGTTAATCATGATATAGCAAGGGTGAGCAATAAGTTTGCCCAGCAAGTTTAAGTTCAATAATTTAAAGATATATCATGACAGAAAGAATTGAACAAAAAGCTGGCTAAAGTTCTACAATATAATTGTGAACTAGCATGAACAAATATTACATAGCTGAACGAACATTGAACATGAACATATCAATTATATGTGGACCGAATGGTAATGAAGGTGATCAGCCTTTCATACCTGATAAATACATGCATTATGCATAGAGTGAGAATAAATAATTCATAGACATGACAATCAGTAATGATTAACCACAAGTATATCTGATTGAAATAACTCGAGATCGAGTTAAGAAAAACTTGACTGAACCGTTGATTACCGCTATACAATTTAATAAGCTTTGTCTGAACCTAATATAAATAATATCGATCTACACATTAGAATAATATCATCACAGTATTTAAAATAACTTAAACACATTATCACATACCCCTGTCAGCCTATAACACATATACGACTTAACTTCAAGTCAAACTTTTACTGTCTGAGTCGAGTTTGGCACAATTCTGATATCCCGATGGCTTAGTCGGATAAATATCGAGTTTAAGTTCAATTAAACTCTGTCTAAACGCTTAACAATTATCTCAGATAATTTTAATATCAGTCAAAATAATTTTTCCTAAGCTCGTAATAATTTTTAAATAATTATTACTATTTATTATAATTTTTTCATTATTAAACTCGTATTTAAATGAATTATATACCACATAATTCCTTTATCATTAATATTTATTTATCATCAAATATTAATGAAATACATGCCATAATATTATAACATATTTATAATATCACAAAATATTTTTAATACTTTAAAATCACCTTTATATGATTTTTAAACAATTAAATCTAGTATCCAATAATTAATATTAATATTAAAATATTAATATTTTCATGACAAAATATCAAAAGTTATATTTTATAACTTAAAATATTTTTATAACACTTAAAACATTTTTATATGATTTATAAAACATTAATTCTATTTTTCTATAATTTATTTAATATAGCTATTAAATAAATTAATTACCATTAATATTAATTAATTAATGAAATTCATCACTAAATATTAAAAGTAACTAAAAATAACTTAAAATATTTTCTTATACCATAATATTATTTTTCATGATTTTTCATGAATTAAATTTTTTTTTAAATAATTTATTTAATATTATAATTAAATAAATTAAATACCATTTATATTTCAAAAATATTAAATATTTATCAAATATACTCAAAATAATTAAAAACTATTTTTCAGACTTTAAAATAATTTTTCGAAATTTATTTTGTATTTTTAGTAATTAAAAACTATTTAATTCGATTTTTTAATAAAAATAGTCATTTTTAGAAAATAAGTGTCACTAAAGGGCCCTATAGCGACTGACCCGTCACTATAGGTGTTCTTGAGCCTGTTCTTCATCAACCCAAAAACGCATGGCCAGTTCGCATGGGGTATGTTTGACTAATGCTAGATCTGTGATCCTTAGGTTTTCTGTGCTAATAAAGTGATATTGTTGTAGAACTAATGTAGTACTACAATTATAAACATGTTCCAAGGTCATTCAATATCATAACAGAGAGATTCAAGCTTCAGAAAAATCTGACAACGCTGTTCTTCATTTCTGGATTTTCCAGAAAATGAAGAATAGACGATGGTACTATATCTCGATCCTTATAACTTGAGTTCGGGGTTTTGTTTGTATAATATAATGGTTCAATCTTATAAAACACATGCCAAGGTACGTTTCTATTACATCATATCATAATAACATAAACACAAATGTAAGATCAAGGCTGGTCAAACTCTAACAGAAAACAAGTTCTTGAAGATTCTGGGTTACCCAGAATCTCCTTCCGGCCAGTTGGTCAACGTGGTTTTGACCACGATTAGCTACGATTCTGTTATAGATATAAGTGTTATGAAGGCATGATCGTGTAGTTCCTATACCAGTCTACGAGATCAACACAATAACCTGGGTTAAACATTAACACATATCAAGATCTGAGGCTCAGAAAAGCTTGTCAGATCAATCTGGGTAAATCTAAGCCGCCCAAATTTCAAATTTCGTGAACGGTCAACGCTGTTTGACTGATCATAACATGAAATCTAGACTTGATCCGACCCTGCTTCTAGTTTCAGATCACAGTCCTCATGTCATAGAACAATTTCAAAACATAAAACACATAAAACATCTAACACATAAAGATTTAAAGCCTCTGACATTTGCTTGTCAGGTCATAATTTTCCAATTTTTAAGATTTGCTTAAAACTTGATTTCTTACATCTAGATGTTATTGATCCATGATCCAACAACCTATATAACTAAAAGACACCATCTAACATAACTTAAAACATCAAACTATAACACCTAGAATAAAACAAATGGATCTTCAAGTCTTGGGTTTATACCTCCTTTAAAGCTTGATCCTTGGATCTGATCATCATGATCTGTTATATGCAAGCTAAAGTATGATCTTACCTTAACTTTTCTTACTTCCTCACTCTGCATTTCTGAAATTTTAAGAGAGAGAGAGAGAGAGTCTTGGAAAAATGAAAAGTAAAGTAATCTTTCTCTCTCTTTATAATCTATATATTTGTTGTATGTAATGTAATAGCTGGCAATTTAGCTGATAATTGAGATATAGAGCACATGTTATGGCTAGGGTTAGTCATCAACCTAAAGATATGACAAGATTTTGTAGATAACTTATAAAAATACAAAAAAGGGTAAAATGGTCATTAGACTTTTAAAATTAATGGCATTCATGTAAATGGTCCAAACCCTTAGGGTTTAGGATTTAACCTTTAGGTTTAGGGTTTAGAGTTTAACCCTTTAGGTTTTAAAATACAATTCTAGGATTTCCAAATTAGGTTTCCAATAATAGAAAATTCATACTTCTAAATTATAATTAGAATTCTCTAATTATATTAAAATTTATTAATCATTATTCAAGCTTGCTAATTAGGATTAATATTTCCTAATTAAAATTACGAATTTAGCAATTATGTTTCATAATCATGCATTAGGGTTTATAACCCAAGAATTAGGGTTTCTAAATTATTAAAAATCCAATTAATACTTAGGGTTATCCCTAATTAGGTTTGTAATTAAAATACATTACCTTATACATAGTATTTAAATTTCCAAATTAGGATTTTAATATCCAATAATTTAGTATCGGTATCGGTATCCAATTTTAAATAAAAATGATAACCGATTCAATACGATTTAATTCTGTTCGATATGGTTCAGACCGATTAAATACGATAAATTACTGATAAACACCCGTAAATGGTGAAATTATGGAAAGTGGTCTTGAGTTCAGTCCACCAAAAAATACTCAATAGTATAGAAAGGAAGGGAGAGAGAAATAAGTTTATACTTCATACCTTTATGGTTATGTGCGCTTGTACAACCCTCAACAGTGGTCAGCAGGCTAGTAGTGAAAAAAATTGAGTGGGGTCACTTGTAGTCACACGATTCTGTGTGGGTCCGCCATTGATTTGCCTACATATTATAAATAAAAAAAGAGTAAAAAAATTATATTTTTCCTTAGTGACTCCACAAGATTATACAAAGTGATGAATATTTTTTTTATATTAATGAACCCCACTAAATAACTTAGTTACCATTCATTTTATGCAATTTATCTCATCTTTTTAAGGAGAAAAAAATATGTACTTTAGTCATTCTTTTGGAGACGCAAGGAGTAATATTCCAATTTCTTAAAAATTAAAGTTACATTTATAAAACTATGAAGGTTTTTAAAATTTTCAAATATATACTAATATTAGATATAATTGTAATACTGAGGCATAATAGAATTAACAATCAATCTACCTAGAATTTAAGTTATTGCATTTTAGGAACGAAATATCATTTTAAAATCTAAAATTGTCAATAAACTCTAATTTTAAAAGCAACTACGAAAAAAATGTATCTATAATTCTCGAACAAGCAACTTACATTTGTTTTGCAAAAATAATAAGTGAAATAAAATTACTTGTAATATAAATTTATCATTATTGTGAAACCCCCGAATCCGGGTCCCAAATCACCGCGAATCCGGTACAATCAATCTATCACTGTTACAATCATTCTATAACTATTGCGGAAGATATAAACATAAATTGTTTATACAATAAACTTTACACATTAATTCTCTAAGGTCGAGCAACCTTCAAATAAACACAATTCATAACTTATTTGACTTACAACATTATTATTATACTATTCTATTACAATTAAGTTGCACATAAAATTCCAAGCTGGACGTGGTCTGGTCCTTTCCTGTATCCGAATTATTCGTCTAAATCTGTAATGTTAATCATGATATAGCAAGGGTGAGCAATAAGTTTGCCCGACAAGTTTAAGTTTAATAATTTAAAGGTATATCATGATAGAAAGAATTCTACAATAAGCTGGCTAAAGTTCTACAATATAATTGTGAACTAGCATGAACAAATTTTACATAGTTGAACGAACATTGAACATGAACATAGCAATTATATCTGGACCGAATGGTAATGAAGGTGATAAGCCTTTCATACCTGATGAATACATGCATTATGCATAGAGTGCGAATAAATAATTCATAGACATGGGAATCAGTAATGGTTAACCACAAGTATATCTGAATAAAATAACTCGAGGTCGAGTTAAGAAAAACTTGCCTGAACCGTTGATTACCGCTATACAATTTAATAAGCTTTGTCTGAACCTAATATAAATAATATCGATCTACACATTAGAATAATATTATCACAGTATTTAAAATAACTTAAACACGTTATCACATACCCCTGTCAGTCTATAACACACATACGACTTAACTTCAAGTCAAACTTTTACCGTCTGAGTCGAGTTTGGCACAATTCTGACATCCCGATGGCTTAATCGGATAAATATCGAGTTTAAGTTCAATTAAACTCTGTCTAAACGCTTAACAATTATCTCAAATAATTTTAATATCAGTCAAAATAATTTTTCCTAAGCTCGTAATAATTTTTAAATAATTATTACAATTTATTATAATTTTCCCATTATTAAAGTCGTATTTAAATGAATTATATACCACATAATTCCGTTATTATTAATATTTATTTATCATCAAATATTAATAAAATACATGCCATAATATTATAACATATTTATAATATAACAAAATATTTTTAATACTTTAAAATCACCTTTATATAATTTTTAAACAATTAAATCCAGTATCTGATAATTAATATTAATATTAAAATATTAATATTTTCATGACAAAATATCAAAAGTTATATTTTATAAATTAAAATATTTTTATAACACTTAAATCATTTTTATATGATTTAAAACATTAATTCTATATTTCTATAATTTATTTAATATAATTATTAAATAAATTAATGATCATTAATATTAATTAATTAATTAATTCATCACTAAATATTAAAAGTTACTAAAAATAACTTAAAATTTTTTCTTATACCATAATATTATTTTTCATGATTTTTCATGAATGAAAATTATTTTTAAATAATTTATTTAATATTATAATTAAATAAATTAAATACCATTTATATTTCAAAAATATTAAATATTTATGAAATATACTCAAAATAATTAAAAACTATTTTTCGGACTTTAAAATAATTTTTCGGAATTTATTTTGTATTTTTAGTAATTAAAAACTATTTAATTCGATTTTTTAATAAAAATAGTCATTTTTCGAAAATAAGTGTCACTAAAGGGCCCTATAGCGACTGACCCGTCACTATAGGTGTTCTTGAGCCTGTTCTTCATCAACCCAAAAACGCATGGCCAGTTCGCATGGGGTATGTTTGACTAATGCTAGATCTGTGATCCTTAGGTTTTCTGTGCTAATAAAGTGATATTGTTGTAGAACTAATGTAGTACTACAATTATAAACATGTTCCAAGGTCATTCAATATCATAACAGAGAGATTCAAGCTTCAGAAAAATCTGACAACGCTGTTCTTCATTTCTGGGTTTTCCAGAAAATGAAGAACAGACGATGGTACTATATCTCGATCCTTATAACTTGAGTTTGGGGTTTTGTTTGTATAATATAATGGTTCAATCTTATAAAACACAAGCCAGGGTACGTTTCTATTACATCATATCATAATAACATCAACACAAATGTTAGATCAAGACTGGTCAAACTCTGACAGAAAACAAGTTCTTGAAGATTCTGTTGGTCAACGTGGTTTTGACCACGATTAGCTACGATTCTGTTATAGATATAAGTGTTAAGAAGGCATGATCGTGTAGTTCCTATACCAGTCTACGAGATCAACACAATAACCTAGGCTAAACATTAACACATATCAAGATCTGAGGCTCAGAAAAGCTTGTCAGACCAATCTGGGTAAATCTGGGCTGCCCAGATTTCCAGTTTTATGAACGGTCAACGTTGTTTGACTGATCATAACATGAAATCTAGACTTGATCCGACCCTGCTTCCAGTTTCAGATCACAGTCCTCATGTCATAGAACAATTTCAAAACATAAAACACATAAAACATCTAACACATAAAGATTTAAAGCCTCTGACATTCGCTTGTCAGGTCATAATTTTTCAATTTTCAAGATTTGTTTAAAACTTGATTTCGTGCATCTAGATGTTATGGATCCATGATCCAACAACCCAGATAACTAAAAGACACCATCTAACATAACTTAAAACATCAAACTATAACACCTAGCATAAAACACATGGATCTTCAAGTCTAGGGTTTATACCTCCTTTAAAGTTTGATCCTTGGATCTGATCATCATGATCTGTTATATGCAAGCTAAAGTATGATCTTAGCTTAACTTTTCTCACTTCCTCACTCTACATTTCAGAAATTTTAAGAGAGAGAGAGAGTCTTGGAAAAATGAAAAGTAAAGTAATCTTTCTCTCTCTTTATAATCTATATATTTGTTGTATGTAATGTAATAGCTAGCAATTTGGCTGATAATTGAGATATAGAGTACATGCTATGGCTAGGGTTAGTCATCAACCTAAAGATATGACAAGATTTTGTAGCTAACTTATAAAAATACAAAAAAGGGTAAAATGGTCATTAGACTTTTAAATTTAATGGCATTCATGTAAATGGTCCAAAACCTTAGAGTTTAGGGTTTAACCCTTAGGGTTTAGGTTTTAACCATTTAGGTTTTAAAATACAATTCTAGGATTTCCAAATTAGGTTTCCAATAATAGAAAATTCATACTTCTAAATTATAATTAGAATTCTCTAATTATATTAAAATTTACTAATCATTATTCAAGCTTGCTAATTAGGATTAATATTTCCTAATTAAAATTACGAATTTAGCAATTTGGTTTCATAATCATGCATTAGGGTTTATTACTCAAGAATTAGGGTTTCTAAATTATTAAAAATCCAATTAATACTTAGGGTTATCCCTAGTTAGGTTTGTAATTAAAATACATAACCTTATACATAGTATTTAAATTCCCAAATTAGGATTTTAATATCCAAATTAGGGTTTTAAATTTCCAGAACTTAAATTAGGGTTTCTAGAACCGATTTCTAGGGTTTCTTATCAAACGTTATGGTTTTCTAACTGAACGTTGATGTTCTAAATATATACTTAGGGGTTGGACACTTATAAAATTTATCTTGTCAACCCTTGACCCTTAACCACATTCTGTACATATATAATACCATATTCACAGAAATGTCAAATCCTGAATAATTCACCACAAAGATTTTTAAATCCAAAAATTTCTTTTCAGAAATGTCAAATCCATACACTTATTTTCTGTCTAGGTTTATTATTTAGCCTTTATTCAATAATTTAAGATTAAAAAATAATTTTCTAAATTTTTGGGTCCTCACAATTATTACGAACTATTTTATCCTATGATTAATCTATTATTTAATCCATAAAATATTTGTAATCATTTTTTAGGTCATTTGATAACTCGAAAAGGAATTATATAATACCATATTTTTATTTAAGATTATAATCCATTATTGAATAGCTTTAGAAATGTCAAAATATAATTTATGAAATTAAATAACAGATTAATCATATGATAAAATAGTCTGTAATTAATGGTACTAAATTAATATAAATAGTTATATTCCAATCTATTTTTGCAAACAAACATTGCTAGAGAGTACATTTCAGAAGTTATTGGCAGTTTCTAACCAATCTCAACTCTGAACACACATACTCCAACTTTGAATGGTAAGTAGTCTAACAGCAATAACCATAACACTCGAGCCACCACTATTTTATTGGCAATAAAAGAAGTTATCGGTTAGCATTGGAAGGGGAAAAACTTGTTTACATTAATTATTGGAAATTGATTTATGTCATTATTAGTTTTAGGATGAAATTAAATTGTAACTATCGTAAAATTATTCTAAGTCATAAGATAAAATAAATTAGTACGATGTTGTTTTTAGTTCTCTCTATCCTATGTATAAAGATACCTCGATATTTAATTTGTTATCATATGTAGGACTTTTAATTACTACTCCCTCCGTCCCTTAATAAATGTCATTTTAGATAATTTCATTTTCCCCTAATTATTTGTCGTTTTATATAATTTAGGAGAATTAACTACAATCTTTTCAAATTTACCCCCATGAAAAAGTATTATAAATTAGAGAGGGAATGAGATAAGTATAGTAATTATGAGAATTTAAGGGTATTATATACAATTGATATTATATTTAATGTTATATAATCATTTTCTTAATTTTTGTACACAACTCTAAAACGACATATATTATGGAACGAAGGGAGTATGCCACTACAAGAAAAAGGCTTAATTTCGACGGAATAGTCCGTCAGAAGTAAACCTATTTCGTCGGACTTAGTCTATTTCGTAGGGAATATTCCATCTAAAAATTGGTCGTATATATACACGGTAAAGACAAGGTCCGTCGAAGAATTCGTTGAAAAACACATATCTTTGACATAATTAAATTCGACTGAATTTCGTCGAACATAAGATATTTGCGATGGAAAATTTATGACGAAATTAAACCGTCGAATATAAGCTGCGCTTATTTTCGACGGAACAATCCCTCGAAAATACGACATTTCTGACGAAAAATATGATTTTTTTAAAAACTACGTAAACACTAATTTGGACGAAAATTTCCTCGGAAATAATCTATTTTCAACGAAAAATATAATTTTAAAAAAATATATTAAAACATTAAAACTGATGGAATATCCGTCGGAAATACCTTATTCCGTCGAGAATAATCAATCTTTTTAAATTTTTGTTTGCAAATTCCAAGTTTAAAATCCATTGTTGTATATGTAACCTGCCTAACACATACAGACAGTAATATATTTCACATTCAACACATCACTAAAAACATGTATTATCTCATCATCAACAACATAACTAAGCTAACAGTTGCATATATAAGCTAACAATTACAAATGATCTACTAATTCATAAAAAAAATACAAATATAAGCTAATGTCCCATAAATTATATACAATATGATTTACAAAATTTGTATAGACTCAACTAGACTACAAATGAATAAAATGAATACAAATGAACTATAAACTAGTAGGAGAATCATCATCGGGCGGGGGTGGACGACGATGTTGCTCTGGTGTATGAAAATCAGCGTCGTCGTCTCCCAGGTCGCCATCGCCAGTCCGCTCGCCATCGCCACCCTATTAATAGAACTAAAAATAAAAATCATTATCCCTTATATATGTGAGAATTAAAGAAAAGCTGTTAAATGAAAACAAAATAACATACATAATACCTGAGTAGGCGGGGGCTGACGAAAAGCCTGCTCTAGGAGGGTAATCCCCATCCGGAGCATCTCACCGCTCAACACGTCGAACTGCTCATGTGGTAATCTCGTACTCTCTGCGAAGGCCCCTACTAAAACCTCCTGAGCGAGTTGGTGAAGACGAGAATTGCTAGGCAATTTTTGACCAAGAAAAACAGGATCAGTATGGAACCTATCCGACACCACTGCTATCAGCCTCTGGAATAACTCGTCGTCCAAGCCAGCGCCCATATGAGATGGTCCAACAGATGCTCTAGAATGCTAGTGTTGATGTTGGGATTTTTATTTGTCCCTTTTTCTATTCTTATCTTTTGGTGTTCTCATGTTAGGTCAGATTTGTTGAAAAAATAAGTTATGAAAAGGTCCGACATGTATATGTCGACGATTGGACTATAAGAGTCGCCAGTTAGTTTTTTAAATGGTTGTACCAACACAACCGAGAAAAGGTTTGCACATTGACCCAGTGATGTAGCACTCCTTAATGGGTCTGTGAAATTGAGATTCGTTAGGGTCTGAGAATTTGATTATGCGGAGGGAATGTGTTAGGCACCCCCCCGACATCCGTGTTGCCATGGTGACCGTCACATTTCAATTAAAATGTTATATGGATGTATGTGTGTGTGTGTGTGTGTGTGTGGATCAATGTGTAATTTTTTAGAAGTAGTGTTATGCCTCGTTTGCACCTATATACAAAGGGTTTGAATTTTGTATAAAAGTTCAATTTTAACAAGATATAGCAATGACGTTTTATAAAAGAAATTTTTTCAAGCCCTAATGCTCAATAGTAATTGAGGCCTTTGATACTTCCATTTTATTATGGGTTCGGCTAGATTGTTTTTATTTTTTGAGATACGAAGCATCTTCGAGAAAATAATATACATAACAGCGCCGAACTCCTTATGGGCATAAGAGCCATCTAAGAAAATTCAACACTGTGAATAATTTACAAGCCGTGTACAGCTGAAAATGTACATCACGGGAACTGAATTTAGATTTAGTAAACTGAATCTGTGATCACATAATTCCTAGGCTCGCATGATGTAGCAATTTGTATGAAAGCTGTAAACAGTTATATATATAAAGGCCATATATATATATATATATATATATATATATATATATATATATATATGGGTGTGTGTGTGTGTGTGTGTGCAGATAATCAACCACCACGAAGCACCTCCATGGAGGATTAAAAATATAAATAAAGCAGTAAACCAATCAACCACCACGAAGCACCTCCATGGAGGATTGAAAAATATAAATAAAGCAATAAAACGATCAACCACCTTGAAGTAAACTTTAGGCAAGACAAAAATATAAATAAAGCTATAAAAGGCCACGAAGTAAACTCCTGGCCATACTGAAATGTGTGTGTATATATATATATATATATATATATATATATATATATATATATATATATATATAAGCGATAAATATATATATCGTGAATTCGTGGTCGAGGATATATATATGTATATATATATATATATATATATATATATATATATATATATATATATATATATATATATTAATATATATACAAAAAGAAATAAAAGCCACGGACCGAAGTCCGGGCATACACACGTTGCAAGACTCTCAACGTGAAGAATTGTGTTTGCCCAATAGTGGAGAAAGGCTTTAAAATGTGTAAGAAGGCTTACAGTGGACTGCCAAAGAAGACTTCAATAGCTTTAAATGGATGAACACTCAGCTCCCGCCGATAAAAATATAGCCAAATATAAGCTCACAAGTGTTTGAAATGAGAAAGCACTCAGTTTAGGGTATGTGCAGAGCAAATTGGACAGGGCTTCCTTACCTTTTCTCTATGCAAAATGGCTGCCTCAAGCCCTCTATTTATAGACGGGGGAGCTGCAGATGCACCTACGACTGCCCGACCTGCCCCGGGCTCCGCGGGTCCCGTTGTCTCGAAGTACGTGCATGCGTGCAACGTGATGTCCGCTCAAACTTTCAAAACTTCAATTCGGGCATATGATTGAGGTGTATAAGACCTTTTTCGGCATTCTATTATCGAGAGCTACACAATGACATGGGATTAGAGGTTGTACGAAGTTAAGAAGATGGGGCCATGCCCTTGGTCTTTAGGCTTCAAATTCTATCCGGTGTGTTTTCTCGTGTAGTAGTCACTCGGGATTGGAACTCCTTGGTTCTTGTAGGACATGTCTATATAGAATGTATGTTTGAATGTTGTTTAGACAACGCAATGGGGGATTGAGATGGCAAAATGATGATTCTTCCCCTCACCGGGGTTATCTCCGATTTAAGCTGATTTAGTAGTCGTTGCTCAGGGTTATCTTTGAGATTGGGCTTCTGCAGGTGTTAACCTTCCTCAGGGTTGTCTCTGAGGTGTGCTTGAATTCCCAGGGTTATCTCTGGGCTTGGGGAATGAGTGCCTCAGGGTTATCGTCGAGTATTGAAGCTGATCGCATGGGTTTAAAACAAGCATTTCTGGGGTTATCTCCGAAACTGCAACGGCACTCCTCGAGGTTATCTCCGAGGTTGATACTATCTTTCCCGATATTGTTTTCAGGACTGAGACTGAGTTTCTCGGGGTTATCTCCGAGATGAAACGATCTTCTCCGATGTGATTTTTGGTATTTGAACTGCATTCCTTAGGGCTATCTCCGAGGTTAAAATTGAAACTCCCGGTGTTGTTTCTAGGACTGAGCTGGATGTCTCAGGGTTATCTCTAAGATGGTAATAACTGAATATCCCAGGGTTATCTCTGGGATTGAACTGAGTTGTCTTTCAGGGTTATCTCTAAAAGACGATTTTACCCTCCTACAATGTTAGTAACAAGTATGCAAAAAATTTGGAGTGTCTACAGATGCCCCTCTTTATCATATTCATGCAATGCAATGGCATGGATAGGATAAAGAATAATAGACACTTGAAATGTAACAAGATAATCATGATGCAATATACAACAACATGATGTATGTGGTTTGTTGGATTGTTCTCCAGCATGGTGGGATGATTGCCGGCTCCCCTTGACTTCTACCAAGATAATCATGATCACTCTGATAAACTGTTTGGACATGTGATCCAAAGCTACCATGAACTTTCAGGATGTTGGCATTGGGATTATCACCAAAGCCCTTAATCCTTGATACAGACTTTCACTGAAGATGTATCTCTCATGTACAAGAGACTCTATGGGGATATGTTTTATCTGTTGAGGATATGTATAACATATTCCATCATCGGTCCTTCTCGATGAGGATGATCTGTCCGAGTTACTGCCAACAGTCTGCATTGTCATGATTGCCTAACCTTCGCTGATATGTTCATTAACGGATGGGATCTTGCTGGAGAATACTATCAAGGCTGCTTGACCTTCGTTATCGTATGTATCAATGGCTGAGTTGAATAGAGTTTCTGCTGGGAAGTAAGGTTTTGGGGTTAAACCCTCGAATTGATGGCATCAGACCTTTTTGAGGTATTGTCGGATGTAGTTTGTAACAGCTGTGATCATCGATATAGTAAATCCTGTGTTTGGGCGAATACTAATGAGTGATATGTAAAGCCAAAACTTGACCCATGAACATCAGGATTTCAGTCTATTCTGCTCAGTTGCATAACATTTTTATTCCTAATTTGGCCTTTTCAGCTTATGAAAACTCCTTTGCAACTTGGACTTGATCGAGCCGGAGGGGTGAGACCCACCCAGGGGAGCTGCAGGTATGCCTACGGCCAACCATAGGTGGATTTAAATGCCCTATTGCTTTTATAAGTCATTTTTAAGTTGCGCCACACAGGAAATCTGAGAGCTCTTCTTCAGATCTACTGAGTTCAGGCGTCTTTCTGCAAATTCTGTCATTGTACAAATGCTCTACACTGTCCTGGTAACGTATGCATGTCTTCTTTTCTAGTTTTTATCTGTTGGAAAATGACTTGTTATATGAAATGCGTATAAACACATAGTAGTGAATATGCATGCTCATATGTCTTGATAAAAATTATTCAACATAGTAAATGTTAGTATTTAACCATGCTGAACATAATGATATAAAACAAAAATTAAACTTTTGAAATAATCAAATTGGTACCTTTTTCCTGCTATTTCTTATTCTATTTGAGGACAAATGAGCAAAGGTAGTAAAGCAAAGCAATCCAGGTATTTAATCTACCGTCATGTATTGTGATTTTGATATGTTCACGCATTATAGGATGTATATGACTGCAGATATGTGTGCTACTGAATAGCCACCTAATCATGCCTATGTGCATGTGGATAGTCCTGTTTACAAAGGAGACTCTGGAAAAAAATTTCCAAAAGTCTAGGCATTGGGTAGACATGCATTTTTAACTATACTATAGGCGTATGTTAAAGTAATGCATGCATGCATTTAGTCATAAATGCATAAAAATGCTCCAGGTTAGAATTTACCACACCCTTTCTGAGGTGATTTGGAGACTTGTGTTCCAGATATCATGGATCCGAATCAGCTGAGTAGTTCCCGCAGGACCACTTCAGGTGGCGGACGAGGGCTTTTGAAGTGCCTCGACCCCTTTCAATTAGACAGGCTCGTCGTCTGGCGGAGGCGGTAATTTGACCTATCCGGATTGATGTACCGGACGTTGGGGACGAGGAGGAGGATGTACCAGTAGCGACTCTAGCTCTTGCTACTAATGTCCCCCGTAGGGATTTTCCAAGCATTCAGGTGGCTATTCCAGAGCTTCTGTGTGATTTGAGTCGCCACCCCTCAGTTTACTTGCAAGCAAATAAGTTAACAGCTGTATTTGATCTTCCTTTTTCCTATTGAGGAGGAGCAAGGATTTTGACATGAATTTGTATGTGATGTAGGTTCCCCGGCTTTATTTAGCCTTGAGGGAATTGGTTCAGCATACACTCCCAGTATTAGGCTCTGCATCCAGATTACCGAGATATTCTGCATGGTTGGGGCTTTGGGGCGTTCTTTTCCATTCTACCCCGTCGTTGTCCCTGGGGTTACCTCAGGGCATTGTCTGAGCACTGGTTTCACCAGACTCAGTCTCTCTATTTGTTAGATTGTGAGGTGATGATGACGCCGATGGATTGGTGGTTTATCACCGGTATGGAGTTTGGAGGGGTGCTAGTGCCGTGTACGGTGAATATTACCCCGACTGCCGTCAGATCCTTATTGGGAGTTTCGGCTAAGGTGCTCAAGCGCATGACAGTCTGCACGGGTCCTTTGAGTGGAGATGCTATGAGTGGGCTGTTGAGTGAGCCCATACCCGACGATGTGAGAGTCAGGGATAGCATTCTTCGACGATTGTTCCTAATGATTATCAGATGTTGCTTCATAGCTGATAACTCTTTCACGGTGTCATTCGCTTTGATCAGTGCCACTCGGGAGGTGGACCGTATTGGAGACTATGATTGAGGCTCCTACACATTTGCCTATTTCCTCAAGGGAACGCGCATACGCTCGCAGGGCTTGACAGAGGCTTGGCTAGGATTTTACCCATTTCTGCTGGTGAGTATTTCTCTTTTGATTTCCCATATACAAGTTAAGAGTGTTCACTGACAACAGGCGTTTGCCTTTGTGTTAGCAGTTTTAGGCCTATGAGAGGCTTCCCTGTTTGTGTCCTGTGAGTGTGTCAGATTCAGAGACCTGTCCACGAGGACGACGATGGCATCACTCTATTCTGGCAGAGGTTCCTGTAGCTGAGGGTTTCACCCATTGTCGCTTACAGTTGGAGTTGTTGACAGCTGATGTCTTCACTTGGATTCCCTATTCTGGGGATCACTTGGCCATAGGATTTGAGGATGGATACCCGACTGAAGTCGAGTATGTGATGTCTACTCGTTGGATTCCTCTTTTTACAGATGGAGGATGGGAGCTCTATTTAGGAGAGCGTGCTATTAGGAGCACCACGGGAGATATTCGTATACCGATCTTGCCTCCTACTAAGCGTTATTAGCCTGTGTTGCAGTCACCCGTCGATGACATCCCATTGATGGGTACTGACGGATATACTTTGTAAGAGGGTCCACGTTCTCTGGATACGTTCTATCACTGGTGGTCTCCTCGTACCATCGGATCCCAGACCTGCGCCACTCAGTTCATGGGGGATATGGTTCCTGGATCCATGATGATGACAGATTGGATGGCCTGTGTCTGAGATCCGACTCATTTGACACAGATTGACAGTTTGACTCTGCAGTTGGACTGGGCACATTTTTTCATCTGGCATTTGGGCAGAGATCCTTCAGAAGCAGATACTTTTGATCCTTCCAGCTCAGGCGCTGGCCCCTAAGGTGACCCATTTGGCTTTGCCAGTGCAGATCCTCCCTTGTATAGGCCTAACATCCCTGTTGATAGAGATCCAGTGACTCAGGAGGAGTTACATCAGGAGGATAGGATTGATGATGTAGATATTGACACCATTGTCTTCTACTGATGTGTATTCTCATTATCTCTTTTGATAGGCCTCTGTTAGATATTGGGTGGTTGTGCCCCATTCTCGCTATATCTTTTGATTGGCCTCTATTAGTAGTAGGGAGACTGTGCCCCATTTCCCAGTATTTTTAGCTGTACAGAGATGATGTATGTAAATGATGATGTACTTAGTAATGTATGTACTATTTCCATTCCCTACATCATATTTCCATCTATTATCTGTCATGCATTTATTATGTTATTCATATGTATGTATGTCCTGAGATATTCAGCATTAACCCTTGGATGGTCTTATGATACGGCCCACACAGATGTCTTCTTCGACAGTCAGCCGCATAGATCACACCCCACCTGTATTGGTGGCATCCCGTCTGAGATTCTGGTATGATAGTATGTCACCCCCAGATAGGGTGACCGTAGACCAACTACTATAGCATTCCCTGACCCTCTTGATGTTTCAGGTTCCCGCAGGCTTTATAGAAGGTATGTTGGAGCATTGGGTACCGGAGAGGCAGGTTTTTCGGTTTGGTATCCAGGAGTTGACTCCTACATTGGAGGAGTATGAGCGGTTGACGGCTTTGCCCTTAGACAGACCTTGTGCTCGTATGGCTATCGGAGATATGCACCGGCAGTTCATGACTCTCACCGGGTTACGACGTAGAGTAGTAGAGGATGAGATTACATCTGGCCATGTATTACCCCAGCGTTTCCTGATAGGCAGATTTGGCTCATTGGACAGCTATGCTCGGTACTCCGGGGATTTCACCATACCAGAGGATCAGTGGCATTTGGTCAGAGTGGATGTACTCGTGATGTGTGTAGTGGTGTATGTATACTGTTGGGTAAAAGCTATATACGCACAACACGCAAGTATACGTGGTCAACAAGTAATATAGTAATGAGTAGAGTATCGTTCCCACAGAGACAAATTAGTAAGAAACTTAACCTTACAATTACCAATTTCCTATTAATCCTAATTTTATCAAACTATCCAATTCAATGATTAAAATTATAGAAACTAAATTAAGAAATAAATAAACTACCACAAAACAATCACAAATATCAAAATATGGAATTTCAAAGAATTAATGGAGAATTAGACTCATGATTTCACTCTAAGCTTCACTCTGATTTTTCAACACCTTTATTCCAATTCAATTCACTATCCCAGTTCATTAATCAAGAACACGAATGTGGTACTAGCCACCTCTCTATGCACAAATACCGTATTAACTTAAATCCATAAATTAGATAGAAACAAGTTAAACACCTTGATCAACTAACTCACTATATCTCTATGTGAATTATAATTAAAGAAGGTCTAAGATTAAGTTCCCTATCCGATTACATGCAATGTCAAGCATATCTCAACCTTAACATTCATCAAGAATCTGCTATTCACAAAATTCATGAACACATGCTATATTAACTAAGTCTAGATTCGAATATCCTCTCTCGATTCTATACAAATCCACAAATAATTGTTGATCAGGAAATTCATAAATTCAAGCTCAAATTAATATAGATAAACTGGAAAATAGCTTATTGAACTGGAAATCAAAGTTTACAAAATCATCATTTCATATAAGGATCCACCATAAGCCTAAAATGCGAATTAGTTCATAAAGAATGAAATGAAAACTGAATAATTTAAAGGAAACATCCGGTCAATTACAATTATAGAATGAAGATGAAGAATAGTGCAAGACACCCTTCACGTAGCCTTAATCTGCAATCGTCACGAAAATCTCTTCAAAATACTCCTCTAAAGCTTGCTATAAAAAACTGGAATTGATCTTCGTATTATGCCTTGTGTGTTTTGATATCTCCCTTTCTCTCTCCCACACTTAGAATAAAAATGGCCTCAACTCAGCTCTATACCACCAATCCTAATCCAACTCTAACTCCTCTCATCGAAAGTCAAATAGGAATCTACATCCATTTCAACACCAACAAATCATTAGTCAAAGACTCCTACAGAAAATGAACTAACAACCATCCCACAATCCTATTATGATCACATTACATAAAGAATTAATAGCTCCCAACACTACCCAACTTCCAGCACAAAATTATTTTTCGCCCAGAACTGATGCCAACACAGCGCGCGCCGTGCTATGCAGTACTCTTTGACAGCGTTGGCCGCGCTACTACACCAGGAGAATTCCACGAACCAGCGCACCCCGCGCTACTCTACTACGCATCACAGCGCAGTTCGCGCTATGTAGTCAGAAGTCCAAAAATTACTTGAACACTCCTTCCAATGCTAGCATTCTGATAGGCACATAGATTATCCTATAACAAGCACAAAACCCATCAAAAGTAACATGAAAGTACTAAAAACTAATAATATAGCAAGCTAAACGAACATAAATCATACGTTAAAAACCAACACATCAAATTCCCCCAAACTTGAACATTGCTTGTCCTCAAGCAAAATGCAATGCTATGCACTAACAACTAAAACTACGAATCCAGTATTAAGATAGTAAAGATAGCTTACTCATACAGCCTCAGAAAAATTACATAAACATGTCAAACTTTATATGAAAACCAATCTGTAATTCCTTATCAATCCTTGCATCTAAAACTGTTATCACTAGTATAGTGTGTGTGTGCTCCACAACAATGTTAACTGATATAAAATCAAATTTAACACATAATAAGTCTCTTCGAAGGCATCATACAGTGTAAAGACAATCCCTTTGGGTTTACTTACTCAAGTAACAAAGGCCATAAAACTAGACAAGCACGCCACGGTGTTTATTCATACTTTCTTTTTTCTTATCTTTTTTTTCCTTCTTTTTTTTTTATAGCTTATATACCCCAAATATTCCCCCAAACTTAGGTTCTTATCTAACTTTAGCCATCACTACTTATTTTTGTCATTCTTTTATTCAAACTATCATTATCCTTTAGAATCCCATTATGTATCAATTTAAACTCAATCAATCAACAAGTTATTTTTACTATTCTATCCTTATTATCACAGTTTCAAATAGAAAAAGATCCAAATCATAACAAAAACTACATCAAGGTTCGCATACTTAGTAATGTACTTGTCTACGCAATTTCAATCTCATCATTGGCCAAGAATTAACGTATACGAGCTAATAACTGGATTCATGCAAACTACATGCAAAATAATTTTATTTTTTTTAGATAAAACTAAACTACTTATTAACTATACTAACTAACATGAGTGTTTTTAAAATCTAATTAACCAAACAGAAACATACTCGCCCAAACTTAACTCAAGTAATGTCCTCATTACGTAAAAATAAAGCAAATAAAAATATGAGGACTTCCCTGAAATCGAGTTACTGCTCGTCGTCCAAAAGAGGATATAGTGGCAGAATCGGAGGAATAGGCATGACCACTGGAGGTGCACTAGGATTGCAACGGGAAAATGCATCAGCAAGCGTGTTGAATGCATTGGCATTGTACTGATGCATTAAATCTTAATGCTGGGCCAACTACATAAATTGATTCTGTGAAGCCTAAGGGGGTTGCTCTTGCCTGGGTTCTGCTCCAACTGGTGGTGAGGGCTGTCAGATCATAATATAGCCTTCTCCATATGGATGTGATCTCGCCCCATCCCATGCTTTGTACCTCTCAATTGTTGAATGATCAATAATAGCCATCAGTTGTTGGATAGGCTCGGAAGGTTGCCACTGCACTCCAGCTTTACGGCACAGATTAGTGATTAAGAACCCACACATCAAACCTCCCGTAATACTCCCTCGTAACACCTGTTCAATGGACTCTTGAATACAATCCCCCACATTGACATTGTAGAATACAATAGAGTTGTTCACACGGAAATTGTGATGAACGATCCTATACAATAGCCGAGCTCGTGCCTTAGTTAAACCATTTTGGTGGCGAGTGGGCATTAAACGGGCACACATAAATGCATACCAAGCTTTTCCATACCGACTAAGTGCGGAGTGGGGAAAACTTATCTTTTCATTCGTTCCGGCTTGAATTACCCATTGCGTTCCTGGTTTTCATAATCTGACAATAAGCTCATCTAACTCAGGAAAACCATCTTCATATCGGTCAGTGTGTGGTGCCTCTAACCCAAAATACTCATTGATAGCATCGGCATGAAACGCCACTGGTTTACCCCGAACCATGACTACGTGATTGACATGTTCCATTGCATTGGCATAAAATTCTTTCACTATGTTAAATGTGGCTGGAAGTGGTTGTTCGACTAACTGAAACCAATTACGCTCAATAATTTACAACGCCATGTCGCCATCCAAATTGGCATTTAGCTTTAATCCATGTTTGAGCACCAAAGTTTTCTTGTCAATGGATGGATTGAATCGGTCTACTGCCCTTTCACTAACAAACCTTGTATGATTATATTGAGGCCGAGCAGTGGAGGTGGATGGGCATTGTCTTTTGTGGGAAGACATGATGATTTTGATGGTATGTTGGCTTGAAACTTGGTTCAGGACTTTTATCAAATAGTTGGCGGGCAGACTGAGTACTTTCACCAAAATTGGTTGCTTGGTGTTATCTTGCTAGCCAAATTATGATATCAAACATACACTCCTTGGGCACCCAATATCCAAGGTATTCTACTCATTTGTTATCAAGAAAAGAGAAGAAGATTGATGAAGAAGTGAGTTGTGCTAACCTTGAACAAATTTATGTTTTCCTCGTTGTAAAGAATCCCAAATTGAATGAAGTTGTGCAAAGAATGAATTAGATTTAGGATTGGAGTGTAGTGTGTGCATCTGATATGAATTGGATGATATGTATAGTTGGAGATGGGAAACCCATGTGGATTGGGAGATGGGAAGTGTATGAGTTTAATGTGAATAGAAGTTGAATAGGAGAAGGAGTGATGGGGTAATGGCATTAGTCTAGGAGTTATGGAGTTATGGGGTTATGGAAGTGTAAAGGGTGTAGGAGAAGTGGGAAAGTTGAGTGTATCAGGGAAATGAGAAATAGTTATGGCCTAAGACACGGAAATAAAATGGTTCAGCATCTGAGTTGTCTGAGCAGCGCGTCCCGCGCCGTGGATAAGCTAGAGGTAGCGCGCCCCGCGTTAGGAGGTTAGGAGGCCCTGGCATACTAGCGCGCCTCGCGCTGCATATAGGTCTTGGATAGCGCGGTCCACAATAGGGGGTGCCAGATGAGCAGTAGTGCGCTTTATGCTGTGTATGGCGCATCCAGCGTTGTGAGATCGGCGAAGTGGCGTGGCCCATGCCAGCATGGCAAGAAGGGACTGGGGTTGTAGCGCCCTACGTACTAGGCCTATGCCTTGGGGAGCACGGCCCGCGCTGTGGGGTCAGTGACTTCTTGGCTTTATATTCCTTCTTCTACACGAGAATCATCCAGAAATGAAGTCAAAATTCTATAGAAGCTTCATAATTACTACATTATAAACTACAATATAAAGAAAAATTAAAAGAGAAAGAATTTAGAGCTTGTGTTTCCTCCCAAGTAGCGCTAGTTTTAACGTCGTAAGCCCGACGGTGCCTCATATATTAATGTGCATCGGCGAGGGTAATGTTGACGGCATCCCAGTTTGAATCTCCACCCAGTAATGCTTTATCCTTTGACCATTGACCTTGAACGTCTCTAATGGATTTCAACTGTAGAGTTCGATGGCGCCATGTGGGAAAACTGTTTTGATTGTGAATGGTCCCGACCACCTTAACTTAAGCTTTCCTGGGAACAACCTCAATCGTGAGTTGAATAGTAGTACTGATTATCCCGGCTCAAACGTTTGGTGCAAGATTTTCTTGTCGTGCCATTTCTTGACATTTTCCTTGTATAGTTTAGCATTCTCGTATGCCTGAAGTCGGAATTCATCAAGCTCATTTAGTTGGAGTAGTCTCTTTTCCCCCATCGTTGCTTGATTAAAGTTCAGTTTCTGAATGGCCCTGTAGGCCTTATGTTGTAGCTCGACTGGTAGGTGACAAGCCTTTCCGTACAGTAGTTGATATGGTGACATCCCGATCGGTGTCTTATAAGCAGTTCGGTACGCCCATAATGCATCATCCAACCGGAACGACCAATCCTTTCGATTCGGGTTCACCACTTTTTCCAAAATTTTCTTGACTTTCCTGTTCGACACCTCAGCCTGCCCACTGGTTTGGGGATGATAAGACGTCACTACCTTGTGGTTGACCCCATACTTTGCCAAGAGAGATGTAAACGATTTATTGCAAAAGTGACTACCTTCGTCACTTATAATGGCTCTCAGCATGCAAAACCTCGTAAAAATATTTTTCTGCAAGAACTTGAGAACCACCTTGGCATCATTAGTCGGGAGTGCTACGGCTTCCACCCACTTTGACACATAGTCCACTGCAAGTAATATGTACTGATTTAAAAATGAGGAAGGGAATGGCCCCATGAAATCGATGCCCCATGCATCGAAAATTTCCACTTCAAGAATTAATGTATGTAGAGGCATCTCATTCTTTTTTGATATGTTACCCACCCGTTGACATCTATCACAAGTTTTAACAAATTGGTGGGTGTCTTTAAATAAAGTAGGCCAATAAAACTCGGCTTGAAGGACTTTTGCAGCTGTTCTCTCACTACCATAGTGTCCCCCGTACGCCGACGAATGGCACTCATGCAGTATGTTCTTCACTTCACTGTAGGGCACACACCTTCTAATCATTTTGTCGGCGCACTGCTTGAATAAATAAGGTTCATCCCACATGTACCAATTTACGTCATGAAGAAACTTCTTTTTCTGTTGTCTTGTGAGATCAGGTGGAAGAACGTTGCTCACTAGATAATTTGCATAATCCACATACCAAGAAAATTCAGCATTTATCCCAAATAATTGCTCATCCGGGAATGATTCGTTGATTTCACACTTGTCCTCTTTTAATTTCCCTTGCTTTTCCATCCTAGTCAAGTGATCGCTGACTTGATTCACCGTCCCCTTTCTATCCTTTATTTCTAGATCAAACTCTTGAAGAAGAAGAATCCATCGAATAAGGCGTGGTTTAGCTTCTTTTTTCATAATTAGATACCAAATAGCCGAATGATCCGTGTAGACTATCACCTTAGTCCCGATCAAGTATGCCCATAATTTGTCAAACGCATATGCCACTGCAAGAAATTCCTTTTCTGTAGTTGTATAATTCATTTGAGTCTCTGTGAGTGTCTTGCTTGCATAATATCTGGCGTGAAATACCTTCTCTCGACGTTGACCCAAAACAGCCCCAACCGCATAATCGCTTATATCGCACATCAGCTTGAAAGGCATATTCCAATCCTGTACGATGATCACGGGGGCTGTAGTTAACTTCTTCTTCAACAACTCGAAAGCTGACTTACATTCCTCATCAAAATTAAACACAGAGTCCTTTTCTAAAAGATTGCACAAAGGTTTTGCAATTTTAGAGAAGTCCTTTATAAATCTTCTGTAGAAACCAGCATGTCCCAGAAAACTTCTAATTCCCTTTACTTAGCTTCGTGGAGGCAGTATCTCGATGGTTTCCAGCTTAGCCATGTCAACTTCCAGTCCTTGAGCCGATACCTTGTGGCCCAAAATTATGCCCTCCTCAACCATGAAGTGGCATTTTTCCCAGTTAAGTACAAGGTTCGTATCCTTGCATCGTTGTAACACCATTACCAAATTCCCTAGGCAAGTATCAAAGTTATCCCCATAGACCAAAAAGTCGTCCATGAAGACTTCCACATTTTTTGTCCACCATGTCTGAGAAGATGGCCATCATACACCGTTGAAAGATAGCAGGTGCATTACATAACCCAAATGACATTCTCCTAAACGCGAATGTGCCGTAAGGGCACGTAAATGTAGTCTTCTCTTGATCCTCAAGAGTGATGACGATCTGGTTATAGCCCGAGTATCCATCCAATAAACAGTAGTACTCATGTCCCTCCAATCTATCCAACATTTGATCGATAAATGGCAGTGAAAAATGTTCTTTTTGGGTTGCCTTATTCAACTTTCTATAATCCGTGCAAACCCTCCAACCTGTCACTGTTCTTGTAGGTATTAACTCGTTATCCTCATTCTGTACCACAGTCATTCCTCCCTTTTTAGACACAAACTTAACCGAACTAACCCACTTACTGTCAAAAATTGGGTAGATGATACCGACATCCAACAATTTCAGAATTTCCTTCTTTACAACTTCCTTCATAATGGGGTTAAGTCGTCCTTGTTGCTCCACCGTCGATTTTGGATCGTCTTCCATCAGAATCTTGTGCATGCAAAACGAAAGGCTGATTCCCTTGATATCAACTATCATCCATCCTATCGCTGATTTATGTTCCCTAAGCAACCTCAGCAACTTTTCTTCCTACAAATCGTTAAGTGCAGCATAAATAATCACAGGTAAAGAATTTGAATTCCCCAAATACGCATACCTGAGGTGTTTAGGGAGTGGCTTAAGTTCCATAGTTGGTAGCTCCTCCAATGATGGTTTCATCCTTGTTGTGGCTTTCTCCTCCGTATGTAATGGTTCAAATGGTGCTCTGAAGCGGCTAACTCGTGGCAATGAATCTAACATCTGCAAGTAGTTCACAAATTCTGGGTCATCGAACTCTTCATCCCCCAATAATGTTGTTTCCAATGGATCGTTGACCAAACTCTTGCCCATATCTTCACTAATAATCTGCTCAACTATATCCATCTTGAAACATTCTTCCTCATCCGTAGGGAATTTCATGGCCTTAAACACGTTAAATTTGATTTCCTGATCTTGGACCATCATAGTAAGTTCACCTTTTCGTACGTCGATGAGTGTCCTACCTGTAGCCAAGAAAGGTCTCCCTAGGATAATCGGGATGTTCTTGTCCTCCTCAAAATCCAGAATAATAAAATCTACGGGGAATATAAACTTATCCACTTTAACCAATATATCCTCTACTATGCCTCTCGAATATGTGAATGACCTATCCGCCAACTGTAATGAAATATTCATAGGCTTTGGCGCGGGCAAACCCAATTCTATGTATACTGACAATGGCATAAGATTCACACTCGCCCCCAAATCATATAAACACTTATTAAAAGACATGTTCCCAATCGTGCATGGAATAGTGAAACTCCCCGGGTCTTTCAGCTTTTGTGGCAACTTCTACTGTAACACCGCACTACATTCATCTGTTAATGCCACTGTTTCACAATCTTCCCATTTCTTTTTCCTTGACAGAATCCCTTTCATAAACTTCGCATAACTCGGCATCTGCTCTAGGGCTTCTGTAAACGGGATGTTAATCTGAAGTTTCTTGAAAACTTCCAAAAACTTTGCAAATTGCTTGTTTAATTTCTGTTTTTGTCCCTCTACTGAAACGGTGGTGGAGGATATACAACTTGCTTATCGTCTAACTTTGTTTTCTCACTTTGCTTATCCTCACCCTTGTTTCCTTCAACCACTTTACTATCATCAACTTTTTCATCTGATATCGCTGAATTTTCTGCATCTTTACCAACGAGATGTTTTTCACTCCTCAACGTAATTGCCTGACACTGTTCCTAGTTTCCCTTCAAATTTCTCTCGGTATCACTCGATAGGGTCCCTTGTGGCCTGTTATTTAATGATAAGGCAATTTGCCCCATCTGATTTTCTAAATTCTTGATGGCCATTGCTTGGTTTTTCATTGCTGCCTCATTGTTTGTTATGTACTTCGACAACAACTCCTCTAAATCTGGTTTTCTTTCCTAATGTTGAGCCGGTTGTTGGTTATTCTGAAAACCAAGGGGATATGATGGTCGTGGAGCTTGGTGTTGCTGATTATTATTCCACGAGAAATTTGGGTGATTCCTATTCCCTTGGTTGTAATTATTCTGGTACAAATTCTGAGGAATCCTGTTGTAGCTACCCATGAATTGCACGGACGCTGGGTTGATTGCGCATTGATCTGTAGGATGCTCACCTGCGTACAATTCACATACGACTGCAACTTGTTGTACCTGTGCCTGTGTCTGTGTCTGTGTCCCCGACATTGCATCCAACTTATTAGACAGTGCTAAAATCTGCGCTTGTATTGCCGTTACACCATCTACTTCTAACACTCCAACCACCTTTGCCTGTGTCATTCTTGCTGTGGGCCACTGGCAGTTGTTAGCCGCCATGGTCTCAATCAAATTGTAGGCCTCCTCATAACTCTTAGCCATGAATGCTCCACCCGACGCTACATCAATACTGGTCCTGAGATTCCCATGTAGTCCGTTATAGAAAGTGTTAATTTACAACCACTTAGGTAATCCATGATGAGGGCACTTTCTGAGTAACTCCTTATATCTCTCCCATGCCTCATATAGCGATTCCCCATGTTGCTGCTCAAACATTGTTATCTCATTCCTCATTTTTGCAGTTTTTGCCGGTGGAAAAAATTTGGCAAGGAATTTCTGAGCTAAGTCTTCCCATGTAGTTATCGATCCCGGTGGTAGAGAGTGTAACCAACTCTTCGCCTTGTCCCGTAAGGTGAATGGGAACAAGCGAAGTCTTACCGCATCATCCGACACCCCATTATACCTGAAGGTGTCGCAAATCTCCAGAAAGCTGACTAGATGTTCATTCGGATCGTCATTTGCCAATCCCCCAAACTGAACTGAATTATGGATCATCTGAATCGTCCCAGGCTTGATTTCAAATGTATTTGCAGTAATTGCGGGCCTGGTGATGCTCGACTGCAGTTCAGTCACCTTGGGTGTGGCGAAGTCCCTTAACGCTTTTTGATCTTCAGCTGCCATTGCCTCTTCTTTTTCAGAATTTTCATAGTCTTCCCTTGTTTCCTTGATCCACTTACTTAACCTCTGAAACCGTCTCTCAATGTCGTCCTCAAAAGGAAGCAACTCTAGATTTTTGGACCGAGTTTGCATAAACTTCTTCAAAAACCTAAAATAAGAGGAACAAAACGAAAATAAAAATTATTTAAGTAAAACTGGACTAATTAAACTGATATTGTAAAAATATTAAGATCTATACTAAATTATCCCCGGCAACGGCGCCAAAAACTTGTTGGGGAAAATCTAATTACGCACAACATGCAAGTATACGTGGTCAACAAGTAATAAAGTGAAAGTAGAGTATCGTTCCCACGAGAAATTGTTTAATAAAAAATCACCAAGTACTAACCTGTAACTAACTCAATCTTATTTAAACGAATGAATTTCAAATTATATAAATTAAATTATTTAATTACACTAATTCTAATTACCACTAATTAAAAATCAAATTACGGAGATTTAAGATCACAACTTACTTATTGCTTCATTTAAGTTAACACACTTCTCATCAATTATTTTCTATCCTGAATTGTTAATCAAGAACACTAAAGCAGATAAAACCACCTCTCGATGCATAATACCCATACTCACTTAAATCCACAGATGATAGAATTAAGCAAGACACCCTAATTAACTAATCTACTATATATCTATGTGAATTATAATTAAAAAGGATTTAAAGCACAAGTTCTCTATAAGATTACATATGGCGTAAAGGCATATCTCTATCCTAAACACGAATCATGAATTCCATCTATGCAGAAATCACAAAGACATGCCATCATGATCAGATCTAAATCTATACTTCATCTTTCGAGTTCATATAGATTATCACGGTAATTGATGGCCAATCAATTAAACAATTAAGTCCAAATCACAATAGACAATCCTCACAATAGAACATAATAATTGATAGCGAAGCATATTAAAATAAACTACACAATAACATCCATTGTAATCTCAAATAAAGAATTAGTTCATTGAATTAAGACTAAGAATCCACACTTGAATACACATTAAAAGATAAGAATAAGATTAGAGTGAAGAATAAATCTGTTATCAGCAAATCTTCATCTTCCTCAAGCTCCTGCTCTTGATCTTCAATGGTCTCCAAGTTTCTTCAACCTCTAACTCTAATAAGAACTAGAGTTTTGATCCTAATCTATTCTAATCTAATATAATGGAATCCTCTAAAACTAGCCTATATATCCTCTCTTTTATGCCTCTCATCATGTATTTATAGTTTAATGGATACCCTAGCAAGTTAGGCAACTAAGAATCCTATTCTAACTCAAATTGGACACCAAATAACCCACAACAGCTGTCCCCTCACCGACCGGTGTGCCCCACGCTATTCCTAGGCCATTTTGGGCTCGCCTCGCGCTATAGTGGCAGAGATTCTGGTGGCCCGGCGCGCCCTGCGCTACTCGTAGTTCATTTATAGTGCGGGCCGCGCTACTCTATTTTTTGCTACGACGTCTTTTTGTAAAATGGCCATAACTTTTGATTCGGGAAGAGTTACGAGGCCCGTCACCTATCAAATCGAAGATATCGACAAGCTCTACAATTTTTATTCTTTGAGAATTGACAGATTTGGATTGGATCAAGGTGGAAATCGGGCATGAAGTAGATGCTATATAAATTGCAAACATGAGAACTCTTAGCTTTAATCTTCGTTGATAAAAAGGTCATAACTCTAACATCGGAACTCCGATTGGGATGATTCAAGATGTTCTAGAAATCTAAGAAGTAGATCTACAATAAAATCTAAGTTCCAAGCCAAGAACATGCATCCAACTTTGTGTTAAAAGCCCAACAATCTTCCCTTCTTGTATTTGCGTGCATATTTTAATCCAAAAGATGTTTGAATTGCTTTTCCTTGCTTTTTCATGTTAATGTTGTGTCATAGCCTACAAAATAACATAACATGTATGAAATGCACACACAATGCATACAAAGTAACTATGAAACATAGGTTTAAACAACTAATTCAAGTAATAGGTACCAGATAAGTAGGTATAAAACCAACTTATCTTCTTGGGTAAAATCTATATACGCACAACACACAAGTATACGTGGTCAACAAGTAATATAGTAATGAGTAGAGTATCGTTCCCACAGAGACAAATTAGCAAGAAACTTAACCTTACAACTATCAATTTCCTATTAATCCTAATTTTATCAAACTATCCAATTCAATGATTAAAATTATAGAAACTAAATTAAGAAACAAATAAACTACCACAAAACAATCACAAATATCAAAATCTGGAATTTCAAAGAATTAATGGAGAATTAGACTTATGATTTCACCCTAAGCTTCACTCTGAATTTCCAACACCTTTATTCCAATTCAATTCACTATCCCAGTTCATTAATAAAGAACACGAATGTAGTACTAGCCACGTCTCTATGCACTAATACCGTATTAACCTAAATCCACAAATTAGATAGAAACAAGTTAAACATCTTAATCAACTAACTCACTATATCTCTATGTAAATTATAATTAAAGAAGGTTTAAGATTAAGTTCTCTATCCGATTACATTCAATGTCAAGCATATCTCTACCTTAACATTCATCAAGAATCTGCTATTCACAAAATTTATGAACACGTGCTATATTAACTAAGTCTAGATTTGAATATCCTCTGTCGATTCCATACAAATCCACAAAGAATTGTTGATCAAGCAATTCACAAATTTAAGCTCAAATTAATATAGATAAACTGGAGAATAGCTTATTGAACTAGAAATCAAAGTTTACAAAATCATCGTTTCACTTAAGGATCCACCATAAGCCTAAAATACGAATTAGTTCATAAAGAATGAAATAAAAACTAAATAATTTAAAGTTAACATCCTGTCAATTACAAATATAGAACTAAGATGAAGAATAGTGCAAGACACCCTTCACGTAGCCTTAATCTGCAATCGTCACGAAAATCTCTTCAAAATACTCCTCCAAAGCTTGCTATAAAAAACTAGAATTGATCTTCGTATTATGCCTTGTGTGTTTTGATATCTCCCTTTCGCTCTCCCACACTTAGCATAAAAATGGCCTCAACTCAGCTCCATACCACCAATCCTAATCCAACTCTAACTCCTCTCATAGAAAGTCAAATAGGAATCTAAATCCATTTCAACACCAACAAATCATTAGTCAAAGACTCCCACAAGAAATGAACTAACAACCATCCCACAATCCTATTATGATAACATTACATAAAGAATTAATAGCTCCCAACACTACCCAACTTCCAGCATAAAATTACTTTTCGCCCAGAACTGATGCCGACACAGCGCACCCCGCGCTATGCAGTACTCTTTGACAGCGTTGGCCGCGCTACTACACCAGGAGAATTCCACGAACCAGCGCACCCCGCGCTACTCTACTACGCATCACAGCGCAGTTCGCGCTATGTAGTCAGAAGTCCAAAAATTACTTGAACACTCCTTCCAGCGCTAGCATTCTGATAGGCATATAGATTATTCTATAACAAGCGCAAAACGCATCAAAAGTAACATGAAAGTATTAAAAACTAACAATATAGCAAGCTAAACGAACATAAATCATAGGTTAAAAACGTACTCATCATATACATACCACGGTATATGGATGAGCTGGACATCGGTATTATCATGGCAGTGAGAGCTCTCAGGGAGGGTCATACCATCATTTTGATGATTATGGCAGAGACGTTGAGGTCGATCACGTTTTGCAGCACCTACCCTATAGGGGTATTTACAGGAAGCTCTGTCATATTATACATGTGGTTTATGTCACACTTGAGGCCGATCGACACTTTTTGACGACATGGGTACTGTTTCACCCATGATATAGCTATGTCTTACTCCTTTCAGCCATTAGAGTGTATAGACGCTATGTCTTGGTCAGTATTTTTGGTAGGGATCAAAGATCTGTTTGGCATCCTACCGTGTACAGGGCTCAGTCCACCCTATAGCTTCATTACTCATGCTCCGAGCATGGATTATTTCCTTCTGGTTGGTTTGAGGGGCATGACTACCTACCACCCACTGGCTGTGATGTCACAATTTGACCAGTTTTAGGACTTTCATCCTTTTGAGGGGGCGTTAGGTTAGCGTTTAGCTTCTCGCCACTTATCAGTAGAGGACCGATCTCGGGTGTATGCCTATTGGGATCAGTGTGAGAGTGCTGCATTTTCTGTTAGCTATCCGGGCTGTTCGTCAGAGTATTCTGCGTGGATGGAGACAGAGACTTCATCGGTACGGTAGTATCCACAATGTCGAGTATTGATTTAGATGGTGGAGAGCCCTTGGAGGACATTGATTCTCACACTAAGGAGGAGCCATTCACTGGGTTGCCAGCAGCTCTTATAGATTCTCCCAGTACTTCTGTAGCTGTAACTCCTCTTTCAGAATATTTAGTGTAGAGTTTGCATTTGATGACCTTCGAGAGAGATCAGGCTAGGGCATTGATGTTGACCGCTCTTGATGGGAGAGATGTCGTTCTATTAGAGAGAAACGATACCTTAGCTCGTATAAATACCGCTATTGTTGAGCGGGATGAGGCCAGACTAGCCAGAGATGCAGTGATATTTGAGCGAAATAACGCCATATATGCCCGGGATGTAGTCGTTACAGACAGTACCACAGTGAGGTCCCTTACTACTGACATCATTACAGAGATGAGTGTATATATTTATGAGCACAGTGTCACCATACAAATGGCTATAGATCTGTTAGCTCGCGTAGAGACCCCTGTACAGGAGATCACAGTGCTACCTCCTTCTTCTGAGAGGGATGCTATGTTAGACTTGATAGCTCGCATATACACTGACTTGTAGATGGGCTTGTATTTTCCTGCACAGACTAGCTTAGCCATTTTGTCATGTACAGTTCATATTGTATATATCAAATAACATTATATATAGTAGGGAAAATATATTTTGGATTACTTCCCTTTTAGTTATGCATTGTTACTTGCTCGATATTTGCCTGTTTCTTCAGGGCTTGTGATCTCGATGTATTCTAAATTCCTCCTTGATGGATGGACATTAAGATGTCTCCGGATCTTTTAGAATGGATCATTGATCTGTATGTATCCTCTACCTTTTTTGGTGTCTTGGGACTGGTTTCTGTATGTAGATGTGAACAGGAGTATGGCTGTCCTCTCTAAGGTTAACCGCACCACAGATGGTCGCCGATACTCCTTTATATGCGGGAGCCCAGTTAGTTCCATCTCTTATGGATTGGTGTTTCTCTTTGAGGAGCAACCGCAGCTTAGATGGTTGCCGATTCTCCCGTTTACATGGGGAGGTCAGGTAGTTCCATCCCTTTGGTATGAAGCCAATGAAATGTAGTGGATTAAAGATTGATCCCAGTACCGTTGACAAGTGTTTGTGTTTTGGTAGGGGGTTAGACCGAACCATGAGTGGCTGCCTACGTACTCCTATTGAAGAGGAGATCAGGTCTGCGTAGTTCAAACCTGGTGTAAGAGGTGCAACGCTGTATGTGGCAAAAAGGTGTAAAGATGTTTTGGTTTTTGTAATAATAAGGGTGTAGAAATGTTTTTATTGTTTTTATTTTATTACGATCGGGCCATATAAAATATGGCTGCCTACGTACTCCCGTGTATCAAGGAGATCAGGTCGGCGTAGTTTGCCCCATGTTCAGGACGGTTTATAGCCAATGAAAAGTTTGATCCCATGTTCAGGATAAACTGCAGGGAAAAAAGTTTAATCCCATGTACAGGACAAACTGCAGGTGTGAAAAAGTCTTATCCCTAGTGGGGTAAGACTGCAGGTGTGAAAGGTTCAATCCTTGGTGGGATAACTAGAGTTGAGTAAGGTCAAAACCAAGTTGAAAGAAGGATCTGGCGATCCAAAACCAGGCTACTGATTAGAAAAATGCGTTTATCCTTAATGGGGTGAATGAGTGTAAAGAGCAGTTGTATGTAGTGAAGGGTTAGAAAACTTGAAATGATTGGGGATATGATGATCCAACACTAGGATGTTTGCTTGATGGTAACCTCAAATATAGTGTCGTTTTCACGATGTCCGAGTTGATGAGCTGTGAAAATTCATCGCCGTCTATTTCTTATAATCTGATAGCACCTCCTGTCAATACCTCCTCGACAATAAACGGGCCTTCCCAGTTGGGGGTAAATTTTCCCTTAGATTGATCTTGGTTGTCAATGATCTTTGTAAGACCCCAACTTTTTTATAAATAAAATCGAATTTCCTCTAATTATTATTTTGAATAATAAGGTGTTAATTTGATATAATGCTTTGGTTATGGGTGAAATGTTCAAATTTTGCAAAATAAGCAAGTGGTTATAAAATATACATTATTGTCGGGGAATATTCATTTGGTCGTGGAATATTCTTGCTACGGAAAATATTCGTACGATGGCGCAGCCATTTGTGGACTCCATAACGAAAAACGGTCGAATGAAGAAAACGACAAATTTTAGTTTTTATAAATAACGGCGTAGTTGTTACCATTAATACTATTGGAATACCCGTTAACACTGTTGGAATACCCGGTGGTTAAAGTACAGTAATACGCGTGGTTGCAGAGTAGCACATAGTATTGCACAGTATTGTTGAATTATTGATCCTTACGTAAGAATGCACTACTTAATAATTATTACAGTGATTATTGTTCAATATTTTATTTTATTGATTCAGTAATTGTTGCATTGATATTTTATATTATTGTTGTTTCAATAATTGTCATTGCATAGTATTTTCCATTATCAGATCAATAATTCATATTATTTGAATAATATTATTATATAACATTATTGGCAATGTCTAAGGAGAGATTTGGTCACCTAATTGCGCGCCAATAAGAAGAAATTCTTATCGAAAAGCCCCTTCTTTCCTGGGAACAACCTGGTTGTCATAATTGTGATTTTGTAATATTATTTGTGAATAATTAAGTATTGATTTATATGATAAGAAAATATTTATTCTATGTGGATGGATAGGAAAATATTTATTTTGTGTGGATATAAATGAAGAAATTAATGTTGAGGTGTTTTATCAGTATTTTTGTCGGAATAGAGATGTTGAAAATCGTCCGTATGTGGATTTCGGTCATTTTCGTTTGAAATTTGGAAAAACTTAAATCTACAAAGTTCTAGAGAATTTAATTTCCTATGGAATGGACATAGAATTCATATTTTTCTGATAAAAATGCTATTTATTATGAATTATTGAAGTTACGGAAATACATATTTTTATTAAAATTATAGGTGAGACCCACTTTTGTCCTTTGCTTATAAAATGTGCTGAATTAATGATTCAAATGTGTTGGGCTGATAATTTTGTTCAAAGTGGCGTGCGTAGAAAAATTATATTAATATTTTATTAATTTAGTCTGCTTTGGCGTTCTAGTATTTTTCTATAAATAGGGTGCTCAGTTAGAATTGAAAATCACACCAGAAACATAAGTTTTCTCTCCATATATTATCTAGCGTATTTTGTGAGTATTTAGATACTTTGAGAGTTGCTATTCAGTACAAGTTTCCTTCAGCCTTATACCTAATATTTCAGCCTGAAGTACTGTTCTTTTGAGGTAAGGTGTAACGTCCACGAATTTGAAAATCCTTATTAATTAAATATGTGATTTAATTTTAATAAGTTAGCTTGGTGAGTTTATTTAAACCTTATGTGGCTATGTGAATTTATGAAATGATTAAAGGGAGTCACTAATAATTTGTTTAAATTAGTGGACTAACCCTAAGGTTTAATATCAAAGACTTGATAAGATCATTAATTAAATATTCAAGTTATTTGAATATAGTAGCAAGAGCTGAATATGTGGATTAATTGTAATTATGAGTAATTAATTGATAATGTGTTAATTAATAATTATTATGAATAAATAATGATTAATGTGTAAAAGATTAATAATTTATAAAATGAGTATATGTTTACTTGATTAATTTGTGCAAAATAGGAAACCTTTATTATATGGTAGCTAACTATATATTTTATGTAGTACAAGGTGGCACATTAATATGTCTATATATTATATATATAGACTACATAGTAAGAGTTATTTGCATTCATGTGAGTTGCATGATAATATTGTTATATGATATAAAGTGTGTGGGTAAACATTCATGTATATCCTATTGACATATAATAATATCAATTGTTAAATTAATAATGATTTCATTAAGTTATTATGATAATAACAGTCATGGTAATAGAAAATGTACATGGATTATATGTATGTGCACTACTTGATACCTTATAATTAGGAAATACATTGTATGCTCTTTAAATCATTATAACCTATGTTGTATGAATTGAATGGTGTATACATATTTTATAACCAAATTTTATATTATGTGTATATAAGGTAATAGCCAAGTGTGGCATTTCATTTTGCAAATGCAGAGAATTCTCTTATCCCATAATATGAGTCCCATTTCATTTCTTCCACGTGAAAAAACTAGCAAGCCTATCCTAGCTTCATCTTAAATTCATCAATCTAGATCAATTAGTGGATGGGGAGTGGGATTCATGATTGAGATTACCAACTATCACCAACTCTCTCTTATCCATATTGCATTCTTGAAATCCAATGGTTCGAATTGTGAGGTAATGGCATTGTCTAGTTAGCCCTTCTCCTATAAATGAGACTTTCATCTTCCTTGTTGTAATTGTTGAGAATTAGTTTTCTAAGAGTGCGTAGGTTGATATATTGCAGCTCAATTACCTCAAGAGGTATGAAAATCCCAATTTATGTTATTAGTTGAGTTTTGTTAAGATTACTTGAATTAAGCATGTATTGGTTGTTAGTTGATTTGGGTTATATTTCTTAGTGTTATACATACTTATATGTGTGTTGGGTTATGTTAGAAGCAATGTTTGTAAGGATTTTATGGTGGGTTGCTGAACTGCCGAACAGAGCAAGCTACTGTCTCTGATGCAGGCATGGCGCAGCTGCGCCCTAATTGTACTAGGGTGCAGCGCAGCTGCGCCAGACCTGCACCAGACCTGGTGTTTTCTGTTTAGTTTTTGATGTGCTAACTTGTTGGCACTGTTAAAGCAAGCTTGTAAACTGTTTTAGCACGCACATGTAAGCACATGCATATAGGATGAACAAGTATAGCAATGATTGACACAATACTTGTGGTCTTGAAATGAAATTTGTGATTTCAAAAGTGAACTTTGTCATGAACACATAATGTGAGCATTCTGACTTTATGAGTAAGATAAAATGGTTTATATTGACATCAAATTCAAGACTAATGTGATTAAACACACTAGCATACATGATTCACAGTTAAGACTAGTTCTAAGATAAGAAATTTAGGACTTTTCAATGTGAACTTGACCAAGACTTTTATCTTATAAGTTCTGACCATTTTAGCATATATATGTGACTTCAATATATGTTGTAAAGGCATAACTGTGACGCCCCCAAAATAGGTATACATCACCCACCTTGAGTCGCCAGATACATGGTACAGAATTCAAATACAACTTAATTATACAACAGTGTGTAAAATACGACAAAACTTAATCTAAGAGTTTTAATAAGAATATTGTCATCTAGACAATATCCACACTAAATGGAGTCCTCATTATATTTATTGTCACACTATTTTATAGAATAGTGAGGACTACTAAAACAACCATCTGGACCGTCAATCCGTTCCCCGACTCGTCCCAGCTATATTCTCGTATCCTGAAGAGAACAGTGAAAGAAAGGGTGAGCTCAACTAGCCCAGTAAGAAATATTATGACTAAGATAATGCAGAATAAATTATCCTTAGCCTTCAACAGTATAACAACTGATAGAATATAATAGACAACAAGTTTTAGATCAACAACTGCAGCGAAATAAGCAATCCATTAGAAGAGTCAAGTAGAGCATAAAATCTACTATCTTCTATGATTTAAAAAGTTTTTCATCAACTTTATCGCTGAGACTCAGCTTAATAAATAAAATCGAATCATCCATGTATCACGGCCAATGATATTCATGTAATCATCAATGGTCATGATTATACCAAATAATTCTTGGTCATAAGCATACCAACAACTGTCCATCAATGAACTACAAGCCAATAAAGACTTTCACCACATCATTCGTCACATTATGGTCATGATTATACCGAATAATCTCTGGTTATAATCATAACAAGTCCATCTATACACGTAAGCCAAAGATGACTTTAATCACAATATAAGCATGAGGATGATGACAATGACATAATAATTCAATAAAACAAGTTCAAGGATAAATTTTAAAGATTTATAATTTTAATATATACAGAAATCAATAATGTCCACATTGTCAACATGATACTTCTTTGTGGAGTAAAATTTAAGAATGCTCAGAAGAATATTTTCATGAAAAGATACTGGATGAAGCGCAAATATCAAGGATATTCCACTAATTTTATGGAGTATAGAAGCCAAAACTTTAACCAACTGAGTATAATAGAATATATGAAACCGCAAATAGATTTTTGCCCGTCATGCAGTAATCCACGTAGACAGTTCATTTCCACAATTTAATAAGTAATGAATACGAAGGATCATTCACCATGTATGCGATAATCCACATAGACATGTTATTCTAACAGAATAATAAAGAATGGAATAACAGAAGAATTCACCAGGCGTGCGTAATCCGCATAGACAGGTTATTCCCACAGAATGATAAAGAATGGAACCAGGTCATGCGTAACCCGCACGGACAGGATATTCCAACAGAATAATAAAGAATAGAACTAGGTCATGCGTAATCCGCACATATAGGATATTCTAACAGAATAATAAAGAATAAAATAACAACAGAATTCACCAGGCATGCGATAGACCGCACAGACAGGTTATTCCAACAGAATAATAAAGAATAGAATAACTGAAGAATTTCACCATGTATGCTGTACTTCGCATAGACAGGTTATTCCAACATAATAATAAAGATTGGAATAACAACCCTTACGAGTATTGAAAGAAAATAACTCTCTTCATGAATATGAAAGAATAATACCACTTACCTTAGAATAAAACTGGATACTGGAGTAGAGAGGTAGCGGACTTCTCTTCTTCTTTCTCTCTGTAATTTTTCTCTATAATAATTGCTCTAAAGCTTTAGTGAATTGGTGAGAAATGAAGGAAGAATGAGCTTCTATTTATAGGAAAATATAGTTTCAATAATTACACATTTTAGGGCTCAAAATATTACAGTATAATACCTTCCTCTTTTTCTTCATTTTTAATTTAGTCCTGCAAGTATTATCAAACTTGCACCAGCACCCCTAATAGTAAATAAGGTGAATTAATAGTTTATTCATGTGACTTAATAGTATAATCATGTGAAAAAAAAACTAATTATAGTATTGTACCTTCATCTATACCTCCATTTTTAATTTAGTCATGCAAGTATTATCAATCTTGCACCAACTCCCCTAATAGTAAATCATATGAATCAATAGTACACACATGTGAACACATAGTTATAAGCATGTGAATTAATAGCAATTAATTTGCTCATTTATCCGTGTAATTACCCAATTGGTCAATATAACCTACAGACATCAATTATTATCGAAACAAATGTCGATTTCCACTAACACTAATAATTTCCACACAATGGAACTATCAATTTCATCTTTTATCAACACGAACTTATTCGTCATTAATATTATAACTCACAATATTTAACAACCAAGTCGTTCCCAGGAAAGAGGAGGCTTTCCGATAAGGATTTCTCCCTATTGGCGCGCAATTAGATTATCTAACCTCTCCTTGACAGAACTTCTAGACATTGTCAATATTGTAAATAATAATATGAATAACTTTGTCGTCTCAATTATTGATTTAATAATATAACATATTATGCAGATGATACTGTGATAATAATTGAATCAATAATATGAGAGATATGATGTAGCAATTACTGTAGCAATAATTGAGTATAACTGAGTGACTTCTTACGTAAGCATCAATAATCAATACCGTGTGCTACTATGCAACCACGCGTATTACTGTACTTTAACTACCGGGTAGTTCAACAGTTTTAACGGTAACACTTTCGCCGTTATTTTTATAAAAAAATAATTCTGTCGTTTTCTAACTACGACAATACTTCCGTTGTGGGGTCCACCAATAATTGTGTCGTCGTACGAATATTTCCCAACAAAAAGAATATTCCCCGACCAAACGAATATTTTATAACAACTTGCATACTTTGCAAAATTTTCACATATCACCCTTAACTTTAACCTTTTATGAATTTAACCATTTACGAAATAAAGTAATAATTATCAAAAAATTGAATACTTTCATTTCATAAAATTTGGTGTCTTACAATAAGAGTTATTTGTAAAGATGCCTTGTATATGCTAAGTTGACTTAGTGTGTAATTCAAGGAAAGTTAGAATGAGAAAGTTAATGTCATCAAATAATGAAGTAAAGTACGTTATGGCCATGAAAGCATGTATATTAGGACTAATGTCACTGGATTCGTTTCTTTAAAATATTTTTTCATCATCCTCAGTCCTAAATGATGATATAACTGTATATCTTTAGCTTGTAGTGAAAAGATGAATAATTACCTGATTAATATCTTTGGCCCGTAGTGCAAAGATGAACAGGTGTTGAGATGAACATAACCAACTGGTTATATAAAGGAATATCTTTGGCCCGTAGTGCAAAGATGAATATTTGATGCAAGATGTATATTGATTGATGTTATAGGGATTAAATATTGATGATGGAGTTTTAAATTCATAGATGATAGTAGATTTCATTCTCTACTTAACTCATCTAATGAATTGTTATTTTCGCTGTGAATATTGATCTAAAACTGGTTGTTTATTATATTTTATCTGATTTGTTGAAGGCTAATGATAATTTATTGTTCATTATCTTAGTCATAATATTCTTTACTGGGCTAGTTGAGCTCAACCTTTTCTTTTTTGTTCTATTTTTCTTCTCATGAGGTGAGAATATAGCAGGAACTAGCCGAGGTATGGAGTGATGGTTCTAGAAAGTTGATTTAGCAGTCCTCACTATTTTTGTAAAATAGTGTATCAATAATTATAATGAGGACTCCATTTGAGTTTGAATATTATCTGTTAGATAAAATTTGTATTTAAACTCACATTATATGTGTTCTCGTATTTTGCATGACAATTATATTAATGAAGTTGTATTTGTTTCTGTACCATGTATTTGGTGACTTAGAATGTGTGATGTATACCTATTTTGGAGGCGTCACAGTTGGTATCAGAGCTTAGGGATATGGTCTCTGGCGGAGATCGGGGAATAGAACTAGGAGCGGAGACGAGTAAATCCTTCGCTAGTGTGTCCTACCTAAGCTTATTTGTTGGTTGGTCATAATATAGGGGTATTATGTGGTATGTCAATTTTTTTAATTAACCCTTGTTTTATGGCAGTATTTGAGAATGACAGCTGAGAATATTAACAATGGAGTGAATGAGACCTTGGAGACACCTTTAATCACCAACCAGGGGAACGTGCAACAGGAAGAAAATATTCCTCTTGTAAACAACACTACCGAACAAATGATGAATGATGGAATGTTTAGAAGCTTTTTGCAGTTCATGCAAAATTAGACGAGGGAGACTCGTGTACAAAATACGGGTGGAAATGATAGCAACGCGCGGCTTGTCACAACTAAGCAGTTCAAAGAGTTGGGACCACCAAAAATTATGGGAAAGCCGAATCCGATCAAGGCGGAAACGTGAGTTAAACAAATTACTAAGATATTTGATGTCTTAGAATGCACGGAGGAACAGAAGGTTCCATTCGCCACCTTTATGTTCTGTGGTGAGGCAAACTACTGGTGGGAGTCTACGAAGCGTACCTAGCCAGCCGCACTCAATATGTCTTGGGAAACATTTTAAAATCTGTTCAATAACAAGTTCTTTCATGAAAGTATTCGTCATATGAAGGAGGTAAAGTTTATTAGACTAGAACAGAACAACATGACTGTGTCCCAGTACGAGGCTAAGCTCGCAGAGTTATCCAGGTTTGCACCTCATTTGGTAGAGAATGAGGAACATATGACGCGAATGTTTCTGAGAGGTCTGAAACCTGAAATTTGACAATATCTTATATCTCATAAATTTTCTCTATATTCATATGTTGTAAACAGAGCTCAATTATTAGAGCGAGATAATGAGTATGTTCAACCGAGGGACCGCAACCAGGGTCATACCGGTGACAGCAGTCATCGAAGCAATGACAACCAGCGGGGAGAAAAATATTCGGACAAAAGCGGTAACCACTCTGGTGGTAATCGTGACCATGATAGTAGAAGAAGCGAGTCGGGGGGTGATTTCAAAAAGAGAAGGTACAACAATGATAACGTGAAGACGTCAGCACCAGCATCAACTGTTTCTAGGGGAGGAGAATGATCACCGGTCGTTTGTTATAAATGTGGGAAAGAGGGGCACATCAGCCCAAACTACCCATAACAATCCAAGGTGTGTTATAACTGTGGAAAGGAATGTCATATAGCTAGAGATTGTCCTGTAGTGAAACCAAGTCCAGCGGGGATGGTGACTCCAAAGGCTGTCTCGAACAAGTCAAAGTCGGTGGTTCTTGGAAGGGTGTTTGTCGTGACTGCCCAAAATGCGAGGAACCCGAACGAGGTGATCACGGGTAAGCTAATCATAAACTCTTGCGAAGTTTATACCTTATTAGATACATATTCTACCCATTCTTTTATCTCTCCTGATTGTGCTCAATGTTTGAACTTGACTCCGGAGAAATTAGACTTTGACTTATCTGTTGAGACTCTATTAGGAGAAACTTTCATTACATCTACTGTTTATAAATCTTGCTTGATCCAAGTTGGTACCATCACATTACCTGTCGATCTTATTTCTTTGAAAATACTTGTATTTTATGTAATTTTAGGGATTGATTGGTTAACTATTCATCATGCAAAAATTGATTATTTTCGTAAGGTTATTAGTTTTTATATTCCTAACCAACCTATTATGCAAATTGAAGCAACCAAACCACTAAAGTCAATCACTGTCATATCAAGCCATAAAGTTATTCGTTTATTAAAAAATGGATGTCAAGCTTTCTTAGCCCATGTCACAGACTCGAACAAAAACACGTCAGATTTGAATTATATTTATGTTGTTAGTAAATTTTCTGATGTATTTCTGGAAGAACTTCCCGGTCTACCCCAGAACGTGAAGTTGAATTCTTTATTGACCTTGAACCTGATACAAAGCCCATTTCTAAAATCCCATATCGAATGACTCCCATTGAACTTCAGGAGTTAAAGGTCCAACTACAGAAGTTGTTAGACATCGGTTTCATTCGTCCTAGTATATCTCCTTGCAGTGCTTCTATTTTATTTGTAAAGAAGAAAGACGGGAGTATGCGACTTTGTATTGACTACCGGGAATTGAACCATGTCACCATCTAGAATAGGTATCTGCTACCTCACATTGATGACATGTTCGACCAGTTGCAAGGAGCACAATTCTTTTCAAAGATCGATCTTCATTCTGGATATCATCAGCTGAAGATTAAAACTGAGAATATTCTGAAGACTGCCTTCAGAACTCGGTACGGACATTATGAATTCTTAGTCATGTCTTCTGGATTGACTAATGCTCCTGCTGCTTTCATGGATATGATGAACCGTGTGTTCAAGGAATATTTGGATTAATTCGTTGTTGTCTTTATTGATGACATCCTCATCTATTGCAAAAGTCATGAAGATCATGAGCACCATTTGAAGCTAGTACCTCAAAGGATTTGCGATAACAAGCTATATGCCAAGCTGAAGAAATGCGAGTTCTGGCTTGAGGAAGTAGCTTTCCTTGGGCACGTGGTGTCAAAATATGGAGTATCTGTTGACCTGGGGAAGATTAAAGTAATATAAAGTTGGGACCAACCGAAGTCGGTGGCCGAAGTGTGTAGCTTTCTGGGCTTAGCTGGCTATTATCGGAGATTCGTGGAAGGATTTTCTAGAATCGCTACTCCATTAACTCAGCTGACTCGTAAAGATACAAAATTTTTATAGAGCGAGGAATGCGAAAAGAGTTTCCAAGAACTTAAGAGGAGACTCATTTCGGCACCTGTTCTGACATCTGGTTCGGATGGATTTGTTATCTACAATGATGCTTCAGGAAAAGGGTTAGGGTGTGTTCTCATGCAACATGGGAAAGTCATAGCCTATGTCTCGTGACAACTCAAAGAATATGAGAGAAATTGTCCTACTCATGATCTAGAGTTGGCAGCAGTCATTTTTGCGTTGAAGATCTGGAGACACTACCTGTATGGGGAGAAAGTGGAGATTTATACGGATCATAAGAGCCTTAAATATTTCTTCACCCAAAAGGAACTCAACATGCGGCAACGACATTCGCTTGAGCTGTTGAAAGATTACGATCATACCATCCAAAACCATCCTGTAAAAGCGAACATAGTAGCTGACGTACTAAGTAGAAGATCATATGCGGGTACGAGTGCGATATTATCAACGCAAAGGCCCATTTTGTATGACTTGCAAAGGATGGAGATAGAGTTAAAGACTCCAGGGACCCACGTGATGATATCAAATATACGAGTAGAATCGACTTTAATAGATAAAGTTAAAGCTACTCAAACTACAGACCTAGAGCTGATGCATATGAAGAAGAAAGTGCAATAAGGTGTTGTTCCAGAAGCAAGAATCGATGAAGAAGGAATACTTTGAGTCAACTCCAGACTTTGTGTTCCTAATGATTCTGACTTGAAGCATAGAATCATGATAGAGGCACACAACATATCGTTTGCAATCCATCTTGGGAGTATCAAAATGTATCATGATCTTTCACATATATTTTGGTGGAGCAATATGAAGAGAGAGATCACGAAGTTTATCTCGAGGTGTTTAACTTGTTAACGTGTAAAGGCGGAGCATCAAGTGCCAAAGGGTCCATTGTAACCACTTGAGATTTCGAAATTAAAGTGGGAACACATTACTATAGATTTCGTTACGGGTTTTCCCAAGGTTTCTCAAGGCATAGATGCGATTTGGGTTATTGTTGATAGATTAACCAAGTCTGCTCATTTCTTGCCTCTACGGGAGACTTATTCCCTTGAACGTCTTGCTCGTATGTACGTGAATGAGATTGTGAGATTCCATGGCATGCCATTATCCATAGTTTCAGATCGTGACCCAAGATTCACTTCACGATTTTGGGTTAGCTTACAGAAAGCTATAGGCACGAATTTACGATTCAGTTCGGTATACCATCCTCAAACGGACGGACAATCAGAAAGGACTATTCAAACTCTTGAAGATCTATTAAGACTTTATGTCCTAGATTTCAAAGGGAGTTGGGATAAGTACCTACCATTGTGGAATTCTCCTATAACAACAGTTATCAGGCAAGTATAGGTATGGCTCCATTCGAAGCATTATATGGACGAAAGTGTCGCTCTCTAGTATGTTGGGATGAGGTGGGAGAAGCAATGTTATTGGGACCAGAGTTGGTACATATAACTACAGATAAGATCCAAATGATCCGACAACGTATACAAATGGCACATGATCGACAAAAGATTTATGTGAATCTTTATCGAAAGGACGTGGAATTTAATATTGGGGATCATGTATTGTTACGTATTGCTCCATGGATGGGAGTTACAAGATTTGGGATGAGAAGAAAGCTCAATTCAAGATTTATTTGAGATTCTTGACCGAATAGGAAATGTGGCATATAGACTCGCATTACCTCCAAATATGTCTCGTGTTCATAATATTTTTCACATATCTATGCTTCGTAAATATGTGAAAGACCCGAACCACATTATTGAGTTAGAACCAGACGAGATAGCCGAAGATTTAACGTACGAGGAGATACATGTTAAGATCTTAGATAGGAAAGAGCATGTCCTACGCACCAAGGTTATACCACAAGTTAAGGTTTTGTGGAGGAACCATGCTATTGAGGAAATGACCTGGGAGTTGAAATCGGAAATGAAAGTGAAGTACCCTCATCTTTTCAAAATACCAAGTACGTACGTAAATTTCGAGGATGAAATTTTAATAGGAGGGGAGGTTGTAAGACCCTAACTTTTTTATAAATAAAATCAAATTTTCTCTAATTATTATTTTGAATAATAAGGTATTAATTTGATATAATGCTTTGGTTATGGATGAAATGTGCAAATTTTGTAAAATAAGCAAGTGGTTATAAAATATTCATTATTGTCGGAGAATATTCGTTTGGTCGTGGAATATTCTTGCTGTCGGGGAATATTCGTACGATGGCGCAGCCATTTGTGGGCTCCATAACGGAAAATGGTCGGATGAAGAAAATGACAAGTTTGAGTTTTTACAAATAACGGCGTAGTTGTTACCGTTAACACTGTTGGAATACCCGGTGGTTAATGTACAATAATACGCGTGGTTGCATAGTAGCACACGGTATTCCACAGTATTGTTGAATTTTTGATCCTTACGTAAGAAGGCACTACTCAATAATTGTTACAGTAATTACTGTTCAATATTTAATTTTATTGATTCAATAATTGTTGCGTTGATATTTTATATTATTGTTGTTTCAATAATTGTCATTACACAGTATTTTTCATTATCAGATCAATAATTCATATTATTTGAATAATATTATTAGATAGCATTATTGGCAATGTCTAAGAAAGTTCTGTCTAAGGAGAAGTTTGGTCACCTAATTACGCGCCAATAAGGAGAAATCCTTATCGGAAAGCCCCATCTTTCTTGGGAACGACCTGGTTGTCATAATTATGATTCTATAATATTATTTGTGAATAATTAATTATTCATTTATATGATACGGAAATATTTATTCTATGTGGATGGATAGGGAAATATTTATTTTGTATGGATATAAGTGAAGGAATTAATGTTGAGGTGTTTTATCAGTATTTTTGTCGGAATAGAGGTGTTGAAAATCGTCCGTATGTGGATTTCGGTCATTTTTCACTTGGAATTTGGAAAAACTTAAATCTACAAAGTTCTAGAGAATTTAATTTCCTATGGAATGGACATAGAATTCATATTTTTCTGATAAAAAGCTATTTATTATGAATTATTGAAGTTACAGAAATACATATTTTTATTAAAATTATAGGTGAGACCCACTTTTGTCCTTTGTTGATAAAATGTGTTGAATTAATGATTCAAATGTGGTGGGCTGATAATTTTGTTCAAAGTGGCGCGCGTTGAAAAATTATATAAATATTTTATTAATTTAGTCTGCTTTGGCGTTATAGCATTTTTCTATAAATAGGGTGCTTAGTTAGAATTGAAAATCACACCAGAAACATAAGTTTTCTTTCTCTATATTATCGAGCGTATTTTGTGAGTATTTAGATACTTTGAGAGTTGTTATTCAGTACAAGTTTCCTTCAGCCTTATACCTGATATTTCAGTCGGAAGTACTGTTCTTTTGAGGTAAGTAATGTTATTTTTTTCGTAAATGATATTACTTTCTTCAATATCATTATGCCGAAATATTGATATAAATTTTATTGTGGACTTTCTACCTTTTTGTGTCGGGGTTAGTATTCACGTGTACGATATTATTCATGTATACGGCATTATTCACGAATACGGCACTATTCACAGAAAGATGAAATTTTTTCTTCTTTGTCCAAGATGTCTATTATGGTTACTATCTTTGATTGTATCCATGTTTTGATCTTCATTCTTGAATTTTACTCCACTATGATTTATTATGGAGCGTTTTTGAAATTGGATTATCTAAAGTACGATTCCCTAATTTTTATTCTTTTATCTCACTAGATTTACTTCTTTAAAATATTGTTTCATCATTCTTAGTCCTAAATGATGATATAACTATACATATTTGGCCTGTAGTGCAAATATGTATGATTACCTGATTAATATCTTTGGCCCGTAGTGCAAAGATGAACATGTGTTAAGATGAACATGACCAACTAGTGATACAAAGGAATATCTTTGGCCCGTAGTGCAAAGATAAATATTTGATTTAACATGTATATTGATTGATGTTACAGGGATAAAATATTGATGATAGACTTTTAAATTCATAGATGATAGTAGATTTCATTCTCTACTTAACTCTTCTAATGAATTGTTATTTTCGCAGTGAATATTGATCTAAAACTGGTTGTCCATTATACTTTATCTGATTTATTGAAGGCTAACGATAATTTATTGTTCATTATCTTAGTCATAATATTCTTTACTGGGCTAGTTGAGCTCAACCTTTTCCTTTTTGTTCCATTTTTCTTCTCATGAGGTGAGAATATAGCAGGAACTAGCCGAGGTATGAAGTGATGGTTCTAAAAAGTTGTTTTAGCAGTCCTCACTATTTTTGTAAAATAGTGTATCAATAATTGTAATTAGGACTCCTTCTGAGTTTGAATACTGTCTATTAGACAATATTTGTATTTAAACTCATAGTGCATGTGTTGTCATTTTTTGCACAACAATTGTATTAATGAAGTTGCATTTGTTTCTGTACCATGTATTTGGCGACTCAAAATGGGTGATGTATACCTATTTTGGGGGAGTCACAATCTTTTTCAAAACCAAGTTATGTTATTTAAACTACCTTAGCCACATACTCCACCATGGATTTCATCCATGAGCCTCTGAGCTTGGTCCTTGTCTAAACATCTGAGGAGACCTAGTACTGCATCTCTTTTATAGAGTGAATCTCCGATCAAGTAGAATTTCATAGTCAGTCGATGGATCTGCCTACTTTCAGTCGGGCTTACCTCAGTGGGTGTAGGTCCATCTTGTAAGTACTCCTTGATATGCTGATAGCAAGGGTGTTGGATTGGAGGTAGCTCATCCGATACTTCTCCAACGTAATTCCCATAGGTTGGTGCCTTTTGTTGGGCAAATGTGAGGGTTGGCATGTTTTCCTTTTCTAGTATGTTAATCAAGGAGGCCAAGGTTGCTAGCGCATCTGCAAAATCATTCCTATTCTGAGGAATGTGGAGGAAGGATATTTCTTCAAACTCCGAAGCCATCTGTAGAACCTGCCGATGGTAAGGTAGCAAGTGTAGACTTTTGGTGTGATAGATTCATGTGGTTTGCCTGATTACCAACTCAGAATCTCTAAAGACAGTTAACCGTTTGATGCCCATTGATTGGGAAAGTTTTAGACCCATGATACACCCTTCATACTCAGCTGTGTTGTTGGTATTGGCAAACTGTAATTTGACGGTGACGGGATGCTGCTCTCCCGTAACAGACACTAGAACTGCTCCAGGCCCAGAACCTTTCAAATTTACAGCTCCATCAAAATACATCTTTCAGGATTAGTGTGTATTGTCCTGATGGTGTTGCTGAATTGCTATTACCCCTTCATTAAGGAAGTATGTTTCCAAGGGTTTGAAATCCCCTGAAGGCGCGACGGCCAGTTAATCCACAATTCCTTGACCTTTAATGGACTTTTGCATCACGTAGACGATGTCAAATTGTTATAGGATCAACTGCCATCTGGACAGCCTATAATTCAACATGGGTTTACTAAACACGTACTTGAGAGGATCCACATGGTATATGAGATGGGTTGTGTGACCATGGAGGTAATGCTGTAACCTCATGGAAGCCCATGCTAAAGCATAACAAGTCTTCTCAATCAGAGTGTACTTGTGTTCACTGCTACTGAATCTTTTGCTAAGGTAATAGATAGCTCTCTCTTGACCTCTATCATCTTTCTGTCCCAGCATGCAGCCCATGGCATTGTCACTTATGGACAAGTACATGAATAGGGGAACATCATCCCTGGGTGGTACCAATATAGGAGCTTTGACTAGCTGCTCTTTGATTATAAGGAAGGCCTTCTGGCACTCATCATTCCACTTCATGGAGGAGTTCTTCCTTAACAATTTGAAAATAGGCTCACAAGTTGCTGTGAGTTGGGAAATGAACCTGCTGATGAAGTTAATTATTCCCAAAAATCCCCGTATCTCCTTCTCTGTTTGAGGAATGGGAATTTCTGTGATGGCTTAGATTTTGGTGGGATCCAGCTCAATTCCCTTGTGGCTGACTAGGAATCCTAGTAACTTGCCTGATTTAACGCCAAAGGCGCACTTAGTTGGATTCAACTTCAAGTTATACTTACGCAACCCGTTGAAGAGCTTTCTGAGATGGTCTAGGTGGTCTTCCTCCCTTCGGAACTTGACAATAATGTCTTCCACGTAGATCTCTATCTCCTTGTGCATTAAATTATGGAAAAGAGACATCATGGCTCGCTGGTAGGTAGCTCCGACATTGATGAGATCGAATGACAACCGTCTATAGCAAACGGTTCCCCAAGGCGTGATGAATGCAATTTTCTCACGATCCTCTTCAGCAACCATAATTTGATGTTGCCCTGTGAAGCAATCAGTAAAGGAGTACATGTCGTATTGAACAGTATTGTCAATGAGAATGTGGATAAATGGCACGAGAAAGCTATCTTTAAGGCAAGCTTTATTCAGATCTAGGTAATCTACGCAAACTCGCACCTTTCCTCCTAGTTTATGCACGAGGACTATGTTTGATAGCCATTCAGGGTATGTAGACACCATGATGATTCCTACTTAAAATTCTTTAACTTTTAAACTCTACTAAGGTTTCAATGCTTCTGCCTGACTGGCTTGAATCCCTCTTTGATGGGGAGGCGATGGATGATAATGTCAGTGGACAAACCCACCATGTCTACATGAGACCATGCAAACACATCCTGGAATTGGGTTAATAATGTAACCATATCATTCCTTTGGTTTGGAGTGAGGTCTATACAAATCTGGATTAGTTAAGGGCTTCCTAAGGTTCCAAGATTGAACGAAGTGGTTTGATCAAGGTTTGGTTTGGGTTTTTCTTCGACCCATTCTTTGATCTCCTAAGGTGTGACATCCCCAAAATAGGTTCATTCCATCCAACCTATTCTGAGTCGCCAAATACATGGTACAGAAAACAACTACAACTTTTTTACAACAATTGTCGTGCAAAATACAACAACACATATGCTGTGAGTTTGGATACAAATATATACCAAATGTGACTCATGCTCCAACCGTGGACATCACCTCACAATGACACCTTACATAAAGGTATAGTCAAAAACTGTTTTAGAAATTAGAATCTTTGGGAAGTGCTTAAGGAAACCTTCGTACATGGGAGGCCACGCGTCTAGGTTATGATAGATATCATATGGCCACAGAATTATCCTTGGTTGACCCAATAGACCCCAAAGAAAAACGAGAAGATTACTATCATATTCTTCCCAATGGTGAGTCTTCTCTTGACTTATCATTATCTCCACTGTCGTTAATCGTGAATTATACTTCAAACAAACACCAAGATTATATAGGTAGTGCTCGTAGATATACTCAGCAAGTGGATGAGCACAATCATGTCTTATGATGACACGAGGTTGTATGTCATTAGACATCTTGTATGATAGTGGCAAAACACCCTTCTAACGTTGGGTTCGCTTCACCCTAGATGATTCATCAAATATAACTCCTAAATGATGACCACCGTTCTATTCCCCTGTTACCCCCGCTCGACCCAGCTACACTCTTATTACCTGAAAGGAATTGTAAAGTAAAGGGGTGAGCACAACTAGCTCAGTAAAGAATATCATGACTAAAGATAAATAAATTATCAATAGTCTTCATCAATAATAAATCAGAGATTTAGAACATATGGTAGATGATAAAAATTTTCAACCATAGTTGCAGCAGAACGAGCAATCCATTAGAAGAGTCAAATAGACTACAAAATCTATTATCTTCTCCATGTTAAAAATCCACCAACAATTTTTTATCACTGTAACATCAATCAACAATTCTGGTCCACAATCATATGAATAACTCATAATCATAATTGTAGTTCTAAATTCCTCTTCTCATCCAGGACGAAGATAATTTTTATCACCTATCTTTACCTGAAACATCAAAGATCATGGTTACACCAAACCACATTTCCTGTTCATAATCATACTAATAACTTTATCTTTGCACTACGACCAAAGATATTCATTTGTATCACCAGTTGGTCATGTTCATCTCAACATCTGTTCATCTTTGCACTACTGGCCAAAGATATTCAACAACATGTCATCTTTGCACTACGGGCCAAAGATATTCATCAATAATTCATCTTTGCACTACAGGCCAAAGATATTCCTCAACAGTTCATATTTGCACTACGGCCAAATATATTCATCAACAATTCATATTTGCACTACATGCCAAATATATTAATATCTCAAAGAAATATATAATCATTTCAGAATTTATATAAACAATAATTATAACCATGTTGATCAATTCACATTTGCACTTAAGCTAAAGATATTCACTTATAAATTCAATGGTCATGATCATATCAGTCAACAATTCAACTTTGCACTACTGGCCAAAGAGAACCCTAGTCATGATCATACCAATAATCTACCCATCTTTACACTTCAGTGAAAGAGAATTTCAACATCAGAGTTATAAAAATGTTATATATGATGATAAAAATAATATGATCAACATATAATTTTAATCTCAAGAGTAATATTCGTAACTCATGAATAGTAAATCGTGAATAGTAACTCATGAATAATAACCCCGACATAAAAGATAGAAATTTCACAATAAAATTCATACCAATATTTCGGTATAATGATATTGAAAGAATAACATTTCTTAAATTTATAAACAATTTGTTTTAATTGTTTACAATTTACTAAAATAATGTATTTAATCATTCTAAAATGTCAAACTCATAAGATTTCATCACCAATAACCAAAACCCTCATCAAAAATCTGCATATACCTCATATAGGATTCTCAAGTCATAAAATCCTATTTTCTAATTTTCTTACTTCATAAAACATATTTAATTCATTTACTCATAACTAGACTATTTTTATGAAAAATACCAAATCAGTTCCAAAAATATTTCTTTTCTGGAATTTAGCATAATATAGTCCCATAGTGAACATATATTTTTCTCAGAATTTTTAAAAGTCATCTACTATTTTTCATATGGCCAAAATAGCCGAATATTTAGACATTTATCAAAAATTGTACTTTTGTCCAAAAATTCTGAAATTTACATAGTATACTTCTATCATATACATGTACTCCCAATAAAAATTTCATCAATTTTGGAGTTAACCACAAGGAATTATAAGCGGTTACTTTTAAAATAGTCTTTTCTCATAAAATTCATAACTCTCAATCTATACATCCAAAAATCACCATTTTTGGACACAATCAAGAAAGCTCATCAAAATATCATTTCAAATTTTTCCAGAATTTTTGAAGGTCAGAAAAATTACGAAACTGGAAAATATAACAACCCTTAAAATCACTTACTATCCCTTACCTCAAAAGTGCAGTATTTCTGACTGGAATGCAAAGCCGAAGGAAACTTGCACTGAATAGCAACTCTCAAAGTATCTAAATACTCAGAAAGAGAGAAAGCTTATATTTCTGGTGTGATTTTTAATTCTAACTTAGCCCTTTATTTATAGAAAAATGTTAGCATGCCGAAGCAGACTTAACCTGCAACCTGATGGCTTTACCTGCTACTATTCCCACCCACTACATTTGAATAAAAATCTCAGCATATTTCTTCACCAACCAAGAGTGGGGCCCACCAATTCTAGAATTTTCCACCAAAATGATTAACTCCGAAAATTCAACAATTTCTGAACCAGTCATCTCGTAAAATTCATAACAAATTATACGTTCATTTTTAACGGTTCAAAATTTGTGGACATATACTCAACTTATATATGTATAACATATCTAAAAATCACAACGATCCAACGGTCGGATTAAAAATTATAACCCCCGCAATATATCTCAAAAACCCTAATTTGATTTCTAATACCTCCGTTCCGACAAAAATATAGATAAAACACCTCAACATTAACTCCTTCATTTTTAACCACAAAAATATATCCCTCATTTATATCCACATAAAATAAATATTTCTTCATCATATGAATCAATAATTAATTATTCACAAATAATATTACAGAATCACATTTATGACAACCAGGCCGTTCCCAGGAAAGAGGGGGCTTTCCAATAAGAATTTCTCCTTACTTGCGCGCAATTAGGTGACCAAACCTCTCCTTAGACAGAACTTTCTAGACATTGCCAATAATGTTATCTAATAATATTATTCAAATAATATGAATTATTGATCTGATAATAGGAAATATTGTGCAGTGACAATTATTGAACAACAATAATATAAAATTTCAACGTAGCAATTATTGAATCAATAAAATAAAATATTGAACAGTAATTACTGTAATAATTATTGAGTAGTGCCTCCTTACGTAAGAATCAATAATTTTAAAAATATTGTGCAATACCGTGTGCTACTGTGCAATAACGCGTATTACTGTATTTTAACCACCGGGTATTTCAACAGTATTAACGGTAACAACTACGCCGTTATTTGTAAAAACTCAAATTTGTTATTTTCTTTATCCGACAGTTATTCGTTATGGGGCCCACAAATAGCTGCGCCGTCGTACGAATATTCCCCGACAGAAAGAATATTCCACGACCAAACGAATATTCCCCGACAACAATGAATATTTTATAACCACTTGCGTATTTTTGAAAAAAATTCATATATCACCCTTAAATTTAACTTTTATCAATTTAACCATTTACTGAATAGTAACTATAAGAAAAATTGAATACTTTTATTTCATAAAATTTGGGGTCTTACATAAGGTATCTCAATGTCCTCTTGTATTTCCATCAAGTCTGAATCCAACTTTCCATCAAAGTTACAATCCTTGTGGAGAAAAGGCACCTTATCAGCAAGTATAAACACATCTAAATTTAGAGCCCTGAAAGTAAATATGCTTTCACTTAATATATGCAATTGTTCAATCATATAAAGTGTTAGCATGTACTGACAAAACAACTGCTAATAAAGTACAGAAAAGTAAGTAGTTATTATTATCTACAGGGCAGAAGGAGTTTCTGCCTGTTTTACCCTTGTCTACCAATGAAAGGAGTGCTGCTCCTATTGTCAAGGGTGAAGTCCTGATGGACTACAATGATGGAGGGGTTGTCAGCGTCCTCCTTCTCCCGAATGATGACCATTATGTCTGGGCAATCATCGTCTGGGGTGTTTCTATTTGTGTGATCATCATGGACAATGATGCGTATGTTTGACATCCTCCTGGAGATGTCTTGTTTACGTCTTCGTTCCTCTTCTTCCACTTCAGGATTTGGAACCAGGACTTCTTTCCCCTTGACCGGTATCGGTTTAGGAAATAACATGGCCATTACATGGCAGACACGTTTATCGGAGACCGTACAGGCTCAGGAGATGTAGGTGGAGATAATTGTAGTGTGACTGAACCTGAAGGAATCTGCTTATGCTTATGAGGATTTCTACGACTAGAACTAGCAGTATGGCCTAGTCCGGTTGTCCCTGTTTGACTGGGAACTTGAATGGGGCGCTTGATGCCCTGATGATCTTTGCCCAAACCTTGTCCAGGTTGATAACCCAATGTCATCATTTCTTGAGTGGCCGACATTACTTCGGCAGAAACTTGGGGTATGAGAGGTGACGCCCCAACAGGATGGTAGTGAGTGTTGCTGACCTCTAGGATATGAAAACTGAAAGGCTCAACTTCTGAATTAAAGTTGATGAGTGGTATGCCACCTTGTTCAGGACATTCCGGCTCAGCATCGACAGTGACTAGGCTATTGTTTATGATATATATAAGTTGTTGGCGAAGAGTGGAGGGGACTGTTCCTGCCTTATGAATCCACAGTCTTCCTAAGATAAGGTTGTATCCTGTATCTATTTTAAGTACGTGAAAAGATATGCAGAACGTATGTGGATCAATCTCCACTGGCAGTTTAATCTCTCCGATAGCGTTTTGTCGGGATCCGTCAAAAGTTTTAATGATTGTATGGCTTCTTCGGATTCTGTTGAGATTAATGTTCATCTTCACCAAAGTGGCATAAGGACAGATATTCAGAAATGACCCTCCATCTATTAAAACTCCTCCCACTATGTATCCGGAAGATAACACCGCTATGTGCAACGGCTTGCAATGACCGGTCCCTTCGGGAGGTATATCGTCATCAGTGAAAGATATCACATTGTTGTTAAAAATGTGATCCACTAGATGCTAGAATTTCTCAACATCTATTGACTTAGGTAGTTGGGCTTCTTCCAAAACCTTGAGCAATACCTTCTTGTGATCTTCAGAAGAGAAAACCAAGTCCAGCATAGAAATTTGATGTGGAGCTTCTCTTAATCTTAAAACCACTTTGGCTTCATTGTAACCCATAGTAGGGAGAAATCCTTCCACTTTTCTCATGGGAATCTTCCCCTTTGTCTTGATGGTAGGCTTCATCACCCGTGGGGGAAGATATAGTAGATTATCCTTTGACACTGCAGCAGTTATGTGAGATGTGGCTCCTTCAGCCCCTCCATAATTCCATGGAACTTTTTGGAGGCTAACAATAGGATATTGTGCTCTAAATGGTAAGATAATTGGCTCTGACGCAGTCACTTTCAAAGGAATCCCAATACCCTTGAGCTGAACGGGTTGAATTGTATATGAGGGGGTAGCTACACCTATCTCAGAAGATATGACTAGTATGACTTCCTTCCACTTTGTAGGAAACGCGTCCCCACTCTCTAGTGCTACAGCATCATCGTCTGCCATTTGCAGAACACCACTGTCAATTAAATTCTGAATAAGGTGGCGGAGTGCTCTAAATTCTTCTGTGCTGTGACCGCGAGATTGGGAGTGATATTGGCACACTCCATTAAAATCAAACCGCCTTAATCGTGGGTTGATTGGAGGTAGCAGAGCTGTAATTCTTCCTTCATTTATCAGCATTTGCAATATTTCTTCCATCGGTTAGCCTAGGTACGTAAATTCCCTTTTATTGGCAAAATCCCGACGGGCTTTGACATTTGCTCTTTTTGTAATTTTATCCTCCGGTGTTTCATTTTTTGAAGTACACGGTGGAGTGTTTGTAACAAGAGGAAGGAGACCGGCATGCTCCTGACTAAATAATTGGCGTGTGACTTGGTGCTGATGGACCACTAGTTCTGCCACTTAGTTAACTTGCGCACAGAGAGACTTCATTTTTTGTTCCATCGTATACCGGGATTGAGCAAAATCCCATTTGTTGGCACTGTCCTTGCTGGTCTGGGATAATCCACCATGATTATTGGAACTCTATCCACTACTCCAATTAATCATATTAACCTCTTCTTCTTTGGGCTGAGGAAGAGGGTTGTCTTACACATGGGGTTGGTCGGGTTTAGTTACCATGATCTCACCATTATCCATCAAATCCTAGAACCTGTGTTTCAAGGCCCAACAATCTTAAGTATCATGTCATGGAGCTCCATCATGATAAGCACATTTTCGCCTACCATTGAAACCCTTCCCATTCGAGTTGGCTGGCGGAAGAAGATGAGTAATTTTCTTCTGAGTGGTCAGAAGATTGAGAATATTCTCGAGTGAGTCCCCTAAGGGTGTGAATGCTCGAGTGCATATAACTTCTCCACCCTTTGGCAACGAAGGGTTAGAAGACTGTGCTTGAAAGGGGGAGTAATTTCTCCTCTGGATGGGCATATTCTGACTGCCTTTCTGACTTTGTAGTACTAAGGAAACATCCTCCTCTTTCTTTATTTGGACCCTCTGGGGGTTGTTTCCATAATTTTCGGACTGGATGTGCTCAGCAACAGCTTTAAGGGCAGCTAAGTCTTGAATCTTTCCTGACTTCAATCCCATCTCAGCCATTTCTCCATGCTTAATCATTTTAGAGAATAGTTTGCCAATACCAGCTAACACCCTCTCATAGAAAGGAGCCTCTTGTATGTCTATGAAGGTTATCACCATCTCTGACTCATTCATAGAGCGAACAACTTGAGCAGCAAGGCGCCTCCACCTTTGAGCATACTCTCTAAAAGATTCATTGGCTTGCTTTCTGACTTTAGTGATTTGGTACCGGTCAGGGGCCATCTGAGACTAGAAGCTGTATTGAGTGAGGAAGGCATGAGCTAGCTCCTCCCAGTTATGTATCTTGGAGTTGTCTAATCTGGTATACCATGATCGGGCTTCTCCAGTCATAATTTTCTAGAACAACTGCATTTTGAGCTTCTCATCCTCGGCATAAGATCCTAGTTCTCCAATGAATACCTTCAAATGTGTGTAAGGGTCTCCTAACCCGTCATACTTTTCAAAGTCAGGAGTCTTGAACTTCTCTAGATAGTGCACACCAGGAAATATACAAAGGTCAGCATAGGAAACACTCCCATGTGCTCCAATTCCTTTAATAGAACGGATAGTCTCTTCCATTTGAAGGACTTTCTTTCTGATATCACCGGTGTCTAGATCTTCTTTGAGATGGGTGGTATCATAAATTTTGTTGGTTGTATCTAACTGAAGATCAGGTACTGGAATGGCTTTATCCGAACCTTGGGTTCCTCCTTGTGCAGAGGATTTAGTTTGTACTGTTATCCTTGTACCCTGAGTAGATTGGTGTAGTTCTTTAAGCAGAACAGCCAAATCTATGATTTGTTTACTTAATACGTCAAATTCTTCATGAGAGACAGGATTAGGATTAGTCTGATCAAATGAAGACATAATTGGTTGAAGGCTCGTGGCCTTTTTGGACTTTGACCGCGTAATGGGTCCAATTGTTTCCCTGTAAAAAAACTGACGTAGTTTAGTTTAAAGGAATGTATAAATGTTGACATGCTATATGATGTATCCGCTTTAGGAGTATTATCCTGCAAAATAGATGTTAGTTGTTTGTAAGACAGGATATCATGTTAATATTTGTAAAATATGTATGTACATATATTTCTTCATATTTCCCATTACATGGAGATCAATATGGAATGAAATTACAAGCAATTGACTTTACGAGTAATTTTAAAATGGGAAAGCATGAAGAAACTTCCCTCTGTATTTTGGTTTACCAGAGGCTGACCTATCTTAGGCTACTCTCATGAATTTTTGGCATGAAGATTCCCAAATCATTGCAATTTACTCGATGGCAAGTTAATCCGGTCTTTCAACAGGAGAGAATTTAGGTGGTGTCTTTCCTGAGCTTCGTTAGAATTAGTCTTCTTATGAGTCCAGTAATCAAACACCAACAGGATAGCCTCCTGAAGGAGGAACCACACGACATACATTCACATACAACGTGTCTCAACGTTTATGAAAATGATAACATGTTCGAAGAACTTATATCACAAACAGATATAGTGTAAAACATTAAGTACAGTAAGTAAATGCATTCGTACACATCCATCAAATGTAAATGCAACATCCACACACAAGCATATAACAGTTTTAAAAAGCTTGTAGTAACGGCTTAAGTCCTCTTACTGGAAGTCCCCAGCAGTGTTGCCACATGTCGACGTCGGGATTTTTATTTGTCCCTTTTCTGTTCTTGTCTTTTGGTGTTCTCATGTTAGGTGAGATTTGTTTCAAAAAAGAAGTTGTAAAACGGTCCGACATGTATATGTCGATGACTGGACTATAAGAGTCGCCATTTGGTTTTTTAAATGGTTGTACCAACACAACCGAGAAAAGGTTTGCACATTGACCCAGTGATGTGGCACTGCTTAACGGGTCTGTTAAATCGAGATTCGTTAGGGTCCAGAGACTTGATTATGCAGAGGGAAGGTGTTAGGAACCCCCCGACATCCATGTTGCCATGGTGACCGCCACTTTCAATTAAACTGTTATATGAATGTGTGTGTGTGTGTGTGTGGATCAATGTGCAATTTTTTGGAAGTAGTGTTATGCCTCATTTGCACCTATATACAAAGGGTTTGAATTTTGTATAAAAGTTAAATTTTAACAAGATATAGCAATGTCGTTTTATAAAAGAGGTTTTTTCAAACCCTTATGCTCAATAGTAATTGAGGCCTTTGATACTTCCATTTTATTATGGGTTCGGCTAGATTATTTTTATTTTTCGAGATGCAAAGCATCTTCGAGAAAATAATATACATAACAGCGCCGAACTCTTTATGGGCATAAGAGCCATCTAAGAAAATTCAATACCGTGAATAATTTTCAAGCCATGTACAGCTGAAAATGTCCATCACGGGAACCGAATCTAGATTCAGCAAACTGAATATGTGATCACATGATTCCTAGGCTCACATGATGTAGCAATTTGTATGAAAGTTGTAAACAGTTATATATATAAAAGCCATATATATATATATATATATATATATATATATATATATATATATATATATGTGTGTGTGTGTGTGTGTGTGTGTGTGTGTGTGTGTGTGTGTGTATGTATGTGTGTGTGTAGACAATCAACCACCACGAAGCACCTCCATGGGGGATTACAAATATAAATAAAGCATTAAACCAATCAACTACCACGAAGCACCTCCATGGGGGATTGAAAAATATAAATAAAGTAATAAAATGATCAACCGCCATGAAGTAAACTCTAGGCAGGACAAAAATATAAATAAAGTTGTAAAAGGCCACGAAGTAAACTCAAGGCCTGACAAAAAATGTAAATAAAGCGGTAAAAGGCCACGAAGTAAACTCCAGGGCAGACTGAAATGTAAATATATATATATATATATATATATATATATATATAAGCAATAAACGCTCCGGATATAAATCTTGGCTCATCGAACAAAGTTCGACAACAGTATATATATAAGTATATATATATAAAAACAAATAAACGCTCCGGACGTGAGTCCAGGCTCAATCGAGACATAACTCGATAATATTAGTCCATATATATATATATATATATATATATATATATATATATATATATATATATATATATACAAATATAAATAAAAGACACAGATAGAAGTCCGGGCATACACACGTTATACAACTCTCAACATGAAGAACTGTGTGTGCACAATAGTGGAGAAAGGTTTTAAAATGTGTAAGAAGGCTTATAGTGGACTGCCAAAGAGGACTTTAATAGCTTTAAATGGATGAACACTCAGCTCCCGCTGGTAAAAATATAACCAAATATTAGCTCACAAGTGTTTGAAATGAGAAAGCACTCAGTTTAGGATGTATACAGAGCAAATTGGACAGGGCTTTCTCGCCTTTTCTCTATGCAAAATGGCTTCCCCAAGCCTATATTTACAGAGGGGGAAGCCGCAAGTGTACCTGTGGCAGCCGTAGATGCACCTGCGGGTAGCCCGGGCAGCCGCGAGTCCCACCATCTCGAAGTACGTGCACGTGTACAATGTGATATTCACTCGAACTTTCAGAACTTCAATCCGGGCATCCGATCGAGGTGTATAAGACCTTTTTGGCATACTGTTGTCGAGAGCTACACAATGACATGGGATTAGAGGTTGTACGAAGTCAAAAAGATGGGACCATGCCCTTGGTCTCCAGGCTTCAAATTATATCCAGTCTGCTGTCTCGTGTAGTAGTCACTCGAGATTGGAACTCCTTGGTTCTTGTAGGATATGTCTATATAGAATGTTTGTTTGAATGTTGTTGAGACGGCGCAATGTGGGATTGAGATGGCAAAATGACAATTATGCCCCTCATCGGGGTTATCTCCTGTTTGAGCCAATTTAGCAGTCGTTGCTCAGGGTTATCTCTGAGATTGGGCTGCTGCAGGTGTTGACCGTCCTCAGGGTTGTCTCTGAGGTGTTCCTGACTTCCCTGGGTTATCTCCGGGCTTGGGGAACGAGTGCTTCGGGGTTATCGCCGAGTGTTAAAGCTGATCGCGTGGGTTTGAAACAAGCATTTTTGAGGTTATCTCCAGAACTGCAATGACACTCCTTGGGGTTATCTCCGAGGTTGATACTATCTTTCCCGATGTTGTTTTCGGGACAGAGATTGAGTATCTTGGGGTTATCTCCGAGATAAAACGGTCTTCTCCGGTGTAATTTTCGGTATTTGAACTGTATTCATCGGGGTTATTGATAAGTTGATTTTATATCCACGAATTGGTTCCTAATCCAAGCCTCGCATTTAGTTTTAAATTTACTTGTTTATTGTTACTTAATGTGTAGGTGTGGTGGTGTGGTGTTTGAGCATTAAAGGAGGGCATTTGTGGCAACAATGTGGCAAGCAAAGAAGAAAACAGAAATCAATTTGCAGAAGTATAGCCTGTTGGGCGGGCTTATTTTAGCCTTACACCCCAGCCAGGGCGGAGGGTCTTCAAGTAGCGAGACAGGAGCCTAGCCCGTTGGGGCGGGCATTTCCCATGTAAATACCTTCGCCAGGGCGGGGGGTCCCGAAATCTGGCAGTCCTAATTCGATTTCAACACTGCTGGGATGTGGGGTTGAGCACTTGGATAGCGTAGGGACTCTAAATGACATGGGACTCTACTTACTATTATATTACTTGTTGATCACGTATATTTACGTGTTATTCGTAATTAGATTTTACCCAACAAGTTTTTGGCACCGTTGCCGGGTACTTTAGTATAGATTTTAATATTTTGCTATATCAGTTTAATTAGTCCAGTTTTACTTAAGCATTTTTATTTTGGTTTTGTTCGGCTTATTTCAGGATTTTGAAGTTGGTTTATGCAAACTCGATCCAAAAATCCAGACTTGCTTCCTTTTGAGGACGACATTGAAATACGCTTTCAAAGGCTAAGTAAGTGGATTAAGGAAACGAGGGACGACTTCGAAAATTTTGACAAATAAGAAGCAATGGCTGCCGAAGACCAGAAAGCATTGACGGATTTTGCTACACCCAAGGTGATTGAGCTGCAGTCGAGTATCACTGGGCCTGCTATAGCTGTGAATACATTCGAGATTAAGCATGTGACTATTCAGATGATCCAAAACTCGGTTCAGTTGGCGGGACTTGCAAATGATGATCCTAACGACCATCTGATCAGCTTTCTGGAAATATGCGACACGTTCAAGTACAATGGGGTGTCAGAAGACGCGGTAAGACTTCGCTTGTTCCCATAGGAAACACTCCCATGTGCTCCAATTCCTTTAATAGAACGGATAGTCTCTTCCATTTGAAGGACTTTCTTTCTGATATCACCGGTGTCTAGATCTTCTTTGAGATGGGTGGTATCATAAATTTTGTTGGTTGTATTTAACTGAAGATCAGGTACTGGAATGGCTTTATCCGAACCTTGGGTTCCTCCTTGTGCAGAGGATTTAGTTTGTACTGTTATCCTTGTACCCTGAGTAGATTGGTGTAGTTCTTTAAGCAGAACAGCCAAATCTATGATTTGTTTACTTAATACGTCAAATTCTTCATGAGGGACAGGATTAGGATTAGTATGATCAAATGAAGACATAATTGGTTGAAGGCTCGTGGCCTTTTTGGACTTTGACCGGGTAATGGGTCCAATTGTTTCCCTGTAAAAAAACTGACGTAGTTTAGTTTAAAGGAATGTATAAATGTTGACATGCTATATGATGTATCTGCTTTAGGAGTATTATCCTGCAAAATAGATGTTAGTTGTTTGTAAGACAGGATATCATGTTAATATTTGTAAAATATGTATGTACATATATTTCTTCATATTTCCCATTACATGGAGATCAATATGGAATGAAATTACAAGTAATTGACTTTACGAGTAATTTTAAAATGGGAAAGCATGAAGAAACTTCCCTCTGTATTTTGGTTTACCAGAGGCTGACCTATCTTAGGCTACTCTCATGGATTTTTGGCATGAAGATTCCCAAATCATTGCAATTTACTCGATGGCAAGTTAATCCGGTCTTTCAACTGGAGCGAATTTAGGTGGTGTCTTTCCTGAGCTTCGTTAGAATTAGTCTTCTTATGAGTCCAGTAATCAAACACCAACAGGATAGCCTCCTGAAGGAGGAACCACACGACATACATTCACATACAACGTGTCTCAACGTTTATGAAAATGATAACATGTGCGAAGAACTTATATCACAAACAGATATAGTGTAAAACATTAAGTATAGTAAGTAAATGCATTCGTACACATCCATCAAATGTAAATGCAACATCCACACACAAGCATATAACAGTTTTGAAAAGCTTGTAGTAATGGCTTAAGTCCTCTTACTAGAAGTCCCCAGCAGTGTTGCCACATGTTGACGTCGGGATTTTTATTTGTCCCTTTTCTGTTCTTGTCTTTTGGTGTTCTCATGTTAGGTGAGATTTGTTTGAAAAAATAAGTTATAAAAAGGTCCGACATGTATATGTCGATGACTGGACTATAAGAGTCGCCATTTGGTTTTTTAAATGGTTTTACCAACACAACCGAGAAAAAGTTTGCACATTGACCCAGTGATGTGGCACTGCTTAACGGGTCTGTGAAATCGAGATTCGTTAGGGTCCGGGGACTTGATTATGCGGAGGGAAGGTGTTAGGAATCCCCCGACATCCATGTTGCCATGGTGTCCGCCACTTTTCAATTAAACTGTTATATGAATATGTGTGTGCATGTGTGTGTGGATCAATGTGCAATTTTTTGGAAGTAGTGTTATGCGTCATTTGCACCTATATACAAAGGGTTTGAATTTTGTATAAAAGTTCAATTTTAACAAGATATAGCAATGTCGTTTTATAAAAAAGGTTTTTTCAAACCCTTATGCTCAATAGTAATTGAGGCATTTGATACTTCCATTTTATTATGGGTTCGACTAGATTATTTTTATTTTTCGAGATGCAAAGCATCTTCGAGAAAATAATATACATAACAGCACCGAACTCTTTATGGGCATAAAAGCCATCTAAGAAAATTCAATACCGTGAATAATTTTCAAGCCATATACAGCTGAAAATGTCCATCACGGGAACCGAATCTTGATTCAGCAAACTGAATATGTGATCACATGATTCCTAGGCTCACATGATATAGCAATTTGTATGAAAGCTGTAAACAGTTATATATATATAAAAGCCATATATATATATATATGTGTGTGTGTGTGTGTGTGTGTGTGTGTGTGTGCAGACAATCAACCACCACGAAGCACCTCCATGGGGGATTACAAATATAAATAAAGCAGTAAACCAATCAACCACCACGAAGCACCTCCATAGGAGATTGGAAAATAAAAATAAAGTAATAAAATGATCAACCGCCATGAAGTAAACTCCAGGCAGGACAAAAATATAAATAAAGTTGTAAAAGGCCATGAAGTAAACTCTAGGCCTGACAGAAATGTAAAAAAAGCGGTAAAAGGCCACGAAGTAAACTCCAGGGTAGACTGAAATGTAAATATATATATATATATATATATATATATATATATATATATATATATATATATAAGCAATAAACGCTCCGGATATAAATCTAGGCTCATCGAACAAAGTTCGACAACAGTTTATATATAAATATATATATATATATATATATATATATATATATATATATATATATATATATATATACAAAAAGAAATAAAAGACACAGATCGAAGTCCGGGCATACACACGTTACACAACTCTCAACATGAAAAACTGTGTGTGCACAATAGTGGAGAAAGGTTTTAAAATGTGTAAGAAGGCTTACAGTGGACTGCCAAAGAGGACTTTAATAGCTTTAAATGGATGAACACTCGGCTCCTGCTGGTAAAAATATAGCCAAATATTAGTTCACAAGTGTTTGAAATGAGAAAGCACTCAGTTTAGGATGTGTACAGAGCAAATTGGATAGGACTTCCTCACCTTTTCTATATGCAAAATGGCTTCCCCAAACCTCTATTTATAGAGGGGGAAGCCGCAAGTGTACCTGTGGCAGCCGCAGATGCACCTGCGGGTAGCCCGGGCAGCCGCGGGTCCCACCATCTCGAAGTACGTGCACGCGTACAACGTGATATTCACTCGAACTTTTAGAACTTCAATCCGGGCATCCGATCGAGGTGTATAAGACCTTTTTTGGCATACTATTGTCGAGAACTACACAATGACATGGGATTAGAGGTTGTACGAAGTCAAAAAGATGGGACCATGCCCTTGGTCTCCAGGCTTCAAATTCTATCCGGTGTGTTGTCTCGTGTAGTAGTCACTCAAGATTGGAACTCCTTAGTTCTTGTAGGATATGTCTATATAGAATGTTTGTTTGAATGTTGTTGAGACGATGCAATGTGGGATTGAGATGGCAAAATGACAATTATGCCCCTCATCGGGGTTATCTCCTGTTTGAGCTGATTTAGCAGTCGTTGCTCAGGGTTATCTCTGAGATTGGGCTGCTGCAGGTGTTGACCGTCCTCAGGGTTGTCTCTGAGGTGTTCCTGACTTCGCTGGGTTATCTCCGGGCTTGGGGAATGAGTGCTTCGGGGTTATCGCCGAGTGTTAAAGTTGATCGCGTGGGTTTGAAACAAGCATTTTTGAGGTTATCTCCAAAACTGCAACGACACTCCTTGGGGTTATCTCCGAGGTTGATACTATCTTTCCCGATGTTATTTTTGGGACAGAGACTGAGTATCTTGGGGTTATCTCCGAGATAAAACGGTCTTCTCCGGTGTGATTTTCGGTATTTGAATTGCATTCATCGGGGTTATTGATAAATGGATTTTATATCCACAAATTGGTTCCTAATCCAAGCTTAATCGGTGTTAATTCCTCGCATTTAGTTTTAAATTTACTTGTTTATTGTTACTTAATGTGGAGGTGTGGTGGTGTGGTGTTTGAGCATGAAAGGAGGGCATTTGTGGCAAGCAAAGAAGAAAACGGAAATCAATTTACAGAAGTATAGCCTGTTGGGGCGGGCTTATTTTAGCCTTACACCCCCGCCAGGGCAGAGGGTCTTCAATCAGCGAGACAGGAGCCTAGCCCGTTGGGGCGGGCGTTTCCCACGTAAATACCTCCGCTAGGGCGGGGGGTCCCAAAATCTGGCAGTCCTAATTCGATTTCAACACTGCTGGGATGTGGGGTTGAGCACTTGGATAGCGTAGGGACTCTAAATGACATGGGACTTTGACCAAAACTGATGTGTTGGATAAATATTGAGATATAAACCGCAAAATCATGATCATGTAAAGCAATTAACCGAGATTAAGGACAGAATTGGATATTGAGTGTTGGAGTGAAGATTTTGAAGAACTTTTGTATCAATTGTGGATTAAGGCTAAAGTGAAGGGTGTTCTGTGTTATTCTTCTTCTTTAGTTTTATATTTGTAATTGAAGGATGATATCTTTAATTTATTCAGTTGTTATTTCATTTATGATGAACTAATTTCTTTTTAGGCTTAAGACGGATCTTTAAGTGGAACGATGATTATGTAATCTTTGATTTTCAGTTTAATAAGCTAATATCCAGTTTATCTATATTAATTTGAGCTTGGATTTATTAATTTCCTGATCAACAGTTCTTTTTGGATTTGTATGAACTCGAGAGATGAAATACGAGTCTAGACATAGTTAATATAGCATGTGTTCTTGAATTTTGTGAATGAACAGAATCTTGATGAATGTTAAGGTAGAGATAAGCTTGACATTGCATGTAATCGGATAAAGAACTTGAACTTAAGCCTTCTTTAATTGTAATTCACATAGAGATATAGTGAGTTAGTTGATTACGGTGTTTAACTTGATTATATCTTAATTGTGGATTGAAGTTAATATGGTACTAGTACATCGAGAGGTGGCTAGTTCTGCATACGTGTTCTTGATTAATAAACTGGGATAGTGAGTTAAACTAGAAATAAGGTGTAATAATTAGAGTGATGCTTAAAGTGAAGTCGGAAGCCTAATTCTCCAATATTTGTCTGAAAATTTAGTTTTTAGGGTTTGTTGATCACTGGTGATTTTGATATTTCTAATACTTTTAGTTATAAACTTGAAATTAATTAGTTTAATAAAATTAGGATAAATAGAAGATTGGTAATTGTGAGGGTTAATTTCTTACCAAGTCTCTGTGGGAATGATACTTTACTTACCATTATATTACTTGTTGATCACGTATACTTGCGTGTTATTCGTAATTAAATTTTACCCAACAAGTTTTTGGCACCGTTGCCGGGTACTTTAGTATAGATTTTAATATTTTGCAATATCAGTTTAATTAGTCCAGTTTTACTTAAACATTTTTGTTTTTGTTTTGTTCGGCGTATTTCAGGATTTTGAAGTTGGTTTATGCAAACTCGATCCAAAAATCCAGACTTGCTTCCTTTTGAGGACGACATTGAAAGACGCTTTCAAAGGCTAAGTAAGTGGATTAAGGAAACGAGGGACGACTTCGAAAATTTTGACAAATAAGAAGCAATGGCTGCCGAAGACCAGAAAGCATTGACCGATTTTGCTACACCCAAGGTGATTGAGCTGCAGTCGAGTATCATTAGGCCTGCTATAGCTGCGAATACATTCGAGATTAAGCCTGTGACTATTTAGATGATCCAAAACTCGGTTCAGTTTGCGGGACTTGCAAATGATGATCCTAACGACCATCTGATCAGCTTTCTGGAAATATGCGACACGTTCAAGTACAATGGGGTGTCAGAAGACGCGGTAAGACTTCGCTTGTTCCCATTCACTTTGAGGGTCAAGGAGAAGAGTTGGTTACATTCTCTACCGCCTGGATCGATAACTACATGGGATGACCTTGCTCAGAAATTTCTTGCAAAATTTTTCCCACCAGCGAAAACTCCAAAAATGAGGAATGAGATAACTATGTTCGAACAGCAACATGGGGAATCATTATACGAGGCATGGGAGAGATATAAGGAATTGCTCAGAAAATGCCCACATCACGGATTGCCTAAGTGGTTACAGATGAACACATTTTACAACGGAGTACAAGGGAATCTCAGGACTAGTACTGATGCAGCGTCGGGGGGAGCTATTATGGCAAAGAATTATGACGATGCGTATCAGTTGATAGAAACAATGGCAGCTAACAACTCTCAGTGGCCCACGGCAAGAATAACACAACCTACGGTAGCTGGAGTGTTAGAGGTATATGGAGTGACGGCAATAACAGCGTAGATTTCAGCACTCTCTAAGAAGTTTGACGTTTGGTCAGGGGTACAGACACAACAAGTTGCAATTATTTGTGAATTATGCGCATGTGAACATCCTACGGATCAATGTGCAATCATCCCAGAATTAGTATAATTTTTAAGTAGCTACAACAAAATTCCACAGAATACGTACCAGAATGCATATAATCAGGGGAATAGGAATCATCCGAATTTGTCATGGACTAATAATCAGAATCAGCAATTCCCACGACCATCGTATCCCCCAGGATTTCAAAATCAACAACACCTTGTTCAACGTCAAGAGAGGAAATCAGATTTGGAGGAGTTGCTATCAAAGTATATAACAAGCAACGAGGTAGCCATGAAAAACCAAGCAATCGCCATCAAGAATTTAGAAAATCAAATGGAACAGATAGCGTTGGCACTGCATAACAGGCCTCAAGGAACATTACCAAGTGATACAGAGAAAAATCTTAAAGGTAATCACGAACAATGTCAGGCAATTATGTTGCGAAGTAGAAAGCAGCTTGAGGGTCAGAAAATAGAAAATTTGGTTGCAAAAGAAGTTGAGACAGACAGTGAGAATAAAGTGGTTGAGGACAGACCGAGGGAAGAAAAATAAGTGGAAAAGAACTAACTAGTTAACGAACCAATTGTTTATCCTCCCCCACCTTTTTAGCAAAGAGTTCAAAAGCAGAAATTAGATAAACAGTTTGCAAAATTTTTTGAAGTTTTCAAGAAACTTCGTATTTGGCCCGTAGTGCAAAGATGAACATGTGTTAAGATGAACATGACCAACTAGTGATACAAAGGAATATCTTTGGCCCGTAGTGCAAAGATAAATATTTGATGCAACATGTATATTGATTGATGTTACAGGGATAAAATATTGATGATGGACTTTTAAATTCATAGATGATAGTAGATTTCATTCTCTACTTAACTCTTCTAATGAATTGTTATTTCCGTAGTGAATATTGATCTAAAACTGGTTGTCCATTATACTTTATCTAATTTATTGAAGGCTAACGATAATTTATTGTTCATTATCGTAGTCATAATATTCTTTACTGGGCTAGTTGAGCTCAACTTTTTTCCTTTTTGTTCCATTTTTCTTCTCATGAGGTGAGAATATAGCAGGAACTAGCCGGGGTATGGAGTGATGGTTCTAGAAAGTTATTTTAGCAGTCCTCACTATTTTTGTAAAATAGTGTATCAATAATTGTAATTAGGACTCCTTTTGAGTTTGAATACTGTTTATTAGACAATATTTGTATTTAAACTCATAGTGTATGTGTTGTCATTTTTTGCACGACAATTGTATTAATGAAGTTGCATTTGTTTCTGTACCATGTATTTGGCGACTCAAAATGGGTGATGTATACCTATTTTGGGGGAGTCACAATCTTTTTTCAAAACCAAGTTATGTTGTTTAAACTACCTTAGCCACATACTCCACCATGGATTTCATCCATGAGCCTCTGAGCTTGGTCCTTGTCTAGACATCTGAGGAGACCTAGTACTGCATCTCTTTTATAGAGTGAATCTCCGATCAAGTAGAATTTCATAGTCAGTCGATGGATCCGCCTTCTTTCAGTCGGGCTTGTCTCAGTGGGTGTAGGTCCATCTTGTAAGTACTCCTTGATATGCTGATAGCAAGGGTGTTGGATTGGAGGTAGCTCATCCGATACTTCTCCAACGTAATTCCCATAGGTTGGTGCCTTTTGTTGGGCAAATGTGAGGGTTGGCATGTTTTCCTTGTCTAGTATGTTAATCAAGGAGGCCAAGGTTGCTAGCGCATCTGCAAAATCATTCCTATTCTGAGGAATGTGGAGGAAGGATATTTCTTCAAACTCCGAAGCCATCTGTAGAACCTGCCGATGGTAAGGTGGCAAGTGTAGACTTTTGGTGTGATAGATTCATGTGGTTTGCCTGATTACCAACTCAGAATCTCTAAAGACAGTTAACCGTTTGATGCCCATTGATTGGGAAAGTTTTAGCCCCATGATACAGCCTTCATACTCAGCTGTGTTGTTGGTATTGGCAAACTGTAATTTGACGGTGACAGTATGCTGCTCTCCCGTAACAGACACTAGAACTGCTCCAGCCCCAGAACCTTTTAAATTTACAGCTCCATCAAAATACATCTTTCAAGATTGGTGTGTATTGTCCTGATGGTGTTGCTGAATTGCTATTACCCCTTCATTAAGGAAGTATGTTTCCAAGGGTTATAAATCCCTTGAAGGAGCGACGGCCAGTTGAACCGCAATTTCTTGACCTTTAATGGACTTTTGCATCACGTAGACGATGTCAAATTGTTGTAGGATCAACTGTCATCTGGACAGCCTATAATTCAACATGGGTTTACTGAACACGTACTTGAGAGGATCCACACGGGATATGAGATGGGTTGTGTGACCATGGAGGTAATGCTATAACCTCATGGAAGCCCATGCTAAAGCATAACAAGTCTTCTCAATCAGAGTGTACTTGTGTTTACTGCTGCTGAATCTTTTGCTAAGGTAATAGATAGCTCTCTCTTGACCTCTATCATCTTTCTATCCCAGCATGCAGCCCATGGCATTGTCACTTATGGACAAGTACATGAACAGGGGAACATCATCCCTGGGTGGTACCAACATAGGAGTTTTGACTAGCTGCTCTTTGATTATAAGGAAGGCCTTCTGGCACTCATCATTCCACTTCATGGAGGAGTTCTTCCTTAACAATTTGAAAATAGGCTCACAAGTTGCTGTGAGTTGGGAAATGAACCTGCTGATGAAGTTAATTATTCCCAAAAATCCCCGTATCTCCTTCTCTGTTTGAGGAATGGGAATTTCTGTGATGGCTTAGATTTTGGTGGGATCCAGCTCAATTCCCTTGTGGCTGACTAGGAATCCTAGTAACTTGCATGATTTAACGCCAAAGGCGCACTTAGTTGGATTCAACTTCAAGTTATACTTACGCAACCCATTGAAGAGCTTTTTGAGATGGTATAGGTGGTCTTCCTCCCTTCAGAACTTGACAATAATGTCATCCACGTAGATCTCTATCTCCTTGTGCATTAAATTGTGGAAAAGAGCCATCATGGCTCGTTGGTAGGTAGCTCCGACATTGATGAGGTCAAATGACAATCGTCTATAGCAAAAGGTTCCCCAAAGCGTGATGAATGTAATTTTCTCACGATCCTCTTCAGCAACCATAATTTGATGTTGCCTTGTGAAGCAATCAGCAAAGGAGTACATGTCGTATTGAACAATATTGTCAATGAGAATGTGGATAAATGACACGGGAAAGCTATCTTTAAGGCAAGCTTTATTCAGATCTAGGTAATCTACGCAAACTCGCACCTTTCCTCCTAGTTTATGCATGAGGACTATGTTTGATAGCCATTCAGGGTATATAGACACCGTGATGATGCCTACTTAAAATTCTTTAACTTTTAAACTCTACTCAGGTTTCAATCGCCTGAGCTTCTGCCTGACTGGCTTGAATCCCTCTTTAATGGGGAGGCGATGGATGATAATGTCGGTTGACAAACCCACCATATCTACATGAGACCATGCAAACACATCCTGGAATTGGGTTAATAATGTAACCATGTCATTCCTTTGGTTTGGAGTGAGGTCTATACAAAACTGGATTAGTTAAGGGCTTCCTAAGGTTCCAAGATTGAACGAAGTAGTTTGATCAAGGTTTGGTTTGGGTTTTTCTTCGACCCATTCTTTGATCTCCTAAGGTATCTCAATGTCCTCTTGTATTTCCATCAAGTCTGAGTCCAACTTTCCATCAAAGTTACAATCCTTGTGGAGAAAAGGCACCTTATCAGCAAGTATAGGCACATCTAAATTTAGAGCCCTGAAATAAAATATGCTTTCACTTAATATATGCAATTGTTCAATCATATAAAGTGTTAGCATGTACTGACAAAACAACTGCTAATACAGTACAGAAAAGTAAGTAGTTATTATTATCTACAGGGCAGAAGGAGTTGTTGCCCGTTTTACCCTTGTCTACCAATGAAAGGAGTGCTGCTCCTATTGTCAAGGGTGAAGTCCTGATGGACTACAATGATGGAGAGGTTGTCAGCGTCCTCCTTCTCCCGAATGATGACCATTATGTCTGGGCAATCATCGTCTAGGGTGTTTCTATTTGTGTGATCATCATGGACAATGATGCGTATGTTTGACATCCTCCTAGAGATGTCTTGTTTACATCTTCGTTCCTCTTCTTCCACTTCAGGATTTGGAACCAGGACTTCTTTCCCCTTGACCGGTATCGGTTTAGGAAATAACATGGCCATTAAATGGCAGGCACCTTTATCGGAGACCATACAGGCTCAGGAGATGTAGGTGGAGTAATTGTCGTGTGGCTGAACCTGAAGGAATCTGCTTATACTTATGAGGATTTCTATGACTAGAACTAGCAGTATAGCCTAGTCCGGTTGTCCCTGTTTGACTGGGAACTTGAATGGGGTGCTTGATGCCCTGATGATCTTTGCCCAACCCTTGTCCAGGTTGATAACCCAATGTCATCATTTCTTGAGTGACCGACATTACTTCGGCAGAAACCTGGGGTATGAGAGGTGGCGCCCCAACAGGATGGTAGTGAGTGTTGCTAACCTCTAGGGTATGATAACTGAAAGGCTCAACTTCTGAATTAAAGCTAATGAGTGGTATGCCACCTTGTTCGGGACATTCCGGCTCAGCATCGACAGTGACTAGGCTATTGTTTATGATATATATAAGTTGTTGGCGAAGAGTGGAGGGGACTGCTCCAGCCATATGAATCCACAGTCTTCCCAAGATCAGGTTGTATACTGTATCTATTTTAAGTACGTGAAAAGATATGCAGAACGTATGTGGATCAATCTCCACTTGCAGTTCAATCTCTCCGATAGCGTTTTGTCGGGATCCGTCGAAAGCTTTAATGATTGTATGGCTTCTTCGGATTCTGTTGAGATTAATATTCATCTTCACCAAAGTGGCATAAGGACAGATATTCAGAAATGACCCTGCATCTATTAAAACTCCTCCCACTTTGTATCCGGAAGATAACACCGCTATGTCCAACGGCTTGCAATGACCGGTCCCTTCGGGAGGTATATCGTCATCAGTGAAAGATATCACATTGTTGTTAAAAATGTGATCCACCAGATGCTAGAATTTCTCAACATCTATTGACTTAGGTAGTTGGGCTTCTTCCAAAAACTTGAGCAATACCTTCCTGTGATCTTCAGAAGAGAAAACCAAGTCCAGTATAGAAATTTGATGTGGAGCTTCTCTTAAGCTTAAAACCACTTTGGCTTCATTGTAACCCATAGTACGGAGAAATTCTTCCACTTTTCCCATGGGAATCTTCCCCTTTGTCTTGATGGTAGGCTTCATCACCCGTGGGGGAAGATACAGTAGATTATCCTTCGACACTGCAGCAGTTAAGTGAGATGTGGATCCTTCAACCCCTCCATAATTCCATGGAACTTTTTGGAGGCTGACAATAGGATATTGTGCTCTAAATGGTAAGATAATTGGCTCTGGCGCAACCACTTTCAAAGGAATCCCAATACCCTTGAGCTGAACGGGTTGAATTGTATGTGAGGGGGTAGCTGGATCTGTCTCAGAAGATATGACTGCTATGACTTCCTTGCATTTTGTAGGAAACGTGTCCCCACTCTCTAGTGCTACAGCATCATTGTCTGCCATTTGCAGAACACCACTGTCAATTAAATTCTGAATAAGGTGGCGGAGTGCCCAGCATTCTTCTGTGCTGTGACCGCGAGATTGGGAGTGATATTGGCACACTCCATTGAAATCAAACCGCCTTAATCGTGGGTTGATTGGAGGTAGCAGAGCTATAATTCTTCCTTCATTTATCAGCATCTATAGTATTTCTTCCATCGGTTAGCCTAGGTACGTAAATTCCCTTTTATTGGCAAAATCCCGACGGGCTTTGACATTTGCTCTTTTTGTAATTTTATCCTCCGGTGTTTCATTTTTTGAAGTACACGGTGGAGTGTTTGTAACAAAAGGAAGGAGACCGGCATGCTCCTACCTAAATAATTGGCGTATGACTTGGTGCTGATGGACCACTAGTTCTGTCAATTAGTTAACTTACTCACAGAGAGTCTTCATTTTTCGTTCTATCGTATACCGGGATTGAGCAAAATCCCATTTATCAACACTATCCTTGCTGGTCTGGGATAATCCACCATGATTATTGGAACTCTACCCACTACTCCAATTAATCATATTAACCTCTTCTTCTTTGGGCTGAGGAAGAGGGTTGTCTTACACATGGGGTTGGTCGGGTTTAGTTACCATGATCTCACCATTATCCATCAAATCCTAGAACTTGTGTTTCAAGGCCCAACAATCTTAAGTATCATGTCATGGAGCTCCATCATGATAAGCACATTTTCGACTACCATTGAAACCCTTCCCATTCGAGTTGGCTGGCGGAAGAAGATGAGTAATTTTCTTCTGAGTGGTCAGAAGATTGAGAATATTCTCGAGTGAGTCCCCTAAGGGTGTGAATGCTCGAGTGCATCTAACTTCTCCACCCTTTGGCAACGAAGGGTTAGAAGACTGTGCTTGAAAGGGGGAGTAATTTCTCCTCTGGATGGGCATATTCTGACTGCCTTTCTGACTTTGTAGTACTAAGGAAACATCCTCCTCTTTCTTTATTTGGACCCTCTGGGGGTTGTTTCCATAATTTTCGGACTGGATGTGCTCAGCAACAGCTTTAAGGGCAGCTAAGTCTTGAATCTTTCCTGACTTCAATCCCATCTCAGCCATTTCTCCATGCTTAATCATTTTAGAGAATAGTTTGCCAATACCAGCTAACACCCTCTCATAGAAAGGAGCCTCTTGTATGTCTATGAAGGTTATCACCATCTCTGACTCATTCATAGAGCGAACAACTTGAGCAGCAAGGCGCCTCCACCTTTGAGCATACTCTCTAAAAGATTCATTGGCTTGCTTTCTGACTTTAGTGATTTGGTACCGGTCAGGGGCCATCTGAGACTAGAAGCTGTATTGAGTGAGGAAGGCATGAGCTAGCTCCTCCCAGTTATGTATCTTGGAGTTGTCTAATCTGGTATACCATGATCGGGCTTCTCCAGTCATAATTTTCTAGAACAACTGCATTTTGAGCTTCTCATCCTCGGCATAAGATCCTAGTTCTCCAATGAATACCTTCAAATGTGTGTAAGGGTCTCCTAACCCGTCATACTTTTCAAAGTCAGGAGTCTTGAACTTCTCTAGATAGTGCACACCAGGAAATATACAAAGGTCAGCATAGGAAACACTCCCATGTGCTCCAATTCCTTTAATAGAACGGATAGTCTCTTCCATTTGAAGGACTTTCTTTCTGATATCACCGGTGTCTAGATCTTCTTTGAGATGGGTGGTATCATAAATTTTGTTGGTTGTATCTAACTGAAGATCAGGTACTGGAATGGCTTTATCCGAACCTTGGGTTCCTCCTTGTGCAGAGGATTTAGTTTGTACTGTTATCCTTGTACCCTGAGTAGATTGGTGTAGTTCTTTAAGCAGAACAGCCAAATCTATGATTTGTTTACTTAATACGTCAAATTCTTCATGAGAGACAGGATTAGGATTAGTCTGATCAAATGAAGACATAATTGGTTGAAGGCTCGTGGCCTTTTTGGACTTTGACCGCGTAATGGGTCCAATTGTTTCCCTGTAAAAAAACTGACGTAGTTTAGTTTAAAGGAATGTATAAATGTTGACATGCTATATGATGTATCCGCTTTAGGAGTATTATCCTGCAAAATAGATGTTAGTTGTTTGTAAGACAGGATATCATGTTAATATTTGTAAAATATGTATGTACATATATTTCTTCATATTTCCCATTACATGGAGATCAATATGGAATGAAATTACAAGCAATTGACTTTACGAGTAATTTTAAAATGGGAAAGCATGAAGAAACTTCCCTCTGTATTTTGGTTTACCAGAGGCTGACCTATCTTAGGCTACTCTCATGAATTTTTGGCATGAAGATTCCCAAATCATTGCAATTTACTCGATGGCAAGTTAATCCGGTCTTTCAACAGGAGAGAATTTAGGTGGTGTCTTTCCTGAGCTTCGTTAGAATTAGTCTTCTTATGAGTCCAGTAATCAAACACCAACAGGATAGCCTCCTGAAGGAGGAACCACACGACATACATTCACATACAACGTGTCTCAACGTTTATGAAAATGATAACATGTTCGAAGAACTTATATCACAAACAGATATAGTGTAAAGCATTAAGTACAGTAAGTAAATGCATTCGTACACATCCATCAAATGTAAATGCAACATCCACACACAAGCATATAACAGTTTTAAAAAGCTTGTAGTAACGGCTTAAGTCCTCTTACTGGAAGTCCCCAGCAGTGTTGCCACATGTCGACGTCGGGATTTTTATTTGTCCCTTTTCTGTTCTTGTCTTTTGGTGTTCTCATGTTAGGTGAGATTTGTTTCAAAAAAGAAGTTGTAAAACGGTCCGACATGTATATGTCGATGACTGGACTATAAGAGTCGCCATTTGGTTTTTTAAATGGTTGTACCAACACAACCGAGAAAAGGTTTGCACATTGACCCAGTGATGTGGCACTGCTTAACGGGTCTGTTAAATCGAGATTCGTTAGGGTCCAGAGACTTGATTATGCGGAGGGAAGGTGTTAGGAACCCCCCGACATCCATGTTGCCATGGTGACCGCCACTTTCAATTAAACTGTTATATGAATGTGTGTGTGTGTGTGTGTGGATCAATGTGCAATTTTTTGGAAGTAGTGTTATGCCTCATTTGCACCTATATACAAAGGGTTTGAATTTTGTATAAAAGTTAAATTTTAACAAGATATAGCAATGTCGTTTTATAAAAGAGGTTTTTTCAAACCCTTATGCTCAATAGTAATTGAGGCCTTTGATACTTCCATTTTATTATAGGTTCGGCTAGATTATTTTTATTTTTCGAGATGCAAAGCATCTTCGAGAAAATAATATACATAACAGCGCCGAACTCTTTATGGGCATAAGAGCCATCTAAGAAAATTCAATACCGTGAATAATTTTCAAGCCATGTACAGCTGAAAATGTCCATCACGGGAACCGAATCTAGATTCAGCAAACTGAATATGTGATCACATGATTCCTAGGCTCACATGATGTAGCAATTTGTATGAAAGTTGTAAACAGTTATATATATAAAAGCCATATATATATATATATATATATATATGTGTGTGTGTGTGTGTGTGTGTGTGTGTGTGTGTGTGTGTGTATGTGTGTGTGTGTGTAGACAATCAACCACCACGAAGCACCTCCATGGGGGATTACAAATATAAATAAAGCATTAAACCAATCAACCACCACGAAGCACCTCCATGGGGGATTGAAAATATAAATAAAGTAATAAAATGATCAACCGCCATGAAGTAAACTCTAGGCAGGACAAAAATATAAATAAAGTTGTAAAAGGCCACGAAGTAAACTCAAGGCCTGACAAAAAATGTAAATAAAGCGGTAAAAGGCCACGAAGTAAACTCCAGGGCAGACTGAAATGTAAATATATATATATATATATATATATAAGCAATAAACGCTCCGGATATAAATCTTGGCTCATCGAACAAAGTTCGACAACAGTATATATATAAGTATATATATATAAAAACAAATAAACGCTCCGGACGTGAGTCCAGGCTCAATCGAGACATAACTCGATAATATTAGTCCATATATATATATATATATATATATATATATATATACAAATATAAATAAAAGACACAGATAGAAGTCCGGGCATACACACGTTATACAACTCTCAACATGAAGAACTGTGTGTGCACAATAGTGGAGAAAGGTTTTAAAATGTGTAAGAAGGCTTACAGTGGACTGCCAAAGAGGACTTTAATAGCTTTAAATGGATGAACACTCAGCTCCCGCTAGTAAAAATATAACAAAATATTAGCTCACAAGTGTTTGAAATGAGAAAGCACTCAGTTTAGGATGTATACAGAGCAAATTGGACAGGGCTTTCTCGCCTTTTCTCTATGCAAAATGGCTTCCCCAAGCCTATATTTACAGAGGGGGAAGCCGCAAGTGTACCTGTGGCAGCCGCAGATGCACCTGCGGGTAGCCCGGGCAGCCGCGAGTCCCACCATCTCGAAGTACGTGCACGTGTACAATGTGATATTCACTCGAACTTTCAGAACTTCAATCCGGGCATCCGATCGAGGTGTATAAGACCTTTTTGGCATACTGTTGTCGAGAGCTACACAATGACATGGGATTAGAGGTTGTACGAAGTCAAAAAGATGGGACCATGCCCTTGGTCTCCAGGCTTCAAATTATATCCAGTCTGCTGTCTCGTGTAGTAGTCACTCGAGATTGGAACTCCTTGGTTCTTGTAGGATATGTCTATATAGAATGTTTGTTTGAATGTTGTTGAGACGGCGCAATGTGGGATTGAGATGGCAAAATGACAATTATGCCCCTCATCGGGGTTATCTCCTGTTTGAGCCAATTTAGCAGTCGTTGCTCAGGGTTATCTCTGAGATTGGGCTGCTGCAGGTGTTGACCGTCCTCAGGGTTGTCTCTGAGGTGTTCCTGACTTCCCTGGGTTATCTCCGGGCTTGGGGAACGAGTGCTTCGGGGTTATCGCCGAGTGTTAAAGCTGATCGCGTGGGTTTGAAACAAGCATTTTTGAGGTTATCTCCAGAACTGCAATGACACTCCTTGGGGTTATCTCCGAGGTTGATACTATCTTTCCCGATGTTGTTTTCGGGACAGAGATTGAGTATCTTGGGGTTATCTCCGAGATAAAACGGTCTTCTCCGGTGTAATTTTCGGTATTTGAACTGTATTCATCGGGGTTATTGATAAGTTGATTTTATATCCACGAATTGGTTCCTAATCCAAGCCTCGCATTTAGTTTTAAATTTACTTGTTTATTGTTACTTAATGTGTAGGTGTGGTGGTGTGGTGTTTGAGCATTAAAGGAGGGCATTTGTGGCAACAATGTGGCAAGCAAAGAAGAAAACAGAAATCAATTTGCAGAAGTATAGCCTGTTGGGGCGGGCTTATTTTAGCCTTACACCCCAGCCAGGGCGGAGGGTCTTCAAGTAGCGAGACAGGAGCCTAGCCCATTGGGGCGGGCATTTCCCATGTAAATACCTTCGCCAGGGCGGGGGGTCCCGAAATCTGGCAGTCCTAATTCGATTTCAACACTGCTGGGATGTGGGGTTGAGCACTTGGATAGCGTAGGGACTCTAAATGACATGGGACTCTACTTACTATTATATTACTTGTTGATCACGTATATTTGCGTGTTATTCGTAATTAGATTTTACCCAACAAGTTTTTGGCACCGTTGTCGGGTACTTTAGTATAGATTTTAATATTTTGCTATATCAGTTTAATTAGTCCAGTTTTACTTAAGCATTTTTATTTTGGTTTTGTTCGGCTTATTTCAGGATTTTGAAGTTGGTTTATGCAAACTCGATCCAAAAATCCAGACTTGCTTCCTTTTGAGGACGACATTGAAATACGCTTTCAAAGGCTAAGTAAGTGGATTAAGGAAACGAGGGACGACTTCGAAAATTTTGACAAATAAGAAGCAATGGCTGCCGAAGACCAGAAAGCATTGACGGATTTTGCTACACCCAAGGTGATTGAGCTGCAGTCGAGTATCACTGGGCCTGCTATAGCTGTGAATACATTCGAGATTAAGCATGTGACTATTCAGATGATCCAAAACTCGGTTCAGTTGGCGGGACTTGCAAATGATGATCCTAACGACCATCTGATCAGCTTTCTGGAAATATGCGACACGTTCAAGTACAATGGGGTGTCAGAAGACGCGGTAAGACTTCGCTTGTTCCCATTCACTTTGAGGGTCAAGGAGAAGAGTTGGTTACATTCTCTACCGCCTGGATCGATAACTACATGGGATGACCTTGCTCAGAAATTTCTTGCAAAATTTTTCCCACCAGCGAAAACTCCAAAAATGAGGAATGAGATAACTATGTTTGAACAGCAACATGGGGAATCATTGTACGAGGCATGGGAGAGATATAAGGAATTGCTCAGAAAATGCCCACATCACGGATTTCCTAAGTGGTTGCAGATGAACACATTTTACAACGGACTACATGGGAATCTTAGGACAAGTATTGATGCAGCGTCGGGGGGAGCTTTTATGGCAAAGAATTATGACGATGCGTATCAGTTGATAGAAACAATGGCAGCTAACAACTCTCAGTGGCCCACGGCAAGAATAACACAACCTACGGTAGCTGGAGTGTTAGAGGTATATGGAGTGACGGCAATACCAGCGTAGATTTCAGCACTCTCTAAGAAGTTTGACGTTTGGTCAGGGGTACAGACACAGCAAGTTGCAGTTATTTGTGAATTATGCGCATGTGAACATCCTACGGATCAATGTGCAATCATCCCAGAATCAGTATAATTTTTGAGTAGCTACAATAAAATTCCACAGAATACGTACCAGAATGCATATAATTAGGGGAATAGGAATCACCCGAATTTGTCGTGGACTAATAATCAGAATCAGCAATTCCCACAACCATCGTATCCCCCAGGATTTCAAAATCAACAACACCCAGTTCAACGTCAAGAGAGGAAATCAGATTTGGAGGAGTTGCTATCAAAGTATTTAACAAGCAACGAGGTAGCCATGAAAAACCAAGCAATCACCATCAAGAATTTAGAAAATCAGATGGGACAGATAGCGTTCGCAGAAGCCCTAGGGCAAATGCCAAGTTATGCGAAATTCATGAAAGGGATTTTGTCCAAGAAAAAGAAGTCGGATGATTTCAAGACAGTGGCATTAACAGGGGAGTGTAGTGCGATTTTACAGCGAAAGTTGCCACCGAAGTTGAAAGATCCGGGGAGTTTCACCATTCCGTACACGATTGGGAATATGTCATTCAACAAGTGCTTATGTTGTGATAACCCGAGATTTCGAATAATTCAAATTTTTTAAATAAATTTTTTTATTTAATATTGACATTGATTGTTGATATTGTACTGTGTATCTGTGATACAAGTCTCGAGAATTAGTCAATTAGTGTATTGATTGAGAAAATAGAGTAGAGTTATGTTTAACTGCGTTAGAAACCCTAACCCTAATTTTTGGTTAGGGATTTGATAGAAAATATAATTAAAATAATTATTCTGATAAGTACGTGCTTGTATTGTATAGAAATATTGATCAACGATTGATCGGATAAGGTTTAAAATTTATAAACCCTAATAAGATATTAGAAACCCTAATCTCAGACCTAGAAACTCTAACGCGCAGTTGGAAACCCTAATTGAAAGCCTAGAAACCCTAATTTTAAATTCGAGATTCCTAAACTCTAATTAGGAAACCCTAATTCTAGTTGGTGAGCATAATGTGTTATTAAACTTAAATATGATTAGAAAACCCATATTATATTTTAGTTATTTTAATTTCTATTTTACAAACCCTAATTGCAATTTAGAAATTTTAATTTTTTCTAATTAAAACCCTAATTGGAAAATCCTAGAAAGCTAAAGTTATAAAACCTGAGGGTTAGAACCTTAAGGTTAAACCCTAGGGGTTTGTGCAATTATCTAGTATGCCATTAAAAATATATGGAGAATGACCAAAATGCCCTTTTGTATATTTTTATAAGTTAACTTGCAATATTTGCTAGCAACTTTAGTTGGTAACCTAACCACTTGACTTTGTTACTTCAAATCTCCAGCAATCAGTCTAGAAACATCAAATTTTATGTATTAGATCATCATATATATAGATTTGGGAGAGAAAAAATTCATAAAACTAGCCATTTTGCTCTCTTGCTCTCACCTACTCTCTCTCTCACCAAGACATCCGAAAATAACAAGTATATCAGTCCTAAAAACAACCCTTAGATCAACCAAGATCAGTTAGGAAGATCAAGATCAAGAATTTAAAGCTAGAAGGTATAAACCTAATTTGATTTTTGATCCAAGTTGCTAAGAAAAATTTTGTGTTTAAGTGTTTAATCTTGTGTTATTGGATGTTTTTAGATGTTATATGTTGATCCATCATGGATCCATAGCATCAAAGTGGGTAAAAATCATGTTTTTCAAAATCTATTCTTAAGAATTCTTAGTGGTCTGACAAGAAATGTCAGTAGCCACAGATCCTTGCTCGTTTATGATATTTGTTGTTTTAAAGTTGTTATTGGTAGCTTGTTATGTTGTCTTTGATCTGGAAGTGAAATCACAGACAGTGGATGTCTAAATTTCGAGTTATTCCTGGTCAAAACCCGTTGACCGGGCATAACCAGTCAAAATCTGGGCAACCCAGAAATTTAAAAACAAGGTCTGACATGATATTCAAACTCTTAGATCTGTCAGTTATGATGTTTTTTGTTGATGTTGTTGTAGTCAATATGTAGTCTGTGGTCTGGACTGTAGACTCATGCCTTAAGATCCTTTAAAACATCAACTGATCGAGTGTTATAAGTGGTCAAAATAGGCCAATCGAACACGGATGACATTTCTGGAATTTCCAGAAATCATAAGAACAGGATGTCTGACAAGCTTTGACCGAACCTTAACTTGTTATTTTGTTGTTATTTAACAGGTCTATTAATTCTTATGTGTTCCTTGTTATGTAATACTACATATAAGAACCATAATATCACATAAAAGAATGATTGGAACCTAGATTAAATCGAGCTGCAAGATGGCCACTCGAACTGCCTGGGTTTCTGGAAAACCCAGGTGATGTCTGACAGTGACTTTAGAAGCATAGATCTATTTGTTTGTTTGATGTGTGACCAAGATGCTGGTTGAATATTGTAGTATTACATTTGTACTACCAGATCCATGCTCAAGCAAGCCCATAAACAATTTAGGTTGAGAATTAAAGTCGGTCAAAGTTAACCTCGTGATACTGCCGGTTGTCAGTGTTCTTGAGCTTAAGAACACCAACAGCGACGCTTAGTGTCGCTAAAGGGCTATAGCGACGGTTTAATTAGTTTTTATTTTCTGATTTTCCAGAAATTATTTAAAAATAGAAATAAAGTATAAAAATTACCAAAAAAGGTTTTAAAAATTATTTTAAATTATGAAAAAATAATTTTTGACCAATTGAAATATTTTTCTTTAATATTTATAATTATTTATATATTAAATGTATTTAATTTATTTAATTGGTATATTAAATAAATTAGAGAAAAATGATTTTAATTATATAAAAATCATTTTAAATAAGAATAATGTATATAAAAATATTTTGAGTTATAAAATATAACTTTTAATATTTTTAGAGAATTTTTTATTAATAAATTAATATTGATGATATTAGATTTATTTAATTATTAAATTAAATAAATAAGATAAAAATAATTTTATTGATTTAAAAATTATTTTAAATGAGAATAAAGTGTTAGAAAATATTTTGAATTAGAAAATATTATTTTCAATATTTTTGGAGAATTCACATTAATAAATTAATATTAATGATATTAGATTTATTTAAATATTATATTAAATAAATAAATTTAAAATAATTTTATTGATTTAAAAATCATTTAAAAATGAAAAAAATGATTTAAAATATTTTAAGTTATAATTAATGACTTTTAATATTTGGATAATAATTTCATTAATATTTAGATATTAATGATGATGATTTAAAAATGAGTTTAATTATTTTAAAGATCATTTAAGTAGAATATTGATGATTTAAAAATATTTTAAGTTACTAAAAATAACTTTAATATTTTGACAAGTATGTCATTAATATTTTTATATTATTAAATATTAATGATGATAAGATTATTTGATAATTAAATCATTTAAAAATGATTTTGATGTTTGAAAAATTATTCTAAATTATAATAATTGTTTATAAATTATTAAAAGCTTCCGAAAAATATTATAAATGATAATTGACTTATCTAAATTAATATTGAAGCTTAGAAATCGAATTTATTTGAAAATAACTGTGTTAATTGTCGGATAGGGTGACCAGAACACCGAAAATGGACCGAAGTCCAACCAGACCGAAATAGTTAGACTTGTTAAGTGTTTATATAAGTTATAAGCACTGATGTGACTATGTGATAGTGTGTCTAGGAGAAGTTTGACTGTAAAATACAGTGATGCGTGTTGTGAATTATTGTGCTAATTGTGAGACCGCTATTATAGGTTATAGGTCTTTCGAAAGTAGATAAGTTTATTGTGTAGCTGTAATCAGCGGAAGAGGCAAGTTCCCTAACTCAACCTTGAGTTAATATTGTTTAATTATTATTGGTGGTTAATTATTGCTAATTAGACCACGTCCAGGGATTTATTGCTGATTATTCGCAGTTAGTGCATGTTTGATAATAATTTAAATTAAATTACTGATTTAGAAAATATATATTCGTAGAATAACTATTGTTGGATATTCATATCTGTAGAAACTAGTATTGACAGTACAGATAATTCTTGTTTATTGTCAAATTATTTTGAGAAGTGTCTTAGCCAATTATTCTGGTTAGACGAATATTTGTTAGAACTTAATAGGTTCGAGAAGAGAATTCAATTGTTATTGACAGACCGATGCCAATTATTTTGGCTAGATCGAGAAGTAAATAGAAATTAAAATCACAATATTTCGTTGTAAAATTAAATCTTGATTCTGAGGCTGAGAAGAACAACCTTTTATATAAAGGGAATATTTTATTGGTCGTATATTCGACCTTTGCGCGCGATTAAGTATTATGTATAATATAGGGTATAATAAAGCTGATCACTTTATATACTTGTAGAGGGGTATGACTTAATCTTTGTAGTTATTTGATACACCTGGGCATATCAAAGTCAAACCTTTGATAGTTACTCGAGAAGAGAAGTTCAAGATCCAATGGATCACTCAGCATAAATCTGGAAAATATTCCACTTTGCTATTCCGTAGAATTGATTCTTGATTACTCATTTGAATATCGTAGAAAACCTTGAAAGTATTGTACTCTTTCATTATCAAATTATTGTGTTGCATAGAAGGCAAGAAGACTAGTTAATGATTCTTATACACTTATTATATGACTTAATTTGCGGGACAAACTTGTTGTTCACCCTTGCTAAATAAAAATTTTCATCTAGGGACGAAGTTGCAGAAGGTTCTGCCAAGAAGAACAAAGGAAAAGGCATAGTGATAAATTAGTATAATGAACATTATTATTATTATTATGTTGTATTGTAAACCCTTTTTGTATATCTAAGGGGTATGTCTGTATTGTTAAGGTTAGCGAACCTGGGATTAATGTATTAACAGTATATGTTAATGTGATATGTATTCCTATTTCTATATGAATGGGTAGTTAGTTAGTATTATATTGTGGATCGTGAACACAAAACTCGGGGGTCAGGTAACCCGGATTTAGGGGCGTCACATATGTGATTTGGGGGCAAGTGTGAACCTTATGCCGTTATCAGTTTATACAGAATTGGGTTTGCCTGCTCCAAAGCCTATGAACATCTCATTGCAGTTGGCGGATAGGTTAGTCACGTACCCGAGAGGCATTGTGGAGGACATATTGGTAAAGGTTGACAAGTTTATATTCCCCATAAATTTCATTATTCTAGATTTTGAGGAAGATAATAATATCCCAATTATCCTAGGGAGACCTTTCTTGGCTACGGGTAGGACACTCATCGACGTACAAAAAGGAGAGCTAACGATGCGAGTCCAAGATCAAGAAGCAAAATTTAATATTTTTAAGGCCATGAAATTCCCTACGAATGAGGAAGAGTGTTTCAGGATGGATATCATTGATCAGATAATCAGCGAAGACATGGGCAAAAGTTTAGTTAACGATCCATTGGAAACAACATTATTGGGAGATGAAGAATTAGATGATCCATATTGTTGGATTTGTTGACATATAGTTAGATACATTACATCTCATTGCATTGCATTGCAAAGCATGTTAGTTGTTTGATTGCATGTGATCGAGGACTAGCACGTTTTAAGTTTGGGGGATTTTGATAAGTGGATTTTATATCCACGAATCGGTTCCTAATCCAAGCTTAATCGGTGTTAAATCCTCGCGTTTAGTTTTTAATTTACTTGTTTATTGTTATTTAATGTGTAGGTGTGGTGGTGTGGTGTTTGAGCATGAAAGAAGGGTATTTGTGGCAACAATGTGGCAAGCAAAGAAGAAAATAGAAATCATTTTGCAGAAATATAGCCCGCCGGGGTGGGCTTATTTTAGCCTTACATCCCCGTCGGGGCGGGGGGTCTTTAAGTAGCGAGGCAGGAGCCTAGCCCGCCGGGGCAGGCGTTTCCCATGTAAATACCCCCGCCGGGGTGGGGGTCCCGAAATCTGGCAGTCCTAATTCGATTTCAACACTGCTGGGATGTGGGGTTGAGCACTTGGATAGCGTAGGGACTCTAAATGACATGGGTCTTCGACCAAACTGATGTGTTGGATAAATATTGAGCTATAAACAACAAAATCATGATCATGCGAAGAAATTAATCGAGATTAAGGACAGAATTAGATATTGAGTATTGGAGTGAAGATTTTGAAGAACTTTTGTATCGATTACGGATTAAGGCTAAAGTGAAGGGTATTCTGTGTTATTCTTCTTCTTTAGTTTTATATTTGTAATTAAAGGATGATATCTTTAATTTATTCAGTTGTTATTTCATTTATGATTAACTAATTTCTTTTTAGGCTTAAGACGGATCTTTAAGTGGAACGATGATTATGTGATCTTTGATTTTCAGTTTAATAAGCTAATATCCAGTTTATCTATATTAATTTGAGCTTGAATTTATGAATTGCCTGATCAACAGTTCTTTGTGGATTTGTATGAACTCGAGAGATGAAATACGAGTCTAGGCATAGTTAATATAGCACGTGTTCTTGAATTTTGTGAATGAACAGAATCTTGATAAATGTTAAGATAGAGATATGCTTGACATCGCATGTAATCGGATAAAGAACTTGAACTTAAACTTTCTTTAATTGTAATTCACATAGAGATATAGTGAGTTAGTTGATTAAGGTATTTAACTTGATTCTATCTTAATTGTGGATTGAAGTTAATACTGTACTAGTACATCGAGAGGTGGCTAGTTTTGCATACGTGTTCTTGATTAATAAACTGGGATAGTGAGTTAAATTGGAAATAAGGTGTAATAATTAGAGTGTTGCTTAAAGTGAAGTCGGAAGCCTAATTCTCCAATATTTGTTTGAAAATTTAGTTTTTAGGGTTTGTTGATCGTTGGTGATTTTGAAATTTCTAATACTTTTAGTTATAAACTTGAAATTGATTAGTTTAATAAAATTAGGATTAATAGAAGATTGGTAATTGTGAGGATTAATTTCTTACTAAGTCTCTGTGAGAACGATACTCTACTTACTATTATATTACTTGTTGATCACGTATACTTGCGTGTTGTGCGTAATTAGATTTTACCCAACAGTTATCTCTGAGGTTGAAACTGAAACTCTCGGTGTTATTTTCGGGACTGAGCTGGATGTCTCGGGGTTACCTCCGAGATGGTAATAACTGAATATCCTAGGGTTGTCTCCGGGATTGAACTGAGCTGTCTTTTAAGGTTATCTCTGAAAGACGATTCTGCCCTCTTGCAATGTTAGTAACAGGTATGCAGAAAATTTTGAGTGTCTACAACTAGCACTGGCTAGAGCCTGCGAAAATATATATAACATTACTAGCTATAATTTATATTATGTGATAAATTATGATAATTTCGTGAAATATAAAAAATATTATTACCTCCAGGTACTGTATATGCGGGTATCCTCGGCAAGCCCAACACTTGATACATGTCGGTACTGCTAGTAAAGGGATACCGAGACACGACTCATAGTCTCAGCTCTTCATCCCGAGATAATACAATCTCGGGAGGGGGGATGATGGAATATAATGGCTCAGAACCCCCCCTAGCAACCTCCAACTTAGCTATACGCTGGTCTCGAAGCTTCTGAAATCGGTCCTATAATTTATTTTGTATATGCTAGTTAATTATATCATTTTATTAACAAGTGAATATTGAGATTGCTAAAAAGTAAGATTAGTTTTACTTGTATAACTAATACTGTCTGAGATAAAACACGCTCCTCCTTAGGCGTGTGAGCTCTATCTGAAAACTCTAACATGGTCAGAGCTCGACCCAAGGTCCTCCCCATGGCCTAATAAATACATTTATAAAATAGTTATTATGTATTTGTGTGAGAATTTGATCAGTAAACACCTAAATACATTACACTTACTGACTTCGTCTCCTTGAAAAATTGTGAGCCAGTCGTGTGTACTATGCAGAGATGACCACGGTTCTTCTTTGCCTGCTCAGACTTCTTCTTAAAGTCATCAACATCTTAGTGCGCACACATAGCCTATCATGTTAAATCTGAGACTATGTGGGGCTAGTGATCTTTGATGGTGGTCCCGAGCTAGTTAACAGTTGCCCAGGCTGCCCGCTGTCGCATCTTATACAGCCAACTAGAGTAATTCTTAGCGACATGTGTAATAATCACATCGTCACCGGCTGTCTGAGAGATGCCCTCATCAAATCTATAATAAGTCTATAACAAAAGTTTAAAAGTTAGGAATAATTAATTTCTTAGGCAACAACTATGTACTAATATGTTACTGACTAATATGAACTTAGTAACTTACGTGAAACTCCCGTAAGATAGTCTGCATAAAGGAGGCATCGTACTGCGCGTACTGGCTGTAGCGCATGTACCTGGTCGGGAGGTGCGTCAGGCATATAGCGTGTAAGGTGTGTTTAGCGATCGTGTCTAATATACTAAAGTAAAAATATTACAATATATGTTACGTTAATTGTGTTATGCAAATAAATTATATAGATTTAAAAGTGTTACTACAACGATGGATTAACATTTACTGTCCAGACTAGACATCCACCATGAATATAAGTGGAGCTGTTGGCGACCAACCAAAGATACTGAGGTTAGACACTCGGTGTCATCGACGAGGCGCAACTAAAATTATTAAAAAAATTGAATCAAAAAATAAAAAATAATTCAGGTTGAGATATATTTAAATCCTAGGTCAGACAACTTACTAGCTTCTGAAGACAAGCCTCCATCATGGCTAGCGTCTCCTGATCCGGATCGCCCACCACCGTGGCAAACTCCACCGCTATGTCTAGCCATAAATATGCTACCGAAATAACCAAAATAACATATATGAATTGGAATGTAAATTATTTAAATATATTAATATGTATATTACTATTGCATTATTTGCTTTTTTGAAATAAGTTTGGATTACGTACATCATCAAACCCGTCAGATTCCACATCGATATCATTCTTGGATTCTATATCTTCCTGATCATCAGTTTCATTATCAGTTTCATCATCCATATCATCCTCAACGACTATGTAGTCATTCACGACGACGTCTTCCTCGACATCCTCATCGTCAGGTACGTCAACCACATCAGTTGTCATCACGTCTTCATCATTTAGCACTACCTGCCTACGATTGTTAACATCTTCTTACAGCACTCATCCATCCCAAACATACCATCAAATGCACGTGTTTTAGTTGTGACAACTGTATACCATGGGCTTCTACTATTTACGACATTAGGAGCGTAATACACTTAAGTCGCTTGACTGGCTAACACGAATACATTATCAGATCTTAGTATCAATTTGATATCTACTGTAAAGATTCTATTACAAGCAACCTTAACATCCTTTTTAGCATCAAACCAGCAATACTTAAATGTAACTATCGTTTTACCCCCGTAATAATTGAGCACAACCAGATCCTGTAAACGTCCATAGTAATTGGACGCAGAATCATGATAATAGCTTCCCAACACCACAACCCCAAAATTGACTGATGTGAGTTCATTCAAGTCATCGACCTTAAATTTGTACCCATTCACGATGCAGCCGGGAAAAGAACAAATAACTTTGTAAGGTCCTCGGACGACATCTATAAATTGCTCAGAAATGTTCTCTTCTTCAACCATTTTCTTAAACCACTATTTGAAATTAGCATTAGTGAATGATTCTAACTTTGCTAAAGTTAAAGTCGGGTTAGAAGCATACACTTCCTCTTCGAATGAACTGAAATAATAATAAAATAGTATAATATATAGATGATTACACTTATAAATTATGTTAGATGCAACAAATAATAATTCATACATGATGTATGATGATACTTTGGGCATATTTAGAAGCACGTATATAGATACAATCTTTAAATATTTGTCGCTTAAGTAAGTCATCGTCTCATGACCAAATGACTTAGCCGGTTATATGGATACAACTAACTCATCATTAACATGAAATTGGGAACCGACGACCTCATTCCTATTTAAACGATTGTGCTTCGTTGTGACAACATCATCAAAATATAATGAGCAGAAGTTGACAAATTCTTCCTCTATATAGCGTTCAACAATAAAACCTTCTACATGAGCTTTTTTCTTGACTCTCTATTTCAATCGACGTAAATAACTAAAATATGTTCATTGGATATGAGTATTATTAATATGAGCAGCAAAATGCAATTGGTAAATTATATTACCTCTCAAAAGGTTACATCCACCGATATTGCACCGGTCCTCCAAATTTTAGTTTCTATGGTAGATGAATAGGCAGATGCTCCATCGAGTCAAAGAATCCTAAAGGGAAGACCATTTCAAGCTTGCAAATGGTTAGCACAATATTTTTCTCCATATGCTCCACATCACTTTACTTTATTATAGTTGAGCATATATCTTGAAACAAATTTGAAAGTTCGGTTAATGCATCTTTAACTTTTCTAGGTAGCATCTCACAAAATGCAATTAAAATTAACTTTTGCATGAATACATGACAATCGTGAGTCTTGAACCTATTAATTTTCAACTGCTCAACCTTACAGCAGCGCGATATGTTAGATGCAGGTCCATCTGGGAGCTTTAACCCACTAACCCATTAGCACACCTCTTCACCTTATTTCTTAGTAAGACAAAATAGAGCTTTAGGTTTCGTATTTTTAGGGTGTAGCCACAATTCTGGCCTGATGTGCAGTACTTCCAAATCTTTTTGTGCATTGTCATTGTCTTTAGTTTTACCACTCGCATCTAACACAGTGTAAAACAAGTTCTCAAAAACATTCTTTTTTGTATGCATGACATCTATAAAATGACGAACTGAAAGTGTGACCCAATACGGCAACTCAAACTATATGGGTAAGTGTGTCCAATTATGAGTCTTCCCCTACCCAACTGCTCTCAATTTACTTTGCTCTTTCCTTGGCGGTGGAAATGTCAAATCGTTCAGCCAACCCAAGACCTCACTGCCTGAAAGTCGACCAACAACCCCCTTCTTATCTGTCTTTCTGTTGAACTCTACAGATATGTTTCTATAATTGTGATCAACAAGCAAGAATCTATGAGTTATTCCAAAGAAACTACATTTCTGCCCAAGCTGCAGCTGATTGCCTTGCACGTCCCCCATACACACTAGACATGACAACTTCCCGTTAGTTGACTAACCACTAATCATCCTAAGAGCTGAAAAGTCAGTGATAGTCCATAGCAAGGCTGCCTTCATCAAAAAACTCTAGCCGATACATGTTAATGTCTTTTGTAGGAATCTTATCCTCCGGTATAAGTAAAATCAAGAACAAATACGGATCCCTCATGTACATTGACGGTGGATGATTATAAGCTACCATAATAACTATCCAAACAGAGTAAGGCTGGCTAAAATTATTAAAAGGGCAAAACCCATCCGTAGCCATGTCGAGCCTCACATTTCTGACTTCCTCCGCAAATTATAATTTTTTTTTATCAAATCTCTTCTATTCATATCCATATATAGGGTGAGTCAACTGACCAGACACGACGTCCCTTGTTCTATGATAACTCATATGCTGAGCCATATGGGACGACATGAATAGCCATTGAAGCCTTGGTGCAAGAGGAAAGTACCTTAAGATCTTCTTGGTCACATGATTCTCTTTCCCCCCACGTTTTGTAACCTTATACTGAGGAAAGCTTAATATATCACAATGTCCCTTATATATGTCTGCCCCATAGTATAAAATGCAATCCTGCTCACAAGCATCGATCTTCTGATACCCCATGATCAACCCCTTGACCATCTTATTCATTTCGTAATCATTTACGGGCAGAGTATAATCCTTGGGTAAGAACTCGCTGATAAGAGCAAGCAAATCATTGAAACGTCTCTCGGCAGGCGTGCTCATTCTTGAAGTGTAAGGGCTTAGTCATTGTAGATAGCCTGGTGTGTTTATCAATTCAAGGATACAGCGGGGCCCCTGATTCAGATAGTAGTCTGTAAAAGGTAGTAGCTCTATCATTTGGCACTTACTGAGCACTGCTTGACGAATGCTCATTTTCAACCCAGTCAATATTGGTAAGGCTATAAGGATCAACCAACATCTCCACGACATCAAAGTTATCAACGTATGAATCCAGTTGAATTGGTTGGTCTACAGTACTGTAGATCACTTCTCTCAACTCAGTTGATTCCCCATGATTAATCTGTATGGAGTACCCATCCACAAACCCACATGAAAATAAGTCAAATTTAATCGCGTCGGCTTTCTTCCAGATCAGGTTTTTACACTTGACACACAGGCATCTCATCTTTACGTTCGGATCACTAGCATGTTCTATTGCTTTGTTTAAAAAGTTAGACACACTATCACGATAAGCTAAGACTAATCCCCTCTCATTAATGGGTATCATACAGTACATCCAACTCTAGTCGGCTGACATCTTTAAATGAATAAAAGATACATTCAGTACATGGATATTCATGTATATGGTCCATGCATGAATTATATTTTCCTAGCATCTTCACTCTATAGGAAAGGGGTAAGGCTTCTATTTCGTTCCTGGATGCATCTCCTCACTAGTGTCAACACGTTGAGCACGTTTCATCAGTTTCAAGAAAATTTCGATAGCACCTCCCCATGGTCTACAAGTACACGAAATAGACTAAGATAACTTAATGTAAGTATGCACTCAAAGAATATGTAGAGATAATAGTCGAAAAATCCTCAAAAAAAATTATATCGTTTCGTATTTGCACTGGCCTAAGTGAGAGACATAACATCTAGTAAAAGTTCCAAATTAGGGACTATTCCACATTCACTCTTAATGAGTGAATGTCAAACGGGTTTCTAAGTTCCAAAGTATAGTACATATATGATCCTTCCATTAACCTGCAAATATGTTAACCGCATTATTTGAGCTGGCAATGGATTGTTCGACAGTAATTGCAGAGTGCAGAAACAACTTAAGTTGGTATGACCATGGTATTATGCAACTTATCACCCAACTCATTGTTAAGAAAACATTAGCTGCCTTGGCTTTCTTCACAATCTGTCCCCGTAATCACTTTTTAGGACATTTATAAGTTCTCTTTGTGATACCCCCAAAATAGGTATACATCACCTATTCTGAGTTGCCAATTATATGGTATAGAAAACAAATACAACCTTAAATATACAACATGAGCTGTGAGTTTTAATATAAATATTGTCATCTAGATAATATATAAACTCAATAGGGTCCTCATTACATTTATTATCACACTATTTCATAGAATAGTGAGGACTACTAATGCTATCATCTGGACCGTCACTCCATTCCCTGACTAGTCACTGCTACGTTCTCATTTCCTGAAGAGAATAATGAAAGCAAAAGGGTGAGCTCAACTAACCCAGTAAGAAATATTATGACTAAGATAATGCAGAATAAATTATCATTATCCTTCAACAGTGTTAAATTGATAAAATATAACAAACATTAAGTTTAACTACAGCGGAACAAGAAATCCATTAGAAGAGTCAAGTAGAGAATAAAATCTACTATCTTCTATGATTTAAAAGGTTTTTCATCACTTTTATCGCTGGGACTCAGCTTAATAAATAATTCACATCATCCCTGCATTACGGCCAAGGATATTCATTAGTATCACAACCACAAATTATCCATGCACTACGGGCCAATGATATTTGTGTATTCATCAATGGTCATGATCATGCCAACAACTGTCCATCAATGCACTACGGGCCAATGAGGACTTTTACCACATCATTTGTAACATTACGGTCATGATTACACTGAATAATCCTTGGTCATAATCATACCAAGTCTATCTATGCACTATAGGCCACAGATGACTTTCAACAAAATATAAACATGAGGATGATAACAATGATATAAGAATTCAATAAAACAAGTTCAAGAATTAATTTATCCAGGAACTAATAACGTCCAAATTGTCAACATGATACTTCTTTGTAGAGTAAAATTCAAGAATGCTCAGAAGAATATTTCCATGAAAAGATACTGGATGAAGCGCAAATATCAAGGATATTCCACTAATTTCGTGGAGTATAGAAGCCAAAACTTTAACCAACTGAGTATAATAAAGAATGGAATAACAAAAAAAATCATCAGGCCTACGATAGACCGCACAGGCAGGTTATTCCAACAGAATAATAAATAATAGAACCAGGTCCGGTGTAAAATGCACAGACAGAATATTCCAACAGAAAAATAAAGACGGAACCAGGTCCAGCGTAAAATGCACAGACAGGATATTCCAACAGAATAATAAAGACTGGAATAACAGAAGAATTTCACCAAGTATAGGGTAGCCTACGTATACAGGTTATTCCAACAGAATAATAAATAATGGAATAACAGAAGTTCTCTTCATTAATACAAAAGAAATAATACCCCTTACGAGTACAACAAATTATATCCCTTACCTTAGAAGAAACTGGATATAGGAAAAGAGAGGTAGCAGACTTCTTTTCTTCTTTCTCTCTATAATTTTCTCTCTCTAGAATTTCAGTGAATTCGTAAGAAATAATGAAGGAATGAGCTTTTATTTATAGGAGAATGGAAAGGATACTATTTAAGAAATAATTCACGGATGCAACAGAAATATTATCACAGCTGAATTTTGCAACACATGACTGACGCAGTTTTTCAAACAACCAAATAAAACAAGAATTATATATATATATATATATATATATATATATATATATATATATATTATATATATATATATATATATATTAATTGAATTAGTCTACACGGCAAACTATATATATAAATATATGAAGTTTATATAGTATATATATAAAACTAGCACATGGCACCTATATATATATATATATATATATATAATAATAATAATAATAATAAACTCCCTCCCGACCAAGTTATCAACAATATGCTTTGTTCTAAAAGTTTTGCCACTAAGTCCAAGTCTTTGAAAAATAATGCATCCTGCCAAAATCCACCAAAACCACCACCATTCACCCACATGCTTATATATATATATATATATATATATATATATATATATATATATATATATATATATATACACACACACACACACACACACTTTATAACTTTCTTCCGATTATTTTGAAAAATGAGTAAATGGGGGTCCAACAAATACTTCATAAAAATTTTCTTCAATATTTTTTTAACAACATTTATCATATTATTATAATTCACAATATTAATCGACCAGGTCGTTCCCAGGAAATATGAGACTTTTCAATAAGGATTTATCCCTATTGGCGCGCAATTAGGTAACCAAACGTCCCCTTGACAGAACTTCTAGACATCGTTAATATTGCAAATAATAATATTAATAACTCTGTCATCTCAATTATTGATTTAATAATATATAAATTATCGACAATAATTGAATCAAATAACATGAGATACTATGCAATAATTACTATAGCAATAATTGAACAAAACTGAGTGACTTCTCACGTAAGCATTAATAATCAATACCGTGTGTTACTATGCAACCACGCGTATTACTGTACTTTTAGCACCGGATGTTTCAACAGTTAACGGTAACACTTCTGCAGTTATTATTATAAAATATTTTGTCGTTTTCTCAATCTGATAATAATTCCGTTGTGGGGTCCACCAATGATTATGCTCGTTGTACGAATATTTCCTGTTAAAACGAATATTCCTTGACCAATAGAATATTATATAACAACTTGCGTAATTTGCAAAATTTATAAATATTACCCACAACTATACATTATATCAAATTCATTCCATAATATTCAAAATTGATATTTGTAGAAAATTCATCTTTATTTATAAAAGTTGGGGTCTTACAACCTCCCCTTCTTATGAAATTTCGCCCTCAAAATTAGGGTACGTACCTGGTATGTCGAAGAGGTAAAGATACCATGATTTCATTTCATATTCTAACTCCCAAGTCATTTCCTCAACATCGTGGTTTCTCCACAAAACTTTGACTTGAGGTATATCCTTGGAGCGTGGAATATGTTCCTTCTTATCCAAGATTTGAACAGGAACCTCTTCATATGTCAAATCTTCCGCTATTTGGTCCGGTTCTAACTCAATAATGTGGTTCGGATCTTCCACATATTTACGTAACATGGATATGTGAAAAACGTTATGAACACGAGACGTATTTGGCGGTAAAGCGAGTCTATAGGCCACAGTTCCTACTCGATCGAGGATTAAAAATGGGCCGATGAATTGAGGATTGAGCTTTCCTCTCTTTTCAAATCTCGTAACTCCTTTCCATGGAGCAACACGTAACAACACACGATCTTCTATATCGAATTCCACGTCCTTTCGGTGAAGATCAGCATAACTCTTTTGTCGATCTTGTGAGGTTTTTATACGTTGTCGATCGTTTAAATCTTTTTCGTAGTCATACGTACCAACTCCGGTCCCAACAACGTTGCTTCACCCACCTCATCCCAGCATACTGGTGAACGACACTTTCTTCCATACAACGCCTCAAATGGAGCCATGCTAATACTTGCTTGATAACTGTTGTTGTAGGAAAACTCCACTAATGGTAAGAACTTATCCCAACTTCCCTTGAAGTCAAGGACACAGAGTCTTAATAGATCTTCAAGAGTTTGAATAGTCCTCTCCGACTGCTCGTCCATCTGAGGATGATATACCGAGCTAAATCGCAAGTTCGTGCCCATAGCTTTTTGCAAACTAACCCAAAATCGTGAAGTGAATCTTGGGTCTCGATCAGAAACTATGGATACTGGCATACCATGCAGTCTTACAATCTCATTTATGTACATACGAGCAAGACGTTCAAGTTTATAAGTTTCTCGTATCGATAAGAAATGAGCAGACTTGGTCAATCTATCAACAATGACCCAAATTGCATCTATACCTTGAGAAACCTTAGGAAGACCAGTAACGAAATCCATGGTAATGTGCTCCTATTTCTGTTCTAGAATTTCAAGTGGTTGCAATGGACCTTTTGGTACTTGATGCTCCGCCTTGACTCGTTGACAAGTTAGACACCTTGAGGTAAACAGCGCTATCTCTCTCTTCATATTACTCCACCAAAATGTATGACGAAGATCACGAAACATTTTGGTACTCCCAGGATGGATTACAAACGGTGTGTTGTGCGCCTCCATCATGATTTTATACTTTAAATCAGGGTCGTTAGGAACACAAAGTCTGGAGTTGACTCGAAGTATTCCTTCTTCATCGATTCTTGCTTCCGGCATAGCACCTTCTTGCACTTTTTTCCTCATACGCATCAGTTCCAGGTATATAGCTTGAGCAGCTTTAACTTTATCGATTAAAGTCAGTTCTACTCGTATATTCACCATCATCACATGGGTCCCTGAAGTTTTTAACTCTATCTCCATCCTTTGCAAGTCACACAAAATGGACCTTTGCATTGACAATATCGCACTCGTACCCGCATATGATCTTCTACTCAATGCGTCAGCTACCAAGTTCACTTTTTTAGGATGGTATTGGATAGTATGATCATAGTCTTTCAACAGTTCAAGCCAACGTCGCTGTCGCATGTTGAGTTCCTTTTCAGTGAAGAAATATTTGAGGCTTTTATGATCCGTAAAGATCTCCACTTTCTCCTCATACAAGTAATGCCTCCATATTTTAATTGCGAAGACAACAGCTGCCAACTCTAGATCATGAGTAGGATAATTCCTCTCATATTCTTTGAGCTGCCGAGAGGCATAGGCTATGACTTTCTCATGTTGCATGAGAACACATCCTAACCCTTTTCCCAAAGCATCACTGTAGATGACAAATCCCTCCGAGCCAGATGGTATTATCAGAACAGGTGCTTAAATGAGTCTCCTCTTGAGTTCTTGAAAACTCTTCTCACATTCTTCGCTCCAACCGAACTTTGTATCTTTCTGAGTCAGCTGAGTTAATGGAGTAGTGATTTGAGAAAATCCTTCAACGAATCTCCGATAATAACCAGCTAAACCGAGAAAGCTACGTACTTCGGTCACTAATTTAGGTTGCTCCCAACTTTAAATAGCTTCAATCTTTGTCGGGCAACAGATATTCCATGACTTTATATTATGTGCCCAAGGAATGCTACTTTCTCAAGCCAGAACTCGCATTTCTTCAACTTGGCAAAAAGCTTATTTTCACGAAGCTTTTAGAGTATCAGCCTCAAGTGTTGCTCATGATCTTCACGGCTTTTGGAATAAATAAGGATGTCATCAATAAAGGCGACCACAAAGTGATCCAAATATTCCTTGAATACTCGGTTCATCATATCCATGAAGGCAGTAGGAGCATTAGTCAATCCAAATGACATGACTAGGAATTCATAATGCCCGTACCGAGTTCTAAAATCCGTCTTTAGAATATCATTAGTTCACTACAAGAAAAAGGCTTAACAGTGACCAAGACTATCCGCGACAGCATATCCGGTCGCTGATACTATTTATAGCGACCGACATCTGCGATCGTACCTTAAAGTAGTCGTTAAATACTATTTGTGACCGCATGCGGCCGCTGAGAAGTCGTTATTACAAATTTGCCTCGTAAAATTTGGCACAAAATGTTGGCGCCAAGGTTTTGTGCGACCACTTAACATCAGCGACCGCATGCGGTCGCTGATAAGTCCATGTCATTAAAATTCAGCAACCGCAGATGGTCGCTGATGGCGGTCGCTGATCAAACTTAAAGAAATCAGTAACAGGTCTTTCGCTCGACACAGAAGACGGAAGAAAAAAAGAAGAAGAGAGGGAGCTCAGCATAGAGAGAAGAGGGAGAAAAGGGGGAGAAGAGAAGGAGGAGAAGGAGAAGTTGACCGCACCACTGGCCAGCCACCGCTGCCACCAGCCAGCCGCCGTCCCCACCAAACACTGGTATGTACTTTTCATTTTAGGTTTTTTTTAATATAAATTCTCTCTTCTTCTTCCTCCTAATGAAATTGAGAAGCCGTCGCTAGTCAAGCAACTGATTCATTTTATCGTCACTTTTAGGTAATAATGTTTCCGTTGAATTTCCTTATAAGATTTCGTTTTTAAGTAAAAAAAAATTTCTTATTTGGTGTGTTTTGTTTGCTAGAGAATAATCATTCATATGAATAATCATTTGTTTTTCGGAAGCATCTGAATTGGTTTAGAAGATTTATTGTTAGAGACTTGAATTTCAGTTAGTTAGATGTTACCAAGGACAGTAATTTTCTAACAATACCTTCCATCCGTCCTACAAAAAGAGTCCCAATTTTTGAATTTTGTAAATATTAAGACTGTGTATTTATTTTATGTTTGACCCTACAAATATAAGTAGTTAGTTAAGTAGTGGTAGGCTGGTAGCATGGTAAAGAAATTATGCGGATAAACCTAAGAATATTGGGTTATTTTATATTACTATCAATCCTCTACCTAAAATTTATTGAAAACTACATCCTAAAACTCGAAATAATATTACTTCAACTGAAGTTGGGATAGCTTAAAGTTTTTTGTGAAGAAGAGCAAGGGGGTAAACCTTATAAACTTTCATGAATCAATGAATTCAATTCTTCAAGTAATTGTTCAATTTGATTTGAAATTTTTATATTTCTCTTGGTTTGTGTCTTGGGTGTCTAGAAATGTCCATATATGCATGCCGTCGTGCATGTGGCTAGTCCATATTGTAGGAAAGACTCTGGTGAAATTTTTTTAAGTATTATAAGTATATTGGTGATCCACTAGAGCCTATTAAGGGGCTGTTGGAGCTGATGGGCTGGGATTGGGGCCGCGAGGCCACACCAACCTTAGCTAAGCCTCATGGGGCCAAGCCAAGCTTGCTTGTCAGCATGGTAAGCTATTGGGGGGCTGTTAAGCCAAAATAGGCAGTGCTAGGGAACTGTTAGTGCAACAGAGAAGGTAACTAGACACATTTGGTTAATAAAGAGATTGTTTTGGCATCTGAATACCAACCAAATATGTATTACTGATATAAAGCTAGCATGAATGAAATGTTAATCAACTCATATGGTTACAAGTATGCTCAGCCTATCCATTGGCTGGATGTGTGCGTGGCCACCCATGATGGTCTGCCTGAGGCTATCCAGATAGCGGTAATAAATTTTAACAACTTGATCTTTAATTAATGCTTACAGAATTAATTTATTTTTAACTATTTAATTGTTAACATGATAACAGGACACTTATAATCGTTTATTGAATGAGCGCTATCCTGAAGGCACTCCACGTTCGTTTATCGATCAAGAGTTGTGGGAGAGGGCGTCTGTTGTGAAGAAGAACTACATTAAAGGTCAAGGACAACGACGACGCCCATCCTTCAGTGGCTCAGGCTGCTCTTCTACCTAGTCTACACAGTCATCGAGCCATCCAGCTGTTCATACTCCGGGTGATTGTGTGAGAGCTATATGTCTTCTGAAGATACTGGGCGGACATCTGGGGGCTCTGAGTGCTGAGGAGTTAGCTGAAGCAGTAGCGGCAGCAGCAGCATCACAACACGGGGATGGCGACGAGGTATAAAATCAATTTGTTGTATATTGTCGTAATATACCAATATTAACACAATTAGTATATATTTCTAACCTGTTTTAATTATTTTGTTAATTACAGGGTGATCAAGGAGGTGGTGATGCTTGACGTTCCTGCTTTAGATTAGTTTTATAGTTATAGTATAAGTTTGTACTTGTATATTCATTCTTAGGATGTTTGTATGTTACTTAAACAAGTTTTGAAATGTTATTATATTTATTCAAAATCATATTGGTTTTGAATGGTTTATATACTAGTTTGGTGTATGTGTTGGTGGACGATGGATGTTTATATTGTTGTGTATGTTGTTGTTGGGTATGTGTGTTGGGATAAAACAGGTACAAAACAGGTACAGATTTTTGGGATTTCTGCAAAACAGCAAGATTCTATTTTTTTATTTTTCCATATCAGCGACCGCATGCGGTTGCTGGTAGGGTAATAGTGACGGATACTATTTGTGGACAACATCGACCGTATGTGGTCGCTGATACCGGTCGCTAACACGTGGAACACGTCAGCTTTGGCCCTGGACCATGCTGACTAAGCTTAGCGACCGGATTTGTTATTCCGGTCGCGCATAGCGATCGCAGATATATCGGTCGCTAATAGTGGTCGCTGATGTGCATCTCAGCGACCAGATTTTGTGCGACGCCTTTTAGCGACAGCATGCAGTCGCTGATGGTTATCTGCGACTGTATGCGGTCGCTGATAAAGCTTTTTCTTGTAGTGGTTCTAACCTTCAGCTGATGATATCTAGAACGAAGATCGATTTTTGAAAAGAATTGTGCTCCTTACAACTGGTCAAATAGGTCATCAATGCGAGGCAACGGATACCTATTTTTTATGGTGACATAATTCAACTCCCGATAATCAATACAAAGTCGCATACTTCCATCTTTCTTCTTCACGAATAAAACAGGAGCACCCTAAGAAGATGTACTAGGATGAATGAAACCAATGTCTAACAATTCCTGTAATTGGGTCTTTAACTCCTGAAGTTCAATAGGAGCCATTCGATATGGGGCTTTGGAAATGGGTTTTGTACCGGGTTCAAGGTCGATACAAAATTCAATTTCACGCTCTGGGGGTAGGCCAGGAAGTTCTTCAGGGAATACGTCAGGAAATTTATTAACAATAGAAATATCATTCAAAACTGACGTATTTTTGTTTAGATCCGTGACATGAGCTAAGAACTTGACATCCGTTTTTCAATAAACGAATAGCTTTATGGCTTGAGATGACAGTGATTGATTTTAATGGTTTAGTTGCTTGAATTCGCATAATATGTTGGTTAGGAATATGAAAGCTAACAACCTTATGAAAATAATCAATTTTTGCATGATGAGTAGTTAACCAATCAATCCCTAGAATTACGTCAAATGCAAGTATTTTCAATGAAATAAGATCGACAGGTAATGCGAGGGTACCGATTTGAACCAAATAAGACTTATAAACCGTGGATGTAATGAAGGTTTCTCCCAACGGAGTTTCAACAGATAAGTCAAAGTCTAATTTCTCCAGAGTCAAATTTAAACGTTGAGCGCAAGTAGGAGAAATAAAAGAATGGGTAGACCCGGTATCAAATAAGGTATATGCTTCGCTAGAGTTTATGATAAGCTTACCCGTGATGACCTCGTTCGGGTTCCTTACTTTCTGGGAGGTAACAACAAAAGCTCTCCCTTGAACTACTTGTTTTGACTTATTTGGGACGGTATTTTGTGTTACCGCTCCAATTGGACTTGTCTTCGGTGCACGACAAAATTGGGCTAGGTGACCTTCTCTTCCATAATTATAACACGCTTTGGATGGCATCGCGCAGTTTGGACTGATATGTCCCTCCCCTCCACATTTGAAGCATATGATAGGTGGTTGTTCTCTTTCCTTAACGACGGGTGCTGATGCTGACGTCTTTCCATCATTGTTGAATCTCTTCTTCTTGAAATGTCCATTCTTATTTTTTTGGCCATAATTACCACCGAAGTGGTTACCATTTCTGGCATGTTGATTCCCTCCACGCTTATTATCACCGCTTCGATGACTGTTATCACTAGTATTATCATTTTGCCGGCTGCTCTCTTTTGGTTGGGTTGCCTCGTTATCGCGCTCCAATAAATGAGCCCTATTAACAATATCTGAATGCAAACACAGTTTATGAGAGATAAGATATTGACGTATCTCCAGCTTCAAACCTCTTCAAAACATCCGCGTCATTCTCTCCTCATTATCAACTAAGTGGGACGCAAACCAGGACAACTCGGTAAACTTGGCTTCGTACTGCGACACGGTCATGTTGTTTTGCTCCAGCTTGATGAACTCTACCTCTTTCATGTGATGAATACTTTCGGGAAAGTACTTGTCGTTGAACAGCTCTTGGAACTTCTCCTAAGACATCTTCAGTGTGGCAGGTTGAGTACGCTTTACAGATTTCCACTAGTAATCTGCCTCTGCCTGCAACATGAAGATGGCAAAGGGAACCTTTTGCTCCTCGGAGCATCCCAAGACATCAAATATCTTATTGATCTGCTTTATCCAGATCTCCGCCTTAAGTGGTTTTGGCTCTCCAAAAAACTCTGGTGGTCCCAGCTCCTTCAACTATTTGGCGGTGACCGTACGAGAGTTGCCAGTGTTTTCACCTGCATTTTGGACAGGAGTCGTTCTCGCCTGATGTTGCATGAATTGCATAAAGCCTCTGAACATTTCGTCATTCATCATCTGGTCAGTGTTATTGTTTGTCTGAGGATTGTCGCCTTCCTGATGCACATTATCCTGATTATTGATCTGTGGAGACTCAATGGTCTCTTGTGCTCCATTGATGTTCTCAACATTCTCGGATGTCATTTTCAAATACTGCCACAAAACAAGGGTTAATTAACATATCAAATATTATTCCTATACTCTAACCGACCAACTAAATACCAAATAAACTTAGGTAGGTCATACTAGCGAAGGAATTCTCCGTCTCTCCCCTCCTAGTTCTTGTCTCACATCTCAGCCAGGGATCATATCCCTAAGCTTTGATACCAACTGTGACGCCCCCAAAATAGGTATACATCACCTATTCTGAGTCGCCAATTACATGGTACATAATACAAATACAACCTTAAATATACAACATCACCTGTGAGTTTTAATACAAATATTGTCATCTAGACAATATACAAACTCAATGGGGTCCTCATTACATTTATTATCACACTATTTCATAGAATAGTGAGGACTACTAATGCTATCATCTGGACCGTCACTCCGTTCCCCGACTAGTCCCTGCTACGTTCTCATTTCCTGAAGAGAACAATGAAAGAAAAAGGGTGAGCTCAACTAGCCTAGTAAGAAATATTATGAGTAATATAATGCAGAATAAACTATCATTAGCCTTCAACAGTGTTAAACTGATAAAATATAACAAACATCAAGTTTAACTGCAGCGGAACAAGCAATCCATTAGAAGAGTAAAGTTGAGAATAAAATCTACTATCTTCTATGATTTAAAAGGTTTTTCATCACTTTTATCGCTAGGACTCAGCTTAATAAATAATCCACATCATCCTTGCACTACGGCCAAGGATATTCATTAGTATCGCAACCACAAATTATCCATGCACTACGGGCCAAGGATATTCGTGTATTCATCAATGGTCATGATCATGACAACAACTGTCCATCAATGCACTACGGGCCAATGAGGACTTTTGCCACATCATTTGTAACATTACGGTCATGATTACACCGAATAATCCCTGGAGTCCATCTATACACTACAGGCCATAGATGACTTTCAACAAAATATAAACATAAGGATGATGATAATGATATAAGAATTCAATAAAACAAGTTTAAGAATTAATTTATCAAGGAACTAAAAACGTCCAAATTGTCAACATGATACTTATTTGTAGAGTAAAATTCAAGAATGCTCAGAAGAATATTTTCATAAAAAGATACTGGATGAAGCGCAAATATCAAGGATATTCCACTAATTTCATGGAGTATAGAAGCCAAAACTTTAACCAACTGAGTATAATAAAGAATGGAATAACAAAAGAAATCACCAGGCCTGCGATAGACCACACAGGCTGGTTATTCCAACAGAATAATAAATAATAGAACCAAGTCCGGCGTAAAAGGCACAGACAGGATATTCCAACAGACTGGAATAACAGAAGAATTTCACCAAATATAGGGTAGCCCGCGTATATAGGTTATTCCAACAGAATAATAAATAATGGAATAACAGAAGTTCTCTTCATGAATACAAAAGAAATAATACCCCTTACGAGTACAACAAATAATATCCCTTACCTTAGAAGAAACTAGATATAGGAAAAGAGAGGTAGCAGACTTATTTTCTTCTTTCCCTCTATAATTTTCTCTTCGTAAGAAATAATGAAGGAATGAGCTTCTATTTATAGGAGAATGGAAATGATACTATTTGAGAGATAATTCACGGACACAACAGAAATATTATCACGGGCTGAATTTTGCAACACATGACTGACGCAGTTTTTCAAACAACCAAATAAAACAAGAATTATATATATATATATATATATATATATATATATATATATATATATATATATATATATATATAAAGGTGTCATGTGCTAGTTTTATATATATACTATATAAACTTCATATATCTATATATATAGTTTGTCGTGTAGACTAATTCAATTAACACACACACACACACACACACACACACAACACACACACACACACACACACACACACACACACACACACACACACACACACAATATATATATATATATATATATATATATATATATAATAAACTCCCTCCCGACCAAGTTATCAACAATATGCTTTGTTTGAAAAGTTTGGCCACTAAGTCCAAGTCTTTGAAAAATAATGCATCATGCCAAAATCCACCAAAACCACCAGCATTCACCCACATGCTTATATATATATATATATATATATATATATATATATATATATATATATATATATATATATATATATGCACACACACACACACACACACACACACACTTTATAACTTCCTTCCGATTATTTTGAAAAATGGGTAAATGGGGGTCCAACAAATACTTCATAAAAATTTTCTTCAATATTTTTTTAACAACATTTATCATCATTATTATAATTCACAATATTAATCGACCAGGTCGTTCCCAGGAAAGAGGGAGCTTTCCAATAAGGATTTCTCCCTATTGGCGCGCAATTAGGTGACCAAACCTCTCATTGACATAACTTCTAGACATCGTTAATATTGCAAATAATAATATTAATAACTTTGTCATCTCAATTATTGATTTAATAATATATAAATTATCGACAATAATTGAATCAAATAACGTGAGATACTATGCAACAATTACTATAGCAATAATTGAACAAAACTAAGTGACTCTCACGTAAGCATCAATAATCAATACCGTGTGCTACTATGCAACTACTCGTATTACTGTACTTTTAACACCGGGTGTTTCAACAGTTAACGGTAAAACTTCTGCCGTTATTTTTATAAAGTATTTTTATCGTTTTCTCAATTCGACAATAATTCCATTCTGGGGTCAACCAATGATTGTGCCGTTGTACGAATATTTCCTGTTAAAACGAATATTCCCCGACCAATCGAATATTATATAACAACTTGCGTACTTTGCAAAATTTATAAATATTACCCACAACTATAACATTATATCAAATTCATTCCATAATATTCAAAATTGATATTTATAGAAAATTCATCTTTATTTATAAAAGTTGGGGTCTTACACTCTTTATCCACTTAATCTTCCTATCTGAACGTATTGCAATTATTATCCTTTTAAAATAGAAAGCTAATAAATTACAATGAACTATATACGAATGACCAAAATTGAGCAACTAATTAGCCACTCAATTCTAGAACTTGAGATTAGGATTGTTGGATGTTCCAAAGGTCTTGAGCGGGCAACTAATACCGCAACGAGGGCAAAGAACGGAAGGTTGAGAGAATACTCTTATCTATCGTGTCACATATAGAGTTGCCTTGTACCCATAAAATGTGGCGACGGGTTAGAGTATTTTCCACATTACTTTCATTGCACTCATTGCGGTATTCGTTTCTCGCTCAAGACCTCTGAAACTTCCAATAATTTTAATCGCAAATTCTATAATTGACCGATTAATTAGTTGCTCTTCTTTGCTTATTCCTTTATAGTTCATTGTAATTTATGAACTTTCTATTTTAAAAGGATTGTAATAATTTTAAGTAGGAAGCTTAAGTGGGGAAGGAGAACTTGTAAATGTTCCAAAATTGCGGTTGTAGGGACGAATTATGGAGAAAGCCAAGGCAATCAATGCTTTCTTCACAATGAGTTGGCTGATAAGTTGCATAGTACCATGTTGATTCCAACTTAAGTTGTTCTTGCACCTTGCAACTATTTTCGAATAACCCCTAGCCAACTCAACTAAGGTGGTCTACATATTTGTTGGTTAATAAAATGATATATGTACTATATAATTTATAGTCGTAATTGATTATAACTATTGAGTTTATTGAGGATAATATCAAACTAAATGATCTATTGAGTGTATTAATTAAAGATTGAAGAGAGTATTATTGAGTTTATTAAAGATTGTGTCAAACTAAGCAAATGCTACTTAGTTTATTTTACCAATAGAAAACTAAGTAAATGTTACTCAGTTTATGAGAACAGTTATATGAATATGGGGACTACTATTCGACATTCACTCCTACTTGTCAAACGAGTTTCTAAGTTCTAAATTATATATATATATATATATATATATATATATATATATATATATATATATATATATATATATATATATATATATATATATAGTACTATACAATTTATTTTAATTGTGGCAAACTAAGCAAATACTACTTAGTTTATTTCAATTATTTTATGTTAATTTAGTTAGCTATAATTTATTTTATTCTAAACTATATTATATTATCGTATACCACTTAATTAAATATAATTTATTTTATTTTATTATTTGAATACGGGGACTATAGGTCGATATTCACTCCTACTTGTCAAACGAGTTTCTAATTAAGTTTCATAGTATATATGTTTAATTTAGACACTTATTCAGTTTATTTTAATTGCATCCCAACTAAGCAAATGCTTTTTAGTTTATTATTTTATTTTGTATTATATTATATTATATAATTTTTAATTTTTTTATTAAATTAAAGTTAAATTATTTATTTTATTTTATTAAATTAAATTTATTATTATACTTTATTGAATTTTATTTTATTTTACTTTGTATTATATTATATAATTTTTTTTATTAAATTAAATTTATTTTATTTTAATAAATTTAATTTATTATTTTTTATTTTAATGTATTGTATTGTATTTTATTTTTTATTATATTATATTATATTATATATTATTAAATTTAAATTTTTTTTATTGAATTAAATTAAATTGTTTTATTTTATTCAATTTATTTTATTTTATAATTATGTTCTATTTTATTTTATTTTGTATTATATTATCTAATTTTTTAAATTTATTTTATTTTATTAAATTTAATTTATTAGTAGGAAACTAAGTAAATGATACTTAATTTATATCAATATTGGAAACTAATTAAATACATAAATAAAATAAAGAAGGGTCCACAGATTTTGCAATTGACTCCATCGAAAATAGCAAATATCACATAATAAACTGACAGTGTCATCAAATATCAAATTATATATGAACATACATTGCAATTACACAAATTAAATCTAAATTGAAGCAGTTCAAAGATTCATCGGTAATATAATTAAGCCAAATTGTACAAATCTGGCTGAAATTGAAAGTAAATATCATACTGTTATTATATAATCAACATACATTAGCTGCCATTGGACAAACAAGAAACAGCTACCAATAATCATAAGGCAACAAAGCTAAGGCACTCCCAAATATATACCTAAAATGCAACTGATTTCCACTTACATATTAAGCCAACATTCATTTATGCATGATCAAGGCAGAACATATTTGATATTAATTGTTAAAAATATACAACTTCTAAACCAAATATTTCTCATTATAAATCAAATTTCAACACAATAATCTAATTAAGTAACTTCATATTAAACCCATTCATTAGTAATGTCATATTACACCAACATTCATTCATATAATTAAAACAAAAAAAATCACTGATTTTCACTTACATCATTTGAAACCCTAAGAAACCTTAACTGAATTTGACAGAAAAATGGAATGTAACTAAGAAAAAGGCTGTTGCCGCTAAGAGATGCTGCCGCTGCTGCCCCCGCGCCGCCAAAAAATTAAACCCTATGCCACAAATCAAGCTCAATAAAGTGGTGCCGCCAAAAAATTAAATAATATGAGAGAGGAGGTGGGGGAGGGATGATGAGGTGGCGTCAGTGGGGTGGTGCGTCGGTGGGGAGCTACGTTGTTGGAGCAGAGAGAAGGGCTGTCGATGGGAATAACAAGGTAAGAGAGAGAGAGAGTAGAGATAAAATGTACTAATGCGGGTGAAGGACTTAGAGATTTAGGGTAATAAAAAATTATTTCCGAAGGAATATCCGTCGACCATAGATCTATCAAACATAAACTATTCTCGACAGATATTCCGTTGAAAGTAATCTTGAATCCGTCGAGAACGTAACACGCGCGTGCAGGGATTGTTCGCGCCAATAAGTCTTTATAATGTCGACGGAATTCCGTCGAGGATGAGATAATTTCGACGGAATTATTTGCGACTGAATTTTCCGTCGGGGTTAAATTATTTACGACGGAATTAATTCCGTCGGAATTATGCTATTTTTTTTTTTGTAGTGTGTAATACCTCTACAAGCGCGTTGGATTGATGCCATTAATTGCAAGTGGTTCAACTAGTGATCAAACACCATCAAAGACACGATTCTGTCCCGAACAATCTGATTAATCAATGCTTAAAATGGCACTTGAAAATCCGTGAATAGTTATGTAAACCACACACTACAGTGGATATGGTCAATAATTGAAAAATGACAACGGAGTAGTGAACAATAATTGAAAAATGACAAAGGAGTAATGAATAAATATACACAGGACTGACAGAAAATACCAAGAAGATAGGCTCCCTCTTTCCCTATTTGAGAAACTCATATCCATATATGGCATTCTGTTGGTTGTTCATATGCAACAAATTGCCTAGCCAGTAGCTACCGGTACTTGTCCTACTCTATACGGCATTTAATTCTACCTATCATGTCTTTTTTTCTCTTTTAATTTCTAAAGTTTAATTTTTTCTTTTTTTAATAAGTTTGCTTACATGTTGCATGAAAACGAAGTGCAGCTATATCAAGCCACTCATTAGACTCATGACTATACGGTAAATTCAATTAGAATAGGTTTGAAACATTAGGTCCTCTCTCCTTAATAGAAACGTTAACCTTTCATTTCAAAAGATTTAGTAATAGAGAGGTGCTGACTTTGCTTTGTGTATGGTCATAGGTACATGCAAACATCTTACTTTGTTTTTTTTTCCTTTTCTTTATATATATTAATGATGGATATTTGAATATCTTAAAACATTGGACTAATTTTACGGGTACAGGTGGTTTCCCACAATATTTGTGCTTTGGGCAACAAGCAAACCTCTGTGAAAGTTCAACGTTTCTAAAATTGTACTACATCCGTTCTTAAAATATTGTCGTTTAAGATTTTGGCACATAGATTAAGAAAATATCATTTACCAAGTAAAATTTATTTGAAATTCCATCACTACCCCTTTATGGGAAGTTGAAAAATATTAATACAATGGAGAGAATTTCTTTGGACAATGAGAGAAGATATGAGTAATATAGGAAAGTAAATAATTTATTCTCCTCGAAAGTTGTAAACGACAAACTTTTTAAAATAAATTTTTTCTTCTAAAACGACAATCTTTTAAGAACGGAGAGTGTATTAAATTACACAATGGAACTTCTTTTTTATTTTTGATCGGCACCAAGAAATTTTATTAAAATCCAAAGTTATATAATATGTGACAAATTTTATTACACAACGGAACTTCTCATCATGGAATAGACGTTGTATCATACTATTATCTGATCTTGTGCAAATTCAGTTAAGCAAGTTGAGAATTTCATGAGCTGATCCAAGGAAAGTTTAACCATGTCCATATATCCTTAGCTATTGTTAGAATTAAATTCTGATATATAAGAATATTTTATTTTTTTATTTTTGTTATTATAAAGAGTGATTTTTTCTTATATAAAAACAAACTGAACCTCGAACCTATCTTTATTATGAACAAAATAGTATAAAGCTCAAAACCCTAATCACTATGATGAAAGTACGCAAGGGAGAATCTTGTGTCGTTTCAAGTAGAGTTGATTTATTTTATTTTTCGCTTATATACAAAAATTCAAAAAAAAAAAATCTATACTAAGGGCAAGGAAAAGGGTTTGATGAATTTGGCAGAAAGTGAGACTCAAACCTTTCCAAGGGGTATATTAGATTTAGGATCAAATAATAGACACAATCGTGAAAAATAAAGATGAATAGAAATCAAATAACACGAGGTATATCAGTTGAATGAATAAATGGATGAAATTAAGAAAAAGATCGAAGAATTCAAAGAATGATACCAAATGGTGGTTAGCATTGCATGTCTAATGTATTCATTAATCATCACACACTTTATAATAACATATAGAACAAACGTGGTTTATATTGCAATTAAAAACCCTAACTGTTATAACATTATCTCAAACCCATTAGACTTAAAATATTAAGCAAGTCCAATATCGGGCTTACACATGACACTTGACTACGCTGTCATAATTGTCATTGGTTGGATAAGGAGAAGTATGAGACAATCCAAAATGCATAATTAAGGGCTTCGCAAACCAACTAAGCTTTGTCGGCTCCAATTATGCATTAGTACCTTGAGGTCATATTCCTTTAATCCAAACCCCCCCCCCCCCCCTCCTTTTTGAGAACTTTTAATCCAAACTTAAATGTGAAATTTTCTAATCAGAGCCACAACATAACGCTGATCCATGATTCTTCCAACATCAAAATAGAAGTGAATGAAAAAATGCATAACTCTACCCATGTGTTCCTGTATTCAAATTTATCCCTCTATTAATTCTTACACTATAAATAACCACTAGATATCAAAGCATCATGCTCTCCTTTCGCACAAGTTAACAAAAAACTAACAACTAGTAGACACGTCTTTTGTCTGCTCTAGCTTTCCACTCAATCAAACTACCAATTCCCACCTAAAAATCTTCCTTTAAAAAGGACACCTTCCACTAAAATACTCCACACTACCCTAAACCCTATTTTTCTAACCACCACCTAGCCATGGCCAACAACAAGCTCTCCTCCTCCATTTTAATCTCCTCCCTCCTCTTTTTCGCGACATTTTCTAGCGCTTGTGACCCTTGCCATCCCAAGCCATTGGCCCCTCCAAAGGCGCCCAAAGTGAACCCTGCTAGTTGCCCTAAAGATACATTGAAGTTAGGTGTTTGTACTAACCTTCTTGGAGGGCTTGTTAACCTTGTTGTTGGAGCTTCCTCGAGCAAATGCTGCAAGTTGATCGGGGGCTTGGCTGATCTTGAGGCTGCTGTTTGCCTTTGCACCGCGATTAAGGCTAATGTGCTAGGAATTAACCTTAATGTGCCAGTTACCTTAGGTTTGCTTGTTAGCGCGTGTGAAAAATCGCTTCCACCAGGCTTCACATGCTAATAGAAGATGTCGAATTAACAGTTATATTTCATATTAACAGTCTTAATTAAGGTTCAAGACTGTATTTGGGTTTTATGTATGTTTTTGTGATTATTGGTTGTTAATTCTAGTGTTTTGCATGCGGTTTCTTTTTTCTAACTGTCCTTAGTGTTGTGTAATGTGATGTGCAATTTGTTCTAATAACCAGGCAAGATTTTTTGCCTTGATTGTATGTAATTGTTGTTGATTTGTTGTAATCTAGTAAGTGTATTAATAAAGAATGATCAATTCATTAATTATTTTCTTTTATCATTGTGATTGAAGTGCTAAGTACAAATTCTTTTGTTCCTACTGTACATGAATCATTTTTTGGCTGGAGTGTCTACTTTTTTAGCCATTATGATAGATACTGTTCGGTCATCTTTCTTTACAAGGATTATAATTCGAAATTATAATCCATGCTATTATAATTCTAAGACTATTAACCATATTATTAAATAGTCCTAATTACATGTTTATTTTTTATGAAATTATTCATGAGATTACTTAAAATAATCTCATGTTATGTTTGTTTTTTCTAAAATTAATTAAAGGATTGGATAAAAAAATATCATTTGGACTATTATACCCTTACCAATAATAACAAATTTTAAGTTATAATTTAAACTTGTTTATACATCAAAAAATGATGAACAATAATTAAGTTGTTTATCAATAAGCTGTTTAAATAAGCTTCGACAAATAAAAAGCCAATATTTAAATATGAATAGGACTAATAAGTTGTTTACCAATAAGATATTTAAATAATAAGTTATTTACCAATAATAAGTTGTTTACCAATAAGCTATTTAATAATAATAAGTTATTTACCAATAAGCTATTTAAATAATAAGCTGTTTAAATAATAAATTATTTAAACAATAAGTTGTTTACCAATAATAAGTTGTTTACCAATATGTTGTTTACCAATAATAAACTATTTACCAATAAGATGTTTACCAATAAGCTGTTTAAATACCAATAAGTTGTTTAAATAATAAGTTGTTTACATAGAATAAACTATTTACCAATAATAAGCTGTTTACTAATAAGCTGTTTAAATAATAAACTGTTTACCAATAATAAGCTCTTTAAATAATAATTGGTTTAAATAATAAGTTATTTATCAATAATAAGCTTATTGGTAAACAACTCTATTTACAAATAACAAATTGTTTAAATAATAAGATGTTTACTAATAAGCTATTTAAATAATAAGTAGTTTACCAATAATAAGTTTTTTACCAATAAGTTGTTTACTAATAATAAACTTATTGGTAAACAACTTATTGGTAAACTTACTAATAAGCTGTTTACCAATAATAAGTCGTCTATCAATAATAAGTTGTTTACTAATAAACTATTTAAATAATAAGTTATTTACTAATAAGTTGTTTACCAATAAGTTGTTTAAATAATAAGTTATTTAAATAATAAACTATTTACGAATAATAAACTGTTTATTAATAAGTTGTTTATCAATAGCAAGTTGTTTACCAATAATAAGCTTATTGAATATAATAGGATATTGTGGTCATTTTAGAAAAAGGTTGAGGATAATTTTGTTTAGAAATTTTTAGTCCCAATGGTGAGAATTATAATATATAGTTGAATATAGTATTAAATAATCTCATATATTAAGCCATTTTATAATCACTTGACTAATAGTATTAAATCTAAATTTGAAAACAAACAAGACAGTTGGGATTAATAGTCATATCCTAAGTATAATCCTTGCAAACAAATATAGCCTTCAGGTAATATGGAATTAAGAGATTAAAATTCTAAAATTGTTACAAATGAATTTAGTTTTAGACAATATTTACTCACTCAGTTCTACAAAAAATAATCACATTTGTAAATTTTAAGGATAAATTTATATATCATATTTAACTTAAATTTTTAATATATTGAGTGTTTAGTTAATAGTGATGGTATGGTAATGTAATTTTGATGATAAATTTAAGAACATCAAGTCATTTTATACTACTAGTAAATTAAAATGTAACAAAAATTTGCATCCCTTTTTGATGAGGACATGCTTAGCTTAGCCGTGGATGAGGATCAAGGAAGTAACGCTTGGGCTAATCCAATTCAAGTCTCTATTGGTCCAATAATAAGGGCCTTAGCTGATCCGACGTTGAGTGGGGATAATGGAGTCGACATTTGGGTATCATTATCCTTTCATGTCACTCATATATCTCCCTGTGCAGAGGATTCTGTCTTAGTTTTTAGTTTAGGTTCTTGAGTTACTCTGCACTGTTATCTTAATACGATGGTCATCTCAGTAATTTGCTTCTTAAACTCTTCAAACTTTTCTCGAGATATGAGGATATGTTGAGATGAACTTCCTTCACTCATTTTGACCGGTTCTGATCGTGCCTTCTTGGCTTGGGACCGAGTTATAGGACCAATCTACACAAAATCGACATTTAGTGTAGTTTTTATATTGGTGTAGACACTCGAAATTTTATTTTCTTGTTACTAACTACGCAGGAGGGCAAAAACGCGTTTTTTATAGTCCAGAGATAACCCTGGAGGACCACAACATCAAATCTAACCACGGAGACATCCCCGTGGAACATCAAATCAACCTCAGAGATAACCTTGAGAAAAGACATAGTCAACAATAGTCAAACCCTGGAAATAACCAAGAAGAAAGACAGCTGCAACACATTAAGTCTGGAAACAACCCCCAGAAGGGCAAAATGGTCATTTTAACAAGTCAACTTCAAAAAATCTAATACAACTACAAATAGGGTTACAAAAAGCCATTGCAGTATTTCTGAGCGCAAACTACTCAAAATAGCTTAACAGACTGCCTGCGAAGACCCGAAGATGTTATTTCGGTCATGGACCCATCTTCCCAGATTCGGAAAAAGGAAAGCCTTGTCATTGTTTAGCTCTCTGAAAGAGCTTTCCGGAATGGTATGGCACGCCTCCATTGGACTTCCGGATTGAAAGTTATGAAGGTTCGAGCGGACAACGCGTTGATTCGAGTGCACGTACTTCGAGACAACAGGACCCACGAGGCCCCGGGCCCACCCTGGAAGCCGCAGGTAGACCCGTGAATATTTTGGTCTATAAATAAAACCCTCATCAGCCATAAAAAATATAAGAGAAAAAGGAGAAAAAGTGAGAAAAATATGTCCATTTCAGCTCTTAACCCCTCTTATAGTGTTCCAAACTTTGATATTTTTCTTTCTAAACACTTGTATACATATATACTACGACATATCAAATTTTAACCGATGAAAATTGAGTTTTCAAGCTCCAAAAGCGGTCTAAAGCCTTCTTTGCAGCACACTGTAAGATTTTTTCAGATTTAAAGCTTTCTCTTGCTTTAATATATATATATATATATATATATATATATATATATATATATATATATATATATATATATATATATATATATATATATATAGGGAGAGGATCAAAAGTAGAACTCTTAAGTAATAGAACTCCCTTAAATAATAGAATTGTATTAAAACGACGTAGTTTTGATAAGACGCGGTGGCATTTTTGTAAATACGCGGTGGCATGGTATTTACAAAAATGCCACCGTGTCTTATCAAAACTACGTCGTTTTGATACAATTCTATTATTTAAAGGAGTTCTACTACTTAAGAGTTCTACTCTTGATCCTTTCTGTATGTAGATATATATATATATATATATATATATATATATATATATACATATATAAATTAACTATTTACTGTGTTTAAATATCTAATTTAACTGTTCATTCAATGTAAATCCATAATATTTAAATCTATGGACTAGATTTATCTAAATCTAGCCATATCTAACTTTTAACCGGTTCAAAAGTTATAAAACTGGAACCGTTGAGCTAGAATGGCTAAGATTTATTTAAATTTAGTTTTCTTTCTAGTTTTTTGTAAATATTAAGCAACCACGTGACCCTAAATTTGTATCTAGTGGGAGAGGGAAGCTTGGCTCCGGGGAAGTAGGGATTTAACTGATGAATCCTTTGTTTTGAGTCGTTTAGATTAAATATCTATTTTATTTCAGTATCCTCGTTATGCAAACTAGTCATATGATATTATGTGAGCCTAAGAGCTGCGGGATCTAAGATCCAGCCGACGGATCTAGATCTGGCTCCCATGATGAACCATTTTAAGTTGTACAGTTAGCTTGTAAATCATATGTGTTGTTTTTGGACATCCTTCGATGGCTTTCATGCCCATAAGGAGCCCGACACTTATATGTATATTATTTTGTCGAAGATGCTTCGCATCTCGAGAATAAAATCAAATCAAGCCGAATACGAAATAAAATGAAAGTATCAAAAGACCTCAATTACTATGTGAGCATAAGGGTTTGAAAACATGTTTTCAAAACATCATTTTTGCATATATTGCTTAAAATTGAACTTTTATGCAAGTCAAACCCTTTGTATATAGGTGCAAACGAGGCATAACACTACTTCCAAATAATGCACTTAGGCCCAATTTACTGCACACACACTTCAAATAAATAAGGAATTGAAAAGACGCGTTAACCGTATTTTTACGGAAGTTGGGGGGTGCCTAACACCTTCCCCTCGCTTAATCAAGCCCCCGAACTCTATGAATCTCAGTTTCCAAGGCTTGTTAAACAGAGTCCAATAATTGGGCCTTTTGCAAAACCTTTTCAAATTCGGTTGGGTTGGTACAACCATTTCACTATTACAAACTGGTGACTCTGAATTTTCAAATCTTCGACATTTTGTGTCGGACTCTTTTCAAACTTGCCCTTTCAAATAAAAATTCAACATATAGAAAATATAAAGGGTACAAGAGGAATTTCAAAGAAAGGAAATTTTTCCCGACTTCGACAGGTGGCGACTCTGTTGGGGACAGTAGAGGGCTTAAGCCGCATTTCAAACTTTTCAAAAAAAATAAAAATAAATCCTTCTTATCAGCTTGTGTGTGAATGTTGCATTTACATTGAATGGATGTAAATAAATGCTTTATTTACTGCACTTTAGTGCTTCGCACAATCTCTACATTATGTATTAGTGCATCGTACAATGTCATCATTTCATACGGTGAGACATGATATATGTGAATGTATGTTGTGTGATTCTTCCACCAGGAGGCAAACCCGTCAGTGTTTGATTAGTGGACTCAACGGAGAATAATCCCGCGAGGCTCAGGAAAGGCACCACTCAGATTCCCTCCAATTGAAAGATCTGATTAACTTCCCCTCTAGTAAATTGCGATGATATGGGGAACTTCATGCCGAAAAGCCGAGAGAGTAACCTAAGATAGGTCAGCCTCTGATAAACTAAACGCGCGCGAAGGGGAGTCTCTTCATGCATTTCCCTTTCAATTCCATTGTAAATTTTGATTCAATGTAAATTACGATTCCATGTAAAAAGAAAAAGAAAAAGAAAATGTAAATATGCATTCCATTCCCTGTCAAATCCTGTCATGCTATCCTGTCATCAAAACACCTGATATTTATTTTGTAGGAAAATATTAAAAACCATAAAAAACCAAGACATTGCATCAATGCATGTTGTTAATGCTTATCAAGACTAAATTATCTACTCTTTGTGTAGGTAAGATACTTCCCATTACCAGATCAAAATATAAGAAGGCATAAAGCTTATCCACCGACATGGCTGAAAGTGCCCAACACAAATCTGATTTCGTATCTCGAAAGGAGTTTGAGGGACTTAAGAATCAAATAGCAGAGTTGGCTATCCTCCTAAAAGAACAAAATAAAAGCACTCAGGGCCAGACAACGCCCAATCAACCAAAGTCATCCTCATAGGGTGGCAATCAAAGTGATGACGAAAAGGGGGAAGTACAGATACCTGAAACTCATTCCAATAAAGGAACCAACAAAACCCCTAAAATTATCAACCTCATGGAAGACTGGGAAACTGGGGATATAAGAAATAAAGGCTAACAAATGGAGGAAACCATCCGATCAATCAAAGGGACTGGAAACCTTGGAAGTGTCACCCATTTAGATCTCTGCATATTCCAAGGGGCTCGATATCCTGACAAATTTCAAGTCTTGGAGTTTGAAAAGTACAATGGCGTGGGCGATCCCTATACGCACCTAAAAGTATACATTGGCGAGCTAGGGTCTTATGCAGAGGATGAAAAGCTCAGAATGCAGTTATTCCAAAAAAGTTTAACTGGAGAGGCTAGAGCCTGGTATGCCCGACTTGATAATGCCAAATCCACAACTGGAAAAAGTAAGCCCACACCTTCCTAAATCAGTACAGCTTCCAGTCACAAATGTCTCCAGACAGATATCAAAATACCAAAGTTAAAAAGAAGAATAATGAATCTTTTCGTGAATATGCCCAAAGGTGGAGATGTCTGGCAGCGCAAGTCATTCCATTAATGACAAAGACTAAGATATTAATGACATTTATTGATATCTAAGAGGCACCTTACTATGAGAGAATCCTAGCACGCATAGGAAAGCCATTCTCAAAGATGATAAAACACGGTGAAATAGTATATATGGGCCTGAAGGCATGCAAGATTAAAGATCTCACGGCCTTAGAAGCAGTCACCGAGCATATACAGTCTGGCAACTATGCAAGCACTCCCAAGAGGGTACCCAATAAATGCAATGAAGATGTATCCCTTATTTTACAGGGGTAAGCTAGGAGACCAACCTATAGTCCCCCCATTTGGAAGAAGCAAGGCAATCTGCCATTTCAACAACAGGCTACATTCAACCAATGCCAGGATAAAAAGAGAAAATTTGAAAGAACAAAAAATCTGGTTTTCACTCCATTGGGCGATTCCCTTAAAAATGTATTAGTAATGTTAATGGATCACAAGAAAATTACCGAACTGGCTCCACCTCTGGATCCAGAAAGCAAAAGATACAATCCAAGCCCGAGATGTGCTTACCACTCAGGGTCTCCAGGACACGATACACAAGATTGTTGGTCCTTAAAGTATAAAATTCAAAATCAGATCGAAAGTAGCAGTATTGTGGTCCAACGACCTAACCAGCAAAATGTCAACACTAACCTTCCGTTGCAGCATGATACAGAGGGAGTAAACATGATCGGGTCAGGAAGCGCTGAAATGCATCCAATTCGTAAGTACATACGAAGGATGGAGGAATACCCCCAAAGGAACATAACAAATGTCCTAGAGTAGGAAAATTCAGAGGAATATAGGATAGTAAGTCAAAAATTGGAGACGATCCAACATCAAGTAGCTTTGTGGGATAATCTGATAGTGTGTCAACATCAGGTTATAAGGAAACTTTTCACTCAACTCTCTGAAATCCAAAAGAAAAAAGTGGTTAACTAGAATTTAAGCCTATAACAATCTAAGAGTTTATCCCTTTTTGCGACGGGTCCAGTCTGAGCATCCTGAGGGATATGGCGAATCAAGAGGTGATCAAGTTATGGCAATAATCGAAGATATTCATGACCAGGAGGAAACCTCTATTGCGAGCCTTAAAGGCAACATAACCACTGACAACTGTACTATCAGGCCTTAGCTAGCCAAGAAGGCGTAGATCCAGAGGATAAAGTTATGAGTTCCAGGAGATGTTGAGACGGTATCAATTTCTTCGCATTGTGCCTTTTATGTTTCATACATGTAAATATTGAAAAATTAATAATAAAAAAATTTCAAACCAGTCAGGTTTTGTCTAAGCTTAAACTACGAATGACCTGATCTCCCACCATCAATGGGAGTACGTAGGCAACCATCTATGGTGCGGTCAAACCAAACAAAAATTCCAAAAAACCCTTCAAATCAAACCAAATAAACACTATTCAAACCATTTAGGCCAAGCCTGAACTACGTAAGACCTGATCTTCTGCATACACGGAAGTACGTAGACATCCATCAATGGTGCGGTCTAACCCTCAAAAGAAACATCCAAACCTAAACATCAATCCCAAGACACCAAAATCAAACCTAAAAAGCCTACACCCAAGAAAAACCCTCAAAGTTAGCAACCCATGTTGAGAAAATCCAACGACACCTCAATGTCATTCTATCAAATCTGGCACAAGTCCCGGGAAGGAAAAGACAGCGATATATCAAGACAACCAGTTACAGGGATGAAATGACAATCATCATAAGATGCAACCTGTTAGCAACTCATCACTCCTAAAGTGCAAGAAGACCTGATCTCTTTTGACCTCCAACAGTACATGGGCAACTGTCGTGGCAAAGTCGATCTCATACCTGATGACCTGTTCCCCCGGATCAAGACCATAAATCAAACATTGCAGACCAAATCAAACTCAGGTGAATTCATCACCAACCAAGCTGAGATCTTAGGGCCAATTTAGTGGAGTCTGAAGGCCTCCCGACATCAATCATCAAAGTTGAATTAACAACACAATGATATATCAAGCATGATCATCAGCAAGGACATTCAAAGATCCGACACCCTTAATCACAAGTCTTCATCAAATCAGAAGAAAATCATCAAGGCCAATTACGCCAACAAGTCCAGAACAATGATTAAGGGAATCCAAGCATCAAAGCCCAAATCCATTACATATTCACCATATGGTCCAGAGGTAAAAAACTTTTGCGATCTCGGCATCTTATCAGCCTATCTGTCAAAGCAACTATCCCATATGACAAGCAAGGCTGGGGCAATTTTAGAATCGGTGACAACCCAATATTGGGACCCTTACATTAAATAAGACTGGGGCAATGTCGAAAATAAGGACAAATCAACACTGGGGCATTCATTGACCATCCTAAAAAGGAAAATGCACCAGTTGGCATCATCAGCATAGTCCATCATCATCAGAACTTCCCTCATATCATCTCACTGGCGATCCTGTATGATCATGTGGTCTTTTCTAATCATACTTTTCTCAAAATAAATAATTCACATGTGAGGTATGACTCTTTCATCTCGTTATGTGCTTTCAGTCTCCATTAACATGCATTAGCGATAATTTACATGTTAAATATTCTTAGAAAAAGGTTTTAAAAAGAGAAAACTTTTGCTTAGCTTGTTATGAATGGGATTAATTCTGATAAGCTTCTGTGGAGCAAGAATCATGGGAACGATTAGAGAATTAAGACTATTCAACCTTTTTTATTGGGCACGACATCCTATGTAAGACCCCAATTTTTATAAATAAAGATGAATTTTCTGTAAATATCATTTTTGAATATTATGAAGTTAATTTGATATAATGTTATAGTTGTGGGTAATATTTATAAATTTTGCAAAGTAAGCAAGTTGTTATAAAATATTCATTTGGTCGGGGAATATTCTTTTTGTCGGGGAATATTCATACGACGGCACAATCATTGGTGGACCCCACAACGGAATTATGAAAACGACAAAATTATCTTTCTATAAAAATAACGGCTGAGGTGTTACCGTTAAAACCGTTAAAACTGTTGAACTACCCAGTAGTAAAAGTACAGTAATACGCGTGGTGGCAGAGTAGCACACGGTATTAATTATTGATGCTTATGTGAGAAGTCACTCAGTTTTGCTTATTATTTGGATCCCTATTTACCCGTTTTTCAAAATTATCGGACGAAAGTTATAAAGTATATATATATTTGACTTTTGTGTGTGTATGTGTGTGTGTTTCGTGTGTGTAGGAGTGTGTGTGTGGTAGTGGGTTTTGGTGGAAGAATTATTATGTAGTGGTGTGTTGTGGGTGGAGGAGTATTGGCAGGTGTGTGATTATTATATATATATTTATGTTAGTGGGTTGTGGTGGAGAGAAGTATTATTATTTTATATATATTTATATGATAGTGGGATGTTGATTGGAAAGAAAAGAAGAAGAAAGAATTGGCAGGATTCGGATTGATTTTCCAAGCTTGAATATTATTGGCCAAATTTTTTCAATCATGCAGCAGATTTGGCAACTCGTAAATTATGGAGCATTTTAATTGGTCAAGGCTTTTAATGTTGCATGTGTTCATTTTTTTCATTGGCTAACTCTTTGACAAAAATTATTGATGCGTTGGATCAGCGGAGCTGTGAATCAGCAACTGATTCCGTCTGAATTCCTACTGTACAGTCCAATAGTATCCTTCAATTCTCCTATAAATAGAAGCTCATTCCTTCATTATTTCTTACGAATTCACTGAACTCTAGAGAGAGAAACTATAGAGAGAGAGAAAAAAAGTATTCTGCTACATCACTTTCCAATATCCAGTTCTTTTAAGGTAGGGAATATTATTTCTTTTATATTCATGAAGAGAACTTCTGTTATTCCATTTGTTATTATTCTGTTGGAATAACCAGTATACGCGGTCTACCCTATACTTGGTGACATTCTTCTATTATTCTGTTGGAACATCATGTCTGTGTGTTTTACACCGGACCTGGTTCCGTTTATTATTCTGTTGGAACATCCTGTCTGTGTGTTTTACACCGGACCTGGTTCCGTTTTATTATTATTCTATTGGAATATCCTGTCTGTGTGTTTTACACCGGACCTGGTTCCATTATTTATTATTCTGTCGGAATATCCTGTCTGTGCGTTTATGCCGGACCTGGTTCCATTATTTATTATTCTATTGGAATAACCTGTCTGTGCGGTCTATCGCATGCATGGTGATTTCTTTTGTTATTCCATTCTTTATTGTACTCAGTTGGTTAAGTTTTGACTTCTATACTCCATGAAATTTGTGGAATATCCTTGATAGTTGCGTTTCATCCAGTATCTTTTCAAGAAAATATTCTTCTAAGCATTCTTGAATTTTACTCCACAATGCAGTATCATGTTGACAATTTGGACGTTGTTAATTCCTGGATAAATTAATTCTTGAACTTGTTTTATTGAATTCTTATATCATTGTCATCATCCTCATGTTTATAAAATGTTGAAAGTCATCTGTGGCCTGTATTGCATAGATGGACTTGGTATGATTATGACCAGGGATTATTCGGTATAATCATGACCATAATGTTACAAATGATGTGATAAAAGTCCTCATTGGCCTGTGCATTGATGGACAGTTGTTGGCATGATCATGACCATTAATGAATACACGAATATCCTTGGCCGTAGTGCAGGGGTGATTCGATGATGTGGATTATTTTATTAAGCTGAGTCTCAGCGATTACAGTGTTGAAAAACTTTTTAAATCATAAAAGATAGTAGAGTTTATTTTCTACTTGACTCTTTTAATGGATTGCTTGTTCCGCTGCAGTTAAACTTGATGTCTATTATATTTTATCAGTTTAACATTGTTGAAGGCTAATGATAATTTATTCTGCATTATCTTAGTCATAATATTTCTTACTGGGCTAGTTGAGCTCACCCTTTCTTTCACTGTTCTCTTCAGGAAATGAGAACGTAGCTGGGACAAGTCGGGGTACGGAGTGATGGTCCGAATGATAGTATTAGTTAGTAGTCCTCACTATTCTATGTAATGGTGTGTTAATAAATGTAATGAGGACTCCTTTTGAGTATGAATACTCTCTAGAAGATAATATTTGTATTCAAACTCACAGTTTATGTTTTGTCGTATTGTACACGACAGTTGTATTATTAAGTTGTATTTGTATTCTGTACTATGTATCTGACGACCCAAGATGGGTGATGTATACCTAATTTTGGGGCGTCACAGTTGGTATCAGAGCTTAGGGATATAATCCCTGGCTAAGATGTGAGAATAGAACTAGGAGGGGAGAGACGGGGAATTCCTTCGCTAGTATGACCTACCTAAGTTATTTTGTATTTAATTGGTCGGTCAAAGTATATTGATAATATGTGACATGTTAATTAACCCTTGTTTTGTGGCAGTATTTGAAAATGGCAGCTGAAAATGTCAACATTGGAGTGAATGAGACCGTGGCACCTCTAATCACCAACCAGGATAATGTAATATCAGGCGAAGAAGAAATTAGAGATATCTATGTGGTAAGTGAAGAACTAATAGTTGCACCCGAGTTAGTGGCAGAGGTAGCAGCTGAGAGCGAGGAAGAAGAGGAAGAAGAGGACGAAGAGGAACCTGAGGAGAATTGGTTAGAAGAAATTTATGATCAAAACTTAGAATTACAAAATCGTGTTCATGAGTTAGAAGAGCATGCTGAAGAACGACAGGCGGTCGTGGAGCAAAGAGATGTAACGATTCAAAATTTTGTTACCCGATATGTGTTACTCGAACAAAATCACGCTTTGGCAGAGTGTAAGATATTAAAGTTGGAATCTGAGAATTCAAATATCAAGGATCAGCTGAAAGAAGAAACAACTGAACGAGTGAGAATGAAGGATGCATGGGTAAAAGCCGCACGACGTGCTGATATTGTAGAAAGAGATGTCCGATCCAAAAAGGCTAAAATAGATGATATACATTTCTCTTTTTGGACAGCAATTGGGAGAACCCAACATCGAGTTTTGAATTACCCTGTACAGAGCGGTCAATCTGAACTCGACATGGATCGAAGATTGATGATTCAGATTATGAAGCAGGAGTACGATGAAGCAGTTGAGGGTGGAATATGTCCGATATTAAAGTCAATTCCAACGATAGAGATGACATCAAATGCTACCCCAGACAAGTCAAAGCCGGGTAGTTCAAGGGAGAGCGGTTGTCATGACTTCCCAACAAGTGAGGAACCCAAATAAAGTTATCGCGGGTAAGCTAATCATAAACCCTTGCGAAGTTTGTACCTTATTCAATACTGGTTCTACCCACTCTTGTATTTCACCTAGTTGTGTTCAACGTTTAAACTTGGCCCTTTAAAAAAAAAATACTAGGCTTGACTTATTTGTTGAAACTCTGTTAGGAGAAACCTTCGTTAACTCTACTAATTATAAATCTTGTTTAATTCAAATCGACACTTTCACGTTACCTGTCGATATGTGATTTTTGGAAACGATTGGTTAACTACCCATTATGCTTTTCGTAAGGTTGTTAATTTTCATATTCCTAACCAACCTGTTATGCGAATTCAAGCAACCAAACCACTAAAGTCAATTATTATCATATCAAGCCATAAGTAAGGATCCCCATTCCTTTCATTGTTGACTTCCTGGTGGGGAATGCACCGAAACCAGACTTTCCGTAGGAGACGTTGTAAATGACGATGGCAAGCTGATAGGTATCAATGTGACGTGTTATCCAAGTCTGGGATGAGAGTCACAGTTTTGAACGATATTTCTATTGTTAATAAATTTCTTGACGTATTCTTGAAGACTTCTTAGCCTACCCCAGAGCGTAAAATTGAATTTTGTATTGACCCCAGTACAAAACCTATTTCTTAAACCCTCAAATATTTCTTCAACTAAAACGAACGTATTATGCGCCAAAGACGTTGGCTCGAGCTGTTGAAGATTACGATCGTACCATTCAATAACATCGTGGAAAAGTGAACGTGGTAGCTGACGCGTTGTGTAGAAGATCGTATACGGTTACAAGTGTGAATATTCGAACCCACGTGAAGATAACGAATATACGATTAAAATCGACTTTAATTGATAAAGTTAAAATTGCTCAAGCTACAGACCTAGAGCTGATGCGTATGAGGAAGAAGGTGCAAGAAGGTGCTATGCCGGAAGCAAGAATCGATATTTCAAGTCAACTCCAGACTTTGTGTTCCTAACGACCCTGATTTAAAGTATGAAATCATGATGGAGGCGTACAACACACCGTTTGCAATCCATCCTGGAAGTACCAAAATGTATCATGATCTTCGTCATACATTTTGGTGGAGCAATATGAAGAGAGAGATAGCGTTGTTTATCTCAAGGTGTCTAACTTGTCAACGAGTCAAAGCGGAGCATCAAGTACCAAAAGGTCCATTGCAACCACTTGAAATTCCAGAATGGAAGTGGGAGCACATTACCATGGATTTCGTTACCGGTCTTCCTAGGGTTTCTCAAGGTATTGATGCGATTTGGGTCATTATGGATAGATTGACCAAGTCTGCTCATTTCTTACCGATACGAGAAACTTATACACTTGAACGTCTTGCTCGTATGTACATAAACGAGATTGTAAGACTGCATGGTATGCCAGTATCCATAATTTCTGATCGAGACCCAAGATTCACTTCACGATTTTGGGTTAGTTTACAAAAAGCTATGGGCACGGAGTTACGATTTAGTTCAGCATATCATCCTCAGACGGACGGACAATCAGAGAGGACTATTCAAACTCTTGAAGATCTATTAAGACTCTGTGTCTTTGACTTCAAAGGAAGTTGGGACAAGTTCTTACCATTGGTGGAGTTTTCCTACAACAACAGTTATCAAGCAAGTATTGGCATGGCTCCATTCGAAGCATTGTATGGAAGAAAATATCGTTCTCCAGTATGCTGGGATGAGGTGGGCGAAGCAACGTTGTTGGGACCGGAGTTGGTACGTATGACTACAGAAAAGATTCAAACGATCCGACAACGTATAAAAACCTCACAAGATCGACAAAAGAGTTATGCTGATCTTCATCGAAAGGACGTGGAATTTGATGTAGGAGATCATGTGTTCTTACGTGTTGCTCCATGGAAAGGAGTTACGAGATTTGGAAAGAGAGGAAAGCTAAATCCTCGATTCATCGGTCCATTTTTAATCCTCGATCGAGTAGGAACTGTGGTTTATAGACTCGCTTTACCGCCAAGTATGTCTCGTGTTCATAACGTTTTCCACATATCCATGTTACGCAAATATGTGGAAGACCCGAACCACATTATTGAGTTAGAACCGGACGAAATAGCGGAGGATTTGACGTATGAAGAAGTTCATGTTCAAATCTTGGATAAGAAGGAACATATTCTACGCTCCAAGGTTATACCTCAAGTCAAAGTTTTGTGGAGAAATCACGATGTTGAGGAAATGACTTGGGAGTTAGAATCAGAAATGAAATCAAGGTATCCTTACCTCTTCGACATACCAGGTACGTACCCTAATTTCGAGGGCGAAATTTCATAAGAAGGGGAGGTTGTAAGACCCCAATTTTTATAAATAAAGATGAATTTTCTGTAAATATCATTTTTGAATATTATGAAGTTAATTTGATATAATGTTATAGTTGTGGGTAATATTTATAAATTTTGCAAAGTAAGCAAGTTGTTATAAAATATTCGTTTGGTCGGGGAATATTCTTTTTGTCGGGGAATATTCATACGACGGCACAATCATTGGTGGACCCCACAACGGAATTATGAAAACGACAAAATTATCTTTCTATAAAAATAACGGCTGAGGTGTTACCGTTAAAACCGTTAAAACTGTTGAACTACCCAGTAGTAAAAGTACAGTAATACGCGTGGTGGCAGAGTAGCACACGGTATTAATTATTGATGCTTACGTGAGAAGTCACTCAATTTTGCTTATTATTTGGATCCCTATTTACCCGTTTTTCAAAATTATCGGACGAAAGTTATAAAGTATATATATATTTGACTTTTGTGTGTGTATGTGTGTGTGTTTCGTGTGTGTGTGGTAGTGGGTTTTGGTGGAAGAATTATTATGTAGTGGTGTGTTGTGGGTGGAGGAGTATTGGCAGGTGTGTGATTATTATATATATATTTATGTTAGTGGGTTGTGGTGGAGAGAAGTATTATTATTTTATATATATTTATATGATAGTGGGATGTTGATTGGAAAGAAAAGAAGAAGAAAGAATTGGCAGGATTCGGATTGATTTTCCAAGCTTGAATATTATTGGCCAAATTTTTTCAATCATGCAGCAGATTTGGCAACTCGTAAATTATGGAGCATTTTAATTGGTCAAGGCTTTTAATGTTGCATGTGTTCATTTTTTTCATTGGCTAACCCTTTGACAAAAATTATTGATGCGTTGGATCAGTGGAGCTGTGAATCAGCAACTGATTCCGTCTGAATTCCTACTGTACAGTCCAATAGTATCCTTCAATTCTCCTATAAATAGAAGCTCATTCCTTCATTATTTCTTACGAATTCACTGAACTCTAGAGAGAGAAACTATAGAGAGAGAGAAGAAAAGTATTCTGCTACATCACTTTCCAATATCCAGTTCTTTTAAGGTAGGGAATATTATTTCTTTTATATTCATGAAGAGAACTTCTGTTATTCCATTTGTTATTATTCTGTTGGAATAACCAGTATACGCGGTCTACCCTATACTTGGTGACATTCTTCTATTATTCTGTTGGAACATCCTGTCTGTGTGTTTTACACCGGACCTGGTTCCGTTTATTATTCTGTTGGAACATCCTGTCTGTGTGTTTTACACCGGACCTGGTTCCGTTTTATTATTATTCTGTTGGAATATCCTGTCTGTGTGTTTTACACCGGACCTGGTTCCATTATTTATTATTCTGTCGGAATATCATGTCTGTGCGTTTATGCCGGACCTGGTTCCATTATTTATTATTCTATTGGAATAACCTGTCTGTGCGGTCTATCGCATGCATGGTGATTTCTTTTGTTATTCCATTCTTTATTGTACTCAGTTGGTTAAGTTTTGACTTCTATACTCCATGAAATTTGTGGAATATCCTTGATAGTTGCGTTTCATCCAGTATCTTTTCAAGAAAATATTCTTCTAAGCATTCTTGAATTTTACTCCACAATGCAGTATCATGTTGACAATTTGGACGTTGTTAATTCCTGGATAAATTAATTCTTGAACTTGTTTTATTGAATTCTTATATCATTGTCATCATCCTCATGTTTATAAAATGTTGAAAGTCATCTGTGGCCTGTATTGCATAGATGGACTTGGTATGATTATGACCAGGGATTATTCGGTATAATCATGACCGTAATGTTACAAATGATGTGATAAAAGTCCTCATTGGCCTGTGCATTGATGGACAGTTGTTGGCATGATCATGACCATTAATGAATACACGAATATCCTTGGCCGTAGTGCAGGGGTGATTCGATGATGTGGATTATTTTATTAAGCTGAGTCTCAGCGATTACAGTGTTGAAAAACTTTTTAAATCATAAAAGATAGTAGAGTTTATTTTCTACTTGACTCTTTTAATGGATTGCTTGTTCCGCTGCAGTTAAACTTGATGTCTATTATATTTTATCAGTTTAACATTGTTGAAGGCTAATGATAATTTATTCTGCATTATCTTAGTCATAATATTTCTTACTGGGCTAGTTGAGCTCACCCTTTCTTTCACTGTTCTCTTCAGGAAATGAGAACGTAGCTGGGACAAGTCGGGGTACGGAGTGATGGTCCGAATGAAAGTATTAGTTAGTAGTCCTCACTATTCTATGTAATGGTGTGTTAATAAATGTAATGAGGACTCCTTTTGAGTATGAATACTCTCTAGAAGATAATATTTGTATTCAAACTCACAGTTTATGTTTTGTCGTATTGTACACGACAGTTGTATTATTAAGTTGTATTTGTATTCTGTACTATGTATCTGACGACCCAAGATGGGTGATGTATACCTAATTTTGGGGGCGTCACATCCTAGGTCAAAGCATTTTTGGAACAGACTTGACCTCATATGCATGTCTACACTTTGCGATTGCCCTAACTCTTAGTTGTGGGGTATGAATCTATGACAAAAATAATGGTAATTAATGAAAAGATAAAAGATAAGTCGCCAGCCTAATGTCTCGAATCGTGTCCTAAGTTACTTGAGTTATTGAGCATGAGGGGTGTCTTTACACCTGGTGCCCTAAAGCCATCTGGTTTGGGAGTCATCGGCCCAACGCTCGTTACGTGGGTAACTTAACGCCTAAGAAAATGAGCATTGAAAAAAGAAAAGGCAAAACCTAAGTAGATCTGAATCGTGGTATAGGTTACTCGAGTAATTAAGCATGAGGGGTGTCTTCACACCTGGTGCCCTAAAGCCGTCTGGTTTGGGAGTCACCGGTCCAACACTCGCTACATGGGTAATTTGGAGCCTAAGAAAACGAACCTTGCACAAGCTCAGGCGAGAAGCAAATAGAGTGACCGCTTGACTTAGCTCTAAGTGTGGCCTTTGTTACTCGAGCCAGTAAACCCGAATGGGTGTCTTAACACCTAGTGCCCTAAAGTCGTTAGGATTGAGAGTCATTGGTCCAAAACTCGTTAAATGGGTAACTTTGAATAGCCTAAGAAAATGAGATAAGTGAAGCAAAAGAAAAATTAAATATAATTTGGAATCATCTAAAAGTCATGGAAATGAAACCCCTGCTAAGAGTTACGTCACTTATAGTGCGTGTGTCATATAAAATCAATTTTGCAAAGAATAACGTCTAAAGCGAAGATGAAGTATCTTTGATATAGGGAGATAAGTCTTTTGAATCTAATCCTACCCATGAACAATGACGATAGATGCTTCAAAATTTCCTTGCGATTTTATAACTCATTCAATTTCATAAATTTTTACTTCAAATACCTTATTCACAAGAATGTACTAATCCTGACGGCCAAGCCGTCAAGCTTTTGGTGCATTTTGTTCTTTTGATATACAGGACATTACTCACTCGCGATTTGGTCAACAAAGAGAGTTTTTTATATGAATCCCCGACAACAACATGCGAAAGGACTGGGGAATTTTTTGATTTCAGGAAAGGGAAGGAGTCTAAGGAGAGATCAAGACTCTCATCAAAAGAAAGGGGAGAACTCTTGAAAGAAATCATGGCGACATAAGCTTGCCCCTACAAAAGAAGGGCAAAATTCTCAAGAAAGTCCTTAACTCAAAAGCAGAAGCCCAACGACAAAAGATCTAGCGAATGAAATCTACACCATCAAACATGTCAACCTGCGTCAAGTCCTCACAAGTCGAGGCTTCTACACCAAAATGGGCAATGAAAGAATGGGCCGCACCCTTCAGGGACGTCAGCGGCACCCAGATCATCAGTCAAGTCAGGCCGTGAATAAAAAGCACAAGAAAATGGGGCACAAGCACCCAATAGTTAAAAGAAACTTTAAATTGCTTTAGAAAGGGTGAGGTATGTTTCTACATCTAGTCAAGCCAATTAAGCATGTGCATTAACCTAGGACAATAGACTCCTAAGATTATCACATCATGCATGGTCTGCACATGTGCAACCGCGCTATATCAGCGCACGTCTCCATTAAAAAGTTAAGCATTCATCCCAGTAGAGTAAAATATGCATACACATTAAATGCCTTAACTTGAGAAAAAAAAATTGCTATTAAAAACTACCGTTCGAGTAGGCATCGAGACATTCCGGTGATGAAAGCCTTTGTAAACTACCGTTCAAGTAGGCATCGAGATAGTCCGGTGATCAACTACCAGCAGGGTAGGCACTGTTGTCAACTGCCAATAGGGTAGACACAATTATCAACTACCAGCAGGGTAGGCACCGTTGTAAACTACAAACAAGGTAGGCACCGTTGTCAACTATGAGCATGGTAGGCATCGTTGTTAATTGCCAGCAGGGTAGGCACCGTTGTAAACTACTAGCATATACATTGGGAAAGTTCGGTGATTTCAGAACGTCATCCCCAATAGATATGTAGAAAACATCTCAATTTTTCTTCATCAAACAAGCATCGGCAACACCGACAAAAATCCAAACCGTTGGAGTCAACACTAGCATACGCATCATAAATAACTGGTAATGGTAAAGCGATTTGCAATGTGCGAACTGCGATGTGCGATTTGCGAAAGTATTTTAACATTCATCATAACATTCATTGCATTGTGGTTTGCATCATTAAATATACCTTGTCATTTTTCAAGTGTCTAGTAATCTATCATGCTCATTCCATTACATTGCATAAACATGATAAAGAGGGGCACCTATCGGCACTCGAAATTTCATTTTCCTGTTACTAACTACGCAGGAGGGAAAAATTATTTTTTTCACATTCCAGAAATAACCCTAGAGGACCACAACATCAAATCTAACCACATAGACATCCCCGTGGGTCCTGTGTCTCGAAGTACGTGCAATTAGATCAACGCGCTGTTAGAAGGGTAGACCCACGGCTGCTGCGGGTAGACCCGCGGCTATTTTGGTCTATAAATAAGACCCCCATCAACAATAAAATGTAAGAGAAAAAGGAGAAAATAGAGAAAACTCTGTCCATTTCAGCTCTTAACCCCTCCTATAGTGTTCCAAATTTCAATATTCTTCTTTCTATACACTTGTATAAATATATACTACGACATATCAAATTTTAACCCGTAGAAATTGAGTTTTCTAGCTCCAAAAGCGGTCTGAAGCCTTCTTTGCAGCACACTATATTATTTTTTCAGATATGAAGCTTTCTCTTACTTTAATATATATATATATATATGTAAGACCCCAAATTTTATGAAATAAAAGTATTTAATTTTTCTATTTAGTAAATGGTTAAATTGATAAAAAGTTAATGTTAAAGGTGATATATGAATATTTTTCAAAATAAGCAAGTGGTTATAAAATAATCATTGTTGTCGGGGAATATTCGTTTGGTCGTGGAATATTCTTTCTGTCGGGGAATATTCGTACGACGGCGCAGCTATTTGTGGGCCCCATAACGAATAACTGTCGAATGAAGATAACGATAAAAATTGAGTTTTTATAATTAACGGCGTAGTTGTTACCGTTAACACTGTTGGAATACCCGATGGTTAAAATATAGTAATACGCGTTATTACACAATAGCAGGCGGTATTGGACAGTATTTTTGAAATTATTGATTCTTACGTAAAAAGGCACTACTCAATAATTGTTACAGTAATTACTGTTTAATATTTTATTTTATTGATTCAATAATTGCTACGTTGAAATTTTATATTATTGTTGTTCAATAATTGTCACTGTACAATATTTCCCATTATCAGATCAATAATTCATATTATTTGAATAATATTATTAGATAACATTATTGGCAATGTCTAGAAAGTTCTGTCTAAGGAGAGGTTTGGTCATCTAATTGCGCGCCAGTAAGGAAAAATTCTTATTGAAAAGCCCTCTCTTTCCTAGGAACGGCCTGGTTGTCATAAATGTGATTCTGTAATATTATTTGTGAATAATTAATTATTGATTCATATGATAAGGAAATATTTATTTTATGTGAATATAAATGTGGGATATATTTTTGTGGTTAAAAATGAAGGTGTTAATGTTGAGGTATTTTATCTGTATTTTTGTCGGAACGGAGGTATTGAAAATTAAATTAGGGTTTTGAGATATTTTGCGGGGGTTATAATTTTTAATCCGACCGTTGGATCGTGGTAATTTTTGGATATGTTATACATATATAAGTTGAGTATATGTCCACAAATTTTGAACCGTTAAAAATAAACGTATGATTTGTTATGAATTTTACGAGATGTCTGGTTTAGAAATTGTTGAATTTTCGGAGTAAATCATTTTGGTGAAAAATTCTAGAATTGATGGCCCCCACTCTTGGTTGGTAAAGAAATGTGCTGAGATTTTTATTCAAATATGGTGGGTGGGAATAGTAGCAGGTAAAGCCATCAGGTTGCAGGTTAAGTCTGCTTCGGCGTGTTAATATTTTCCTATAAATAGAGGGCGAAGTTAGAATTGAAAATCACACCAGAAACATAAGCTTTCTCTCTTTCTCTCTCTATATTATGAAGCATATTTTGTGAGTATTTAGATACTTTGAGAGTTGCTATTCAGTGCAAGTTTCCTTCGGCTTTGCATTCCAGTCAGAAATACTACATTTTTGAGGTACGGGATTTTAAGGGTTATTATATTTTTCAGTTTCGTAATTTTTCTGACCTTCAAAAAATTCTGAAAAAATTTGAAATGATATTTTGATGAGTTTTATTGATTGTGTCCAAAAATGGTGATTTTTGGATGTATAGATTAAGAGTTATGAATTTTATGAGAAAAGACTATTTAAAAAGTAACCGCTTATAACTCCTTGTGGTTAACTCCAAAATTGATGAAATTTTTATTGGAAGTATATCTATATAAGAATTTTTGGATAAAAGTATAATTTATGATAAATGTCTAAATATTCGGCGGTTTTGGCCATATGAAAAATAGTAAATTAATTTTAAAAATTCTGAAAAAAATATATGTTCAATATGGGACTATATTCTGCTAAATCCTAGAAAATAAATATTTTAAGAACTAATTTGGTATTTTTCATGAAAATAGTCTAGTTATGAGTAAATGAATTAAATATGTTATGTGAAGTAAGAAAATTGGAAAATAGGATTTTATGGCTTGAGAATCCTATATGAGGTATATGCAGATTTTTGATGAGGATTTTTGGTTATTGGTGATGAAATATTATGAGTTTGGCATTTTAAGATGATTAAATGCATTATTTAGTAAAGTGTACACAATTAAAATAAATTGTTTATAAGCTTAAGAAATGTTATTCTTTTAATATCATTATACCGAAATATTGGTATAAATTTTATTGTGGAATTTCTACCTTTTTATGTCGGAGTTACTATTCATGAGTTACTATTCATAAGTTACTATTCACGACAAAATTGGTTTTTTGTTCTAACCAAATTATAGTTGAGTTATGAATATTACTCTTGAGATTAAAACTATGTATTGATTATATTGATTTTATTATCATATACAATATTTTTATAATCCTGATGTTGAAATTCCCTTTTACTGGAGTGTAAAGATGGGTAGATTATTGGTATGATCATGACTAGGATTCTCTTTGGCCTGTAGTGTAAAGTTGAATTGTGACTGGTATGATCATGACCATTGAATTTATAATTGAATATCTTTAGCTTAAGTGTAAAGATGAATTGATTAATATGGTTATAATTATGGTGTATATAAATTCTGAAATGATTATATATTTCTTTGAGATATTAAAATATTTGGTCTGTAGTGCAAATATGAACTGTTGATGAATATATTTGGCCTGTAGTGCAAATATGAACTGTTGAGAAATATCTTTGGCCTGTAGTACAAAGATGGTCTGTTGATGAATATCTTTGGCCTGTAGTGCAAAGATGAACTGTTGTTGAATATATTTGGCCGTAGTGTAAAGATGGATTTATTAGTATGATTATGAACAGGAAATGTGATTTGGTATAACCATGATCTTTGATGTTTCAGGTAAAGACAGGTGATGAAAATATTCTTCGTCCTGGTGCGAAGAAAAATTTAGAATCACAATTACGATTATGAGTTATACATGTGATTGTGGACAAGAATTGTTGATTGATGTTACAGGGATAAAATATTGTTGGTGGACTTTTAACATGGAGAAGATAATAGACTTTATAGTCTATTTGACTCTTTTAATGGATTGCTCGTTCCGCTGCAACTATGGTTGAAAATTTTTATCATCTACCATATGTTCTAAATCTATGATTTATTACTGATGAAGACTATTGATAATTTATTTATCTTTAATCATGATATTCTTTACTAGGCTAGTTGTGCTCACCCTTCTGTTTCACAATTCATTTCAGGTAATAAGAGTGTAGCTGGGTCGAGCGGGGGTAACAGGAAAATAGAACGGTGGTCATCATTTAGGAGTTATATTTGGTGAATCATCTAGGGTGAAGCGAACCCAACGTTGGAAGGGTGTTTTGCCACTATCATACAAGATGTCTAATGACATATAACTCGTGTCATCATAAGACAAGGATGTGCTCATCCACTTGCTGAGTATATATACGAGCACTACCTATATAATCTTGGTGTTTGTTTGAAGTATAATTCTCAATTAGAGACAGTAGAGATAATGATATGTCAAGAGAAGACTCGCCATTGGGAAGAATATGATAGTAATCTTCTCGTTTTTCTTTGGGGTCTATTGGGTCAACCAAGGATAATTCTGTGGCCATATGATATCAATCATAACCTAGACGCATGGCCTCCCATGTACGAAGATTTTCTTGAGCACTTCCCAAAGATTCTAATTTCTAAAACAGTTTTTGACTATACATTTATGTAAGGTGTCATTGTGAGGTGATGTCCACGGTTAGAACATGAGTCACATTTGATATATATTTGTATCTAAACTCACAACATATGTGTTGTTGTATTTTGCACGACAATTGTTGTAATAAAGTTATAGTTATTTTCTGTACCATGTATTTGGCGACTCAGAATAGGTTGGATGGAATGGACCTGTTTTGGGGTTATCACAGTTGGTATCAGAGCTTAGGGATATGGTCTCTGGCGGAGATCGAAAAATATAACTAGGAGAGGAGAGATGAGTAAATCCTTCGCTAGTGTGTCCTACATAAGCTTATTTGTTGGTCAGTCATAATATCGGGATATTATGTGATATGTTAATTTGTTCAATTAACCCTTGTTTTGAAGCTGTATTCTAGAATGATATCTGAAATACAGGAGATGAGCAATGGAGAAATCATGATGACAGGGAAGATGGAATCTGAAATGAAAGCAAGGTATTCTCAACTCTTTGATTTATCAGGTACGTAAATTTCGAGGACAAAATTTCATAAGAAGGGGAGATTGTAAGACCCCAAATTTTATGAAATAAAAGTATTCAATTTTTCTATTTAGTAAATGGTTAAATTGATAAAAAGGTAAAGTTAAGGGTGATATATGAATATTTTTCAAAATAAGCAAGTGGTTATAAAATAATCATTGTTGTCGGGGAATATTCGTTTGGTCGTGGAATATTCTTTCTGTCGGAGAATATTAGTACGACGGCGCAGCTATTTGTGGGCCCCATAACGAATAACTGTCGGATGAAGATAACGACAAAAAATGAGTTTTTATAATTAACGGCGTAGTTGTTACCGTTAACACTGTTGGAATATCCGGTGGTTAAAATATAGTAATACGCGTTATTGCACAATAGTAGACGGTATTGTACAGTATTTTTGAAATTATTGATTCTTACGTAAGAAGGCACTACTCAATAATTGTTACAGTAATTACTGTTCAATATTTTATTTTATTGATTCAATAATTGCTACGTTGAAATTTTATATTATTGTTGTTCAATAATTGCCACTGTACAATATTTCCCATTATCAGATCAATAATTCATATTATTTGAATAATATTATTAGATAGCATTATTGGCAATATCTAGAAAGTTCTGTCTAAGGAGAGGTTTGGTCATCTAATTGCACGCCAGTAAGGAAAAATTCTTATTAGAAAACCCACTCTTTCCTGAGAACGGCCTGGTTGTCATAAATATGATTCTGTAATATTATTTGTGAATAATTAATTATTGATTCATATGATAAGGAAATATTTATTTTATGTGGATATAAATGTGAGATATATTTTTGTGGTTAAAAATGAAGGTGTTAATGTTGAGGTATTTTATCTGTATTTTTGTCGGAACGGAGGTATTGAAAATTAAATTAAGATTTTGAGATATTTTGCGGGGGTTATAATTTTTAATCCGACCGTTGGATCGTGGTAATTTTTGGATATGTTATACATATATAAGTTAAGTATATGTCCACAAATTTTGAACCGTTAAAAATTAACGTATGATTTGTTATGAATTTTACGAGATGTCTGGTTTAGAAATTGTTGAATTTTTGGAGTTAATCATTTTGGTGAAAAATTCTAGAATTGGTGGCCCCCACTCTTGGTTGGTAAAGAAATGTGCTGAGATTTTTATTCAAATGTGGTGGGTGGGAATAGTAGCAGGTAAAGCCATCAGGTTGCAGGTTAAGTCTGCTTCGGCGTGCTAATATTTTCTTATAAATAGAGGGCTAAGTTAGAATTGAAAATCACACCAGAAACATAAGCTTTCTCTCTTTCTCTCTCTATATTATGAAGCATATTTTGTGAGTATTTAGATACTTTGAGAGTTGCTATTCAGTGCAAGTTTCCTTCGGCTTTGCATTCCAGTCAGAAATAATACATTTTTGAGCTACGGGATTTTAAGGGTTGTTATATTTTTCAGTTTCGTAATTTTTCTGACCTTTAAAAAATTCTGGAAAAATTTAAAATGATATTTTGATGAGTTTTATTGATTGTGTCCAAAAATGGTGATTTTTGGATGTATAGATTAAGAGTTATGAATTTTATGAGAAAAGACTATTTAAAAAGTAACCGCTTATAACTTCTTGTGGTTAACTCCAAAATTGATGAAATTTTTATTGGAAGTATATCTATATAATATTAGTGTACTCTATGAATTTTAGAATTTTTGGATAAAATTACAATTTATGATAAATGTCTAAATATTCGGCGGTTTTGGCCATATGAAAAATAGTAAATGAATTTTAAAAATTCTGAAAAAAAATATATGTTCAATATGGGACTATATTCTGCTAAATCCCAGAAAAGAAATATTTTTAGAACTGATGGATTGTTGATAAATATCTTTGGCCTGTAGTGCAAAGATGAACTGTTGTTGAATATATTTGGCCGTAGTGTAAATATGGATTTATTAGTATGATTATGAACAGGAACTGTGATTTGGTATAACCATGATCTTTGATGTTTCAGATAAAGACAGGTGATGAAAATATTCTTCGTCCTGGGTGCGAAGAAAAATTTAGAATCACAATTACGATTATGAGTTATACATGTGATTGTGGACAGGAATTGTTGATTGATGTTACAGGGATAAAATATTGTTGGTGGACTTTTAACATGGAGAAGATAATAGACTTTATAGTCTATTTGACTCTTTTAATGGATTGCTCGTTCCGCTGCAACTATGGTTGAAAAATTTTATCATCTACCATATGTTCTAAATCTCTGATTTATTACTGATGAAGACTATTGATAATTTATTTATCTTTAATCATGATATTCTTTACTGGGCTAGTTGTGCTCACCCTTCTATTTCACAATTCCTTTCAGGTAATAAGAGTGTAGCTGGGTCGAGCGGGGGTAACAGGGAAATAGAACGGTGGTCATCATTTAGGAGTTATATTTGGTGAATCATCTAGGGTGAAGCGAACCCAACGTTGGAAGGGTGTTTTGCCACTATCATACAAGATGTCTAACGACATACAACTCGTGTCATCATAAGACAAGGATGTGCTCATCCACTTGCTGAGTATATATACGAGCACTACCTATATAATCTTGGTGTTTGTTTGAAGTATAATTCTCAATTAGAGACAGTATAGATAATGATATGTCAAGAGAAGACTCACCATTGGGAAGAATATGATAGTAATCTTCTCGTTTTTCTTTGGGGTCTATTGGGTCAACCAAGGATAATTCTGTGGCCATATGATATCAATCATAACCTAGACGCATGGCCTCCCATGTACGAAGGTTTCCTTGAGCACTTCCCAAAGATTTTAATTTCTAAAACAGTTTTTGACTATACCTTTATGTATGGTGTCATTGTGAGGTGATGTCCATGGTTGGAACATGAGCCAGATTTGGTATATATTTGTATCCAAACTCACAACATATGTGTTGTTGTATTTTGCACGACAATTGTTGTAATAAAGTTGTAGTTGTTTTCTGTAACATGTATTTGGCGACTCAGAATAGGTTGGATGGAATAGACCTGTTTTGGGGTTGTCACAATATATATATATATATATATATATATATATATATATATATATATATATATATATATATATATATATGGGAATGATCCATAGCATCTATATGCTATGGAATAAAAAGTGGCATATAACATCTATACCACTAGTCTAATTAATGAATGGTTGTGATATGATTGGGAGAAAACCCGTCTGCTAGTAAGTCTAACGGATGTATTAAGTATTATTTTTGGACGGTTATGCCCCCCACTTAGCACCATTTAGCATCTGCACGACCAATTTGAAATAGCATCATTCGCTAGTATGTCTAGCGGACCAATTTGAAATAAAAAGTATCACATAATTCCTTCCTGCTGTAGAATTTCTTCCTGCGTAGTACAGCAACACACAACAACATAACACAACATCATACATGAGTACATCCCCAACATGCAACAAAGTTCTATACAACAGTTAATATTACAGAACATCATACAGCCCCAACACGCAACAACATAACATGTACAACAATTAATATTATATAACATCTTACATGCACGAATATCATACACGAATTCAAATCGCATTCCTTCCTGCAACAACACGCAACAACATGTACAACCCCATTATAGAAACATTTAATATTCAATAAGTTCCTGTACATCAACATGTTCCTGTACATTAACAGTTAAGGAACATCATAGCCTTAATATATAAAAATTTCCATATCAGCCCTAATACATCAAAATTTCCATATCAGGCCCAATACATCAAAATTTCCATATATTTCCAAATCATATTCGAAATCCAAATCAAAACAAGATATATCAAATTTCAAATTCTAGCAAATCAAATATTTTAAATTCTAGAGGAGATCAAATCAAATACATCAAATTCCAAATTCTTCCAAATCAAATACATAAAATTCCAAATTCTTCCAAATCAAATAAATCCGATTCCAAAACAAACACAACACATCCTATTCCATATCAAATAATACATAATACCAAATAAAAAATTTCAAATCAAATTCAATCTTCTACATAATTATAGTTCCTATTCTAATTTAAATTACTGCTATTCCAAATAAACATAATAAAATTGATTTAAGTACATAACAAAATTATATTATACAAACATACTATATTAGGAGATAGATGAGGTATCATAGTTAATAAATTTTTTGTCATACTAAGGTAACCAAAATATTATAACCGCCTTCAATTGACATCAAGAAAGAAAACCACACAATTAATCAAGCAAGTCTTCGCACCTCAAATCATCGTGGTAAGTTTAGAATTATGGCTGAAGATATGTTTAATTCTAGTTCTTCAAATTCTTCTAGTGAAAATATTGACATGGATAATATTAGTGTTCATAACATGAACCAATCACATGCTAACGATTCAAAAAGTCTATACGAGGGTTAGATTTTTTCTACTATCCAAGAGGCGGAAGAAATTTATAGAACTATACACGAATTAGTGGATTTGAAATAAAAATTGGGGCAAGTCATAAACATGCCCGATCCAACAATTTGTCCAACACACTTTTTACATGTACCAAAGTAATAAAACCAATTAAAAGAAAGAAAAAGGACGTTGATGAAGCTGAGGGTAGTGAGGTCAAAAGAAAAAGGGATTTAATAGGTCGCACGATGTGCAAAGCTAGAATGTCTGTTGTTCATCTACAAAAAGAAGATACATGGAAAGTTTCAAAAATTGAGTTGACTCACAATCATGATTTGGTTACTCCGAGCAAGAAAATTTTCATTCAAACACAGAAAAATATAACTCCTGTTGCTCGAACTTTAATCAAAACTTTAAACAGTGCTGGAGTTGGTCCAATTAAAATGATGAATATTTTTAGTGAAATAGGAGGAGGGAGAAAAAATTTTGGTTTCAATGATAAGGATATTCGGAATGTTGTGCGAGATTTAAGACGTGACACGATAGATTCTAACGATGCCCAAGCAGCACAACAGTATTTCAAAAAACTTTCAGCGAAAAATCCTCTATTTTTTTACGATATCAAACGAGATGAAGATCATCGTATCGCATGCATTTTGTGGATAGATTACCAATCAATGATAGCTTACAAAATTTTTGGGGATGTAGTGACATTTGATACAACTTATTGAACGAACAAGTATTCCATGCCGTTTGTTCCATTCACGGGGGTAAATCACCATTACCATTTCGTCTTGTTTGGTTTTGCACTGATACAGGATGAAACAGAGGATACTTTAGTATGGGTCTTTGAGACTTGGCTTCATGTAATGAACAATAAGGCACCGGTTACCATTATAACTGATCAGGACAAAGCTATGACCAATGCGATTGCTAGGGTTCTTCTTCAAACACATCATGCACTTTGCACATGGCATATTAGTAACAAATTTCCAGAGAAATTGCATACATTGTATGATGAGTACCCAACATTTAAACATGATTTTAAATGGTGTGTGTATAAATCATTGACTGTTACGAAATTTGACGAGCGATGGGAAAAGTTGATGACAGATTACGAACTACATGACCATGATTGTCTACAATCACTCTATGAAGTTAAGCACAAATGGATCATGGCGTACACAAAGAATTTTTTTGTAGGGGGAATGACGACTACATCCAAGAGTAAGGGAATAAACAGTTTATTCGATGATTATGTCAATACGACAACGAGTATAAAGGAATTTATCGTAAAACTCAGAAAAAGCCATTGAGAAGCATGTAATGAGAGAGAGACAAGCTATCTATGCAACCTGTCATCGGACTAGAACTATGACTCTTGAATCAACGTTGGAAACGCATGGAGCGGCTGTTTATACAAAGGAGATGTTTAGACGCTTTCAGATTAAGATTGTAAAATCTCACAAGTACATAATGAAGAAACTTCAACATCTAACAACGGATACGAAGTCGTACGCAGTGTACAAGACAAACGCCATCGAAGAATCTAATAGGTACTTTACTGTTGTCAGTAATGTTCAAACTGGAGATATAAAATGTAATTATCAAAAATTTAAACATTCTGGTATGCTTTGTAGACACATTATAAGGCATATGATTGCAAAAAGTACTACACATATACCGAATAAATACATTTTATGTCGCTGGTGTAGAGATGGTAACAAAGTGAACACTGAACTACCAAAGATTTTGACTGAAATGTCTAACTTCGATGAATCTTAGACGATGCAGTACACTTATTTGGTGACACTGCTCCTACGATTAGCTTCTACGGGATCATGCTCAATTAATGGTTTTAAGCACGTGGTACAGTTGTGCATTGACAATCAACCCATCGTTGAGAAGTTTGACCCTGATGAAATTAATGTAAATGGCGTTCCAAAAATTCAAGTAGATGATGATGAGTCCATTCAAGATGAGTCGTTATTGGATTCTATTTGTTCCCAAATAAAGGGACGTAAAAAAGCTACAAGAATAAAGAATGGGACCAAAGAGGCTGAAAGTCGTAAACAATTGAGAAAGTGTGCAATATGTAATATGATGACCAATCATGATAAGCGGATCCAGTAAAAAGTTTTGGGCCAACACAAGATGGATGTTTGAAGTTATCTTTATATTTGCTTGTATGACTATAAAATTTTGGTTTTCTTAAATATTTAACTGACTATTTGAAAGACAGATTTATTGGGTAAATGTGAAGTATTCATTGTTCTCTCATCTGTTTCTCTATTAATGCATGTTGCCAACTCTGGACCAAAGAAATATCATACTAACAGATTTATTTTAAAAAAAATTATGTATATGTCTATTGGTATATGAAGCCATGTTCATTTACTTGCATATAAAATTTTAAGGTAGTCAATACACAAGTACATATGGGTGTGTTAGCATGCAAAATTTATAATCCCAAGTAGCGGCAAAAGAATCAATTTGAAGATATGTAATGATGCCATTACCAACTATTTAACATTTTAAACTTATATTTTTTTCAATATGTTATTCAAAGAAACATTGATCTCGTGAAGCCCCAAACCACAAGTTATTTTCAAATTCAAGCATATGATCACCTAGAGCCCAAACAGTATAAGTACCACAATGGCTGAGCTGCCACTTGAGCAAGAAAATCTTAAAGAAGTATGATCTAGGTGTCTTTGCTATTGACCTGAGAAAGGTTGACTACAATAGGGACACAACTGCAACTCATCACCTAAAATAGGAAAAATAACCAATTTCAAATTTTAGTATGTAAAAAGTTATACTACGTGTATTAGTATAGTTGGTTTTCCAATTTGGTCTTACTTGAAAATCTAAAAATTATTTTTACAGTTTGGGCAGTGCATGTAGGAAAGAGAAGCAATTAATGAAGGCAGAAAAGCTTGTTAAATAAATTTCCACACATATAACACAACCCAAAAGGGACAATTTATTTCAATTAAATGAAAATAGTTTCTTGTTAGAGTGGATAAAGTTGAACAAGAAGAACCACAAATCAGCATCTTAGAAGAGATCTTATCTTTGTAAACAATAAGACCTCAGCAATTCAAGAGTTTAAAATTGCATGAGCATACAAAAAATCATTTTCCCCAAATATCAAAAAGGAATAAGGCAAAAAGATGAGTCCAAATAAAGAACATAAAATGGTACCAGGGTAAAATGCTAAGAAGGAATGTCTAGTCTCTGTAAATGTTTAAGAGGGAAATTAACCCTCAAAACAAATGTAATTCAGCTATAACAGAGCCAAAACCATGAATCCCATAACTTGAAATCATGTAATTTCATGTCTGTAGTCCAAAAAAGTAAGGTCACAAAAGGAACAAATGGTTTATATATATTTGTCTAATTGTCTAAGAGCATAATGGAATGAAACATCACAGAACAATAGAATATATACTTTCAAAACATAGAACACCCAATTAGATGTCTGAAATTCATCAAGGCAGATTAAAGTAGGAAGATAACTTAAAAAGGAAAAAAATAATAAATAAAATAAAATTAGCAGAACAACAGAAATTCTGGTTTCTTTGGCTTAAGGTTCCTATTGAGCCACAACTGTCAAAAAAATCATCACAGTAGCAAGCCTCAGATTTTGGAAAATGAAATGAATATTCTAGGTATTGAAGTGCGGCTCACTATTCTAAAAGATTATGCGCTCATACAAACTGAATGAACCAGACCATAGAATTGAGCTAAGATTGTCAATAAGGCCAAATGGAAGTGAACAGAATGTCTTCTAAGTTTTAATGTAATTGATGATTTATAAAGAGAACTACAAGCAAACATATTGGATTCCAAACTCATGCATATAATGATAGTACAATAATGGATTCCAAACAAGAATATACATTCATTACTCTTCATTTGAATTCGAATCTAAAGTTTGGTCGATACAAAGATATTTTTCAGGAATGTCGCTTGCTTTGCACATCCTAAGCTCATGTGCTATTCTAAATCTAAAGTTATAAGCCTCGTTTGGAGTCCACCTCGATTCCTTTATAATGTATATTCGGTGCAAAAAGAAATCTACGTACTTTGTAACATAAACACCACAATCATCTGAATTCTATTGTCTTGACCTATTCACACATATATCAACTTTCGGCTTCGATCTTGGCCACTTTGCTTTAGAATTTGCCATACGAAGCAACAAAGGAATTAACTTCACCTATAAATCATAAAAAAATCATTTAATTCCCAAAACCTCATATGTTTGTGTGATGACATGAAAAATAAGTAATATATAATGAACTCACCACAACAACAAAGTAGTTTTGATATAATTGTGACAATGGCATTTAGGGTTTGTCATCATTAAGTGGATCAAATAGCATTACTTTCCACTTGTTCACACTCCAAATAAATAGGCAGAAATGACTGTTGCTTTTGTTGATGAATGGAACGAATATGTAATTAAACTCATGAACTGGGGCACCAACTGGAGGATTGATGTAACTTGTTAAAAATTTGAGTGGTGTTGCTTTTCTTACTCTGGCACTTGGTAAGTATTGGGTGCCCAAACCCACAAAGTACGTTGGCATGAAATAAAACAGAGCCCATCGTTGGATACCTTCACTCCTCGTCTTAGCTTCTCTGTCTCTCAACAACAACAAATAAATACATGCGCCCATAACCAACCATTGGGTCTCTAATAGTTCACATCTTTAAACTCTAAGTTGTATAGACCGTTTGGATGGATATGAGGAAAGTATGATGGGTCGTGAGTTGGACTAAACCAATAGTGATTTAACCAAGTGATTTTCTTAATCTTTAAATACTTAACAAGGTGAGTGTGCTTTGTTCCCTCTCTCCTTCTCACCGGCAATTCCCTACTGTGTTGAGTATAAGGAGCAACACTACCCTGAGTTTCTTGAACCGTAGGTCGGGATCCCGTCATGTCAATATCCATTTGTCCGACTTGAGGTTACATTGGATTTTGTTCGGCTGGAACCCTTTGTAATCATTCATGAACGGCTGGTACAGTGTATTGAACCATGACTCATACATGGTTCTTAACTCAGCTGGCAGATCAATTGACATAAACTTTACAAATATAGCTTTTGTAGTCTCAATCTAGAATTAAAACAATAATAAAAACTATATTAGTAAAATAAGCTCATCAACTTATAACATAAAAACATGTATAAAAATTATAAATTTAAAAACTTATAGTGTTTACAGCCACATATTGGTCAATGAATACCCGTGGCTCATAATCTTCCCATTAACGCCTAAAGGGTCGAGGATGGTGTATCCGTCTCCGAGTAATTTCTCTGTACCATGTCATATAATCCTCGGTAGAAATATGCTGCAAACCCTCCAACACTTGCCCTTCTATACTCTCCATGTAGGCCTCTCACAAACGAATATAGCTGGCCCTATGATTTTCATAATTTATTCTCTCAAACTATTTATGCTCCCTCCTCAACTCCACCATGTTTTCAGCATTAGATGGATATGACTGCAAATATCCAAATTGCCTCATAAATCTGTCAGGCATTTGAAACTCAACAATGTCGTAATGAATCAAAGGTATACGAGCGGTTCCACCTAACCTTGCCTCAAAAAAGTCCCAACCCAAACGTGTGTCAAATACCTGACGCCACACCTAATCTGTTTCTAACATATCATCAAACTCTCCTCGGTAAAACACAAGATGGTGATGTGGATTTTTGCGACGCTGATATTGTTTTGAATTTGGATCAAAAGAAGAGTATGCCGAGGATAATGCCCTAGGTATCAACTTCTGGGACTTAGACCTAGGGGTAAGATGACCAATGTTGAACCTTTCGTGAGCCCACATTATAAGCAAGGTTCCACATCCTATAAAACTTTTCGCTATTTTTCGAGTAGCCTCATGCAAACCTATATACAAATGCCCTAAAACTGCTGCCCCCAAGCATATGTAATTATGTCTTCCAATCTTTCCAATAACAAAAAATACCTAAGATGCACAATATTTTTACTCTTAGTTGGAAACAAAATAGCGCCACACAAATACAACAGATATGCCTTAGTGTGTTTTACCACATCATCTGAAGTAGCATCTTTAGGTACTTGTCCATATTTATGTCTTAACCATGGCAAACTTATGCCCCCCCTTTTATAGCACTGTTCCCAATCCTTTGCTGCTACTTGTTACCCAAAAACCCTTATAAAATAGCTTTTGGGATGTTCTAGTTCTCCGCAAGTCAAAGGTTTTCCTAATATGGGCAACCCGAATATAAATCCCACATCCTCTACAGTAATGCCGACCTCTGCACATTTTAAGTGAAAAGTATTTGTTTCACTCCTCCAACGCTCAACAAAAGCAGATACAAAAGATGCATCAATCTTTGACACTACATCTTTATGACAAAATATACTGAAACCTAACTGTTCTAGTAGATATTCTTGTTGTTTAGCCAAGTTCCATTCAGTTAATTTTGCAGACATTTGACAAATTTCTAACACACCCCTATCCTACAAGTTAAACAGAGGATACATACATAAATTGTCAAAATATGAAAGTTTTTTACAAAATTTTAAGAGAAATTTGTTATATGGGACAATAAACTTACAATATTTTGCCATAAGTCAGAAGGTACATGATTTTCTTGATCCCATAAGATAATAGGATCAGAAGGTCCTAGATTGATATCCATATCTGTCCTAAAAATTTAACACAATGTCAAGTATTACATAATTTATAAAAATTCCAATAACGAGGTAAAGGGAGAAGGAACAAATCTTTGATGTTCTAACTCATTAGGATCAAAACAAGCATATAGTATAAGATGAACAACTCACAATTTTACACTCAACGTGAACTTCTTTGCAATCTCCTCTTCGTAGAATCACTTGACACTGCCCAGGGAAATACATTAAAGACAGAGATTTAGATCCAATTTTAGCAAAAGAGCATGGAAAAAGACTATTTCCCATGATGGCACATACTTATTCTTGGAGAGAGGAATCAAAATATAGGAGAAACCATTCATGAAAAAATCGTATAGTTATAAGGTACCATTCATTTAATAATTAAATTTAAATTGGAATTTAGAAGAAAAAGTTTTGTTTTTGAAATCATTACAAGACATATCTGGAGGTTAAATGTGACGCCCCCAAAATAGGTATACAACACCCATTCTGAGTCGTCAAATTACATGGTACAACTACAACTTTATTAATACAACATAAAAACTGTGAGTTTAAATACAAATATTGTCATCTAGACAATATCCACACTCAACTAAGTCCTCATTACAATTATTGATATATTATTTTATAAAAATGGTGAGGACTACTAAAACGACTTTCTAGAACCTTCATTCCATACCCCGACTAGTACTCGCTACATTATCGCTTCCTGAGAAGAAAAATAGAACAGAAAGGAAAAAGGGTGAGCTCAACTAGTCCAGTAAAGAATATTATGACTAAGATAATATAGAATAAATTATCGTTAGCCCTCAACAGGGAAAAATTTAATAGAATACAATAAACAATAAATTTTAAATCAAAATTCACTGCGGAAATAATAATTCATTAGAAGAGTTAAGTAGAGGATGAAATCTACTATCATCTATGAATTTAAAAGTCCATCATCAATATTTTATCCCTGCAACATCAATCAATAAACATCTTGAATTAAATATTCATCTTTGCACTACAGGCCAAAGATATTCATCAGTTGGTCATGTTCATCTCAACACCTGTTCATCTTTGCACTACAGACCAAAGATATTCATCATAAAATCATTAATCTTTACACTACATGCCAAAGATATTCAGTTATATCATCATTTAGGACTGAGGATGATGAAAAATATTTTAAAGAAAACCAATCCAGTGAAACAAAAGAATAAATGTTAAGGATTCGTATTTCGGTTTATCCATGTCCGAGAATACCTCATAAATAATTCTAGTGGAGTAAAATTCAAAAATGATCAAAACATGGATACAATCAAAGCTAGTATCCATAATAGATATTTTGGACGAAAAACGAAAAAATAATTTTTTTCTGTGAATAGTGTCGTATTCGTGAATTGTACCATATACGTGAATAGTGCCGTATACGTGAATAGTAACTCCAACACAAAAAGTTTCAAATTTGATAAAAATTCAGATCAATATTTTGGCATAATGATATTGGAAGAAATAATATCATTTATATAAAAAAATAATATCTCTTACCTCGAAAAGACAGTACTTCTGACTTGAATACTGGATATAGAGCTGAAGGAAACTCGCACCGTATAGCAACACTCAATGTATCAAAATACTCACAAGAATACGCTCGATAATAGAGAGAGAGAAAAAGAGAGAAAACTTTAGTTTCTGGTGTGATTTTCAATTCTAACATAAGCACCCTATTTATAGGAAAATGCTTAGAACATCAAAGCAGAAAATTTAATAATTATTATTATTCTTTTTCTAAAATCTCCTACGCATACCAGCTGAATTCAAACATCAACCACCCACTCAAAAAAGTAAGAAAAACATTTTTCATAAATAAAATATTTAAAACTTCCAAAAATTAATTATTTCGGAACTTCGGAACTCCAATAATTCATAATAATTAGTCCTTTTATCAGAAAAATTCAAACCTCATGTCTTTCCCATAGGAATTTCTATTATCTACAACTTTGCAGAAGAAAGTTTTTCCAAATTCTAAACAAAAATTGATCGAAATCCACAAACGGGCGATTCTACAGGCTATAATCAAATTTCAGTCAAGAAATGGGCCCACAGATATGTTTAACATGTTTTAAACAACTTTTGTAACAAAAATACTCTTCCTCCTCGTATACTCATATATCCCACATTCATTGTAAAAATATCATCATTATTATATTATAATAATATAATAAAATATTATTTTATCAGAAAAGATAAAATATCGATTTTCAACAATTGTCACTTTAAAAATTTTCTCCATCTATATCCACATAAAATGAATATTTTCTTCATCATATAAATCAATAATTAATTATTCACAAATAATATTACAGAATCATAATACTGACAACCAGGCAGTTTCCAAGAAAGAGGGTGCTTTCCAATAAGAATTTCTCCTTACTAGCGCGCAATTAGGTGACCAAACCTCTCATTAGACAGAACTTTCTAGACATTGTCAATAATGTTATCTAATAATATTATTCAGATAATATGAATTATTGCTTCGATAATGGAAAATACTGTGTAATGATAATTATTGAAACAATAGTAATATAAAATATCAACGTAAAAATTATTGAATCAATAAAATAAAATACTGAACAATAATTACTGTAACAATTATTGAGTAGTGTCTTCTTACGTAAGAATTAATAATTGGTGCAATATCATGTGCTACTGTGTAACAATGCGTATTACTGTGTTTTAACCACCGGGTATTCCAACAGTATTAACGGTAACAACTACACCATTATTTATAAACAACTTATACTTGTCGTTTTTTTCATCCAATCACTTTTCGTTATGGGGCCCACAAAAGAGTGCGCCGTCGTACGAATATTTCCCGACAGGAAGAATATTCCACGACCAAACGAATATTCCCCGACAACAATGAATATTTTATAACCACTTGCTTATTTAAAATATTTGGGCATTTTACCCATAACTAACCTCATTAATCAATTCAACCCTTACTATTTCAAAATAATAAATAGAGGAAATTAAATTTCATTTATTAATAATTTGGGGTCTTACAACCTCCCCTCCTTATGAAATTTCGTCCTTGAAATTGACGTACGTACCTGGTGTTTCGAAAAGATGAGGATACCTTGCTTTTATTTCCGTTTCTAACTCCCAGGTCATTTCCTCAATAGCATGGTTCCTCCACAAAACTTTAACTTGTGATATGACCTTTGTGCGTAGGACATGCTCTTTCCTATCCAAGATCTTGATAGGTACCTCCTCGTACGTTAAGTCTTCAGCTATCTCGTCCGGTTCTAACTCAATGACGTGGTTTGGGTCTTTCACATATTTACGAAGCACAGATATATGAAAAATATTATGAACACGAGACATACTTGGAGGTAACGTGAGTCTATAGGCCACATTTCCTACTCGGTCAAGAATCTGAAATGGACCAATAAATCGTGGATTGATCTTTCCTCTCTTCCCAAATCTTGTAACTCCCTTCCATGGAGCCACACGCAACAATACATGATCCCCAATACTAAATTCTATGTCCTTTCGATGAAGATCCGCATAACTCTTTTGTCGATCCTGTACCGTTTGTATACGTTGTCGAATCATTTGGATCTTTTCCGTAGTGTAGTCATACGTACCAACTCGGGTCCCAATAATGTTGCTTCTCCCACCTCATCCCAACATATTGGAGAGTGACACTTTCGTCCATATAATGCTTCAAATGGAGCCACACCTATACTTTCCTGATAACTGTTGTTGTAAGAGAATTCTACCAATGATAGGTACTTATCCCAACTCCCTTTGTAATATAGGACACAAAGTCTTAATAGATCTTCAAGAGTTTGAATAGTCCTCTCTGATTGTCCGTCCGTTTGAGGATAGTATGCCGAACTAAATCGTAAATCCGTGCCCATAGCTTTTTACAAGCTAATCCAAAATCTTGAAGTGAACCTTGGGTCACGATCCAAAACTATGGATACTGGCATGCCATGCAATCTCACAATCTCATTCACATAAGAAATGAGCAGACTTGGTTAATCTATCAACAATAACCCAAATAGCATTTATGCCTTGAGAAATCGTGGGAAGACCCGTAACAAAATCCATGGTAATATGTTCAAACTTCCATTTCAGAATCTCAAGTGGTTGCAATGGACCCTTAGGCACTTGATGCTCTGCCTTTACACGTTGACAAGTTAAACACGTTGAGATAAACTTTGCAATCTCTCTCTTCATATTATTCAACCAAAATGTATGTCAAAGATCACGATACATTTTGGTACTTCCAGGATGGATTGCAAATGGTGTATTGTGTGCCTCCATCATGATCTTATACTTCAAATCAGAATTATTAGGAACACAAAGTCTAGAGTGGACTCGAAGTATTCCTTCTTCATCGATTCTTGCTTCTGGAATAACACCTTCTTGCACTTTCTTCTTCATACGCATCAGTTCCGGGTCTGTGGCTTGAGCAACTTTAACTTTTTCGATTAAAGTTGGTTCTATATGTATACTTGACATTATTGCATGGGTTCCCGGATTCTTGAATTCTATCTTCATCTTTTGTAAATCACACCAAATGGGCCTTTGTGTTGACAACATCGCACTTGTTCCCGCGTATGATCTTCTACTCAATGCGTCGGCTATCACGTTCGCTTTTCCAGGATGGTATTAAATGGTATGGTCGTAGTCTTTCAACAGCTCGAGCCAACATCGTTGCCGCATGTTGAGTTCTTTTTGAGTGAAGAAATATTTGAGGCTTTTATGATCTGAATATATCTCCACTTTCTCCCCATATAGATAGTGCCTCCAGATCTTTAGCGCGAAAAAGACTACTGCCAACTCTAGATCATGAGTAGGATAATTCCTCTTATATTCTTTAAGTTGTGGTGAGACATAGGCTATAACTTTCCCACGTTGCATGAGAACACATCCTAGCCCTTTGCCTGAAGCATCGATGTAGATAACAAATCCATCCGAACCAGATGGTATGGTTAAAATAGGTGCCGAAATGAGTCTCCTCTTAAGCTCTTGGAAACTCTTCTCGCATTCCCCACTCCATACGAATTTTCTATCTTTTCGAGTCAGCTGAGTTAATGGAGTAGCGATTCGAGAAAATCCTTCCACGAATCTCCAATAATAACCAGCTAAGCACAAAAAGCTACGTACTTCGGTCACCGATTTCGGTTGTTCCCAACTTTGTATTGCTTCAATCTTCGCCGGGTCAACAGATACTCCATGTTTTGACACCACGTGCCCAAGGAATGCTACTTCCTCAAGCCAGAACTCGCATTTCTTCAACTTGGCATATAATTTGTTTTCACGAAGCCTTTGGAGTACCAGCTTCAAATGGTGCTCATGATCTTCACGATTTTTGGAATATATGAGGATGTCATCAATAAAAACAACAACGAACTGATCTAAATATTCCTTGAATACTCGGTTCATCATATCCATGAAAGCTGTAGGAGCATTAGTCAATCCAAAAGATATGACTAAGAATTCATGATGCCAGTACCGAGTTCTAAAGACAATCTTTGGAATATCCTCAGTTCTAATCTTCAACTGATGATATCCATAACGAAGATCGATTTTTGAAAAGAATTGTGGTCCTTGTAACTGGTCAAACAGGTCATCAATACGAGGTAGCGGATACCTATTCTTGATAGTGACATGGTTTAATTCCCGGTAGTCGATATAAAGTCGCATACTCCCGTCTTTCTTCTTTACGAATAAAACAGGAGCACCCCAAGGAGATGTACTAGGACGAATGAAACCGATGTCCAACAATTCCTGTAATTGGACCTTTAACTCCTGAAGTTCAATAGGAGCCATTTGATATAGGGTTTTAGAAATGGGCTTTGTACCAGGTTCAAGATCTATAAAGAATTCAACTTCACGTTCTGGGGGTAGACTGGGAAGTTCTTCAGAAAATACGTCAGGAAAGTCAATAACAACATGAATATTATTCAAATATGACGTGTCTTTATTCAAATCCATAACATGGGCTAAGAAAGCTTGACATCCATTTTTTAATAAAAAAATAGCTTTATGACTTGATATAACAGTGATTGATTTTAATGGCTTAGTTGCTTGAATTCGCACAACAGGTTGCTTAGGCATATGAAAACTAACAACCTTACGAAAATAATCAATTTTGGCATGATGAGTAGTTAACCAATCAATTCCTAAAATCACGTCAAATGTAAGTATCTTTAAAGAGATAAGGTCAACAGGTAAGGTAGTGATGCCAACTTGGATCAAACAAGATTTATAAACAGTGGATGTGTTGAAAGTTTCTCCTAACGGAGTCTCCACAGATAAATCAAAGTCCAATTTCTCCGGAGTCAAGTTTAAACGTTGAGCACAAGCAGGAGAGATAAATGAATGGGTAGCACCGGTATCTAGTAAGGTATAAACTTCGCATGAATTTATGATTAGCTTACCCGTGATCACCTCGTTTGGGTTCCTCGCATGTTGACCAGTCACGACAAACACTCTTCTAGGAACCATTGACTTTGACTTTTCTGGGACAGCCTTTTGAGTCACCATCCCCGCTGGACTTGGTTTCGCTACAGTGGAATCTCGAGCGATATGTCCTTCCTTTCCACAATTATAACATACCTTAAACTGTTATGGACAGTTTGGGCTGATATGTCCTTCTTTCCCGTATTTATAGTATATGACCGGTGGTCGTTCTCCTCCCTTGGAACCAGTTGTTGCTGGTGCTGACGTCTTCACATTGTCGTTGTTGAATCTCCTCTTTTTAAAATCTCCTCCTGACTCGTTTCTTCTATTATCATGGTCACGATTACCACTAGAGTGGTTACCGCTTTTGTCCGTATTCTTCTTTCTCCGCTGATTATCGTTGTTCTGATGACTGCTGTCACCGGTATAATCCTGGTTGTGGTCCCTCGGTTGAACGTACTCGTTATCTCGCTCTAATAATTGAGCCCTGTTGACAACATCTGAATAGAGAGAAAATTTATGTGAAATGAGACATTGACGTATGCCGGGTCTCAAACCTCTCAGAAACATCCGCGTCATACGTTTCTCATTCTCCACCAAATGAGGTGCAAACCTGGACAACACTGCAAACTTCGTCTCGTACTGGGACACCATCATGTTGTTTTGTTCCAATCTAATAAACTCTACCTCCTTCATATGACGAACACTTTCAGGAAAGTATTTGTCATTGAACAGTTTCTGAAATGTCTCCCAAGACATGCTGAGGGTGACTGGATGGATACGCTTCACAGATTCCCACCAGTAATCTGCCTCATTACGGAACATAAAGGTGGCGAATGGAACCTTCTGTTCCTCCGTGCATCCCAAGACATCGAATATCTTGGTAATTTATTTGACCCATGTCTCCGCCTTAATCGGATCTAGCTTTCCCCAGAATTCTGGTGGTCCCAACTCCTTGAACTGCTTGGCTGTGACAAACCGTGAATTGCTATCATTTCGTCCTTTATTTTGAACACGAGTCTCCCTCGTCTGATTTTGCATGAACTGCAAAAAGCTTCTAAACATCCCATCGTTCATCATCTGCTCAGTGGTGTTGTTGACAGGAGGAACATTACCAGCCTGTTGCACGTTCTCCTCGTTGGTAAGTACAGGCGTCTCCAAGGTTTCGTGTACTCCACTGTTCACATTCTCAGTTGTCATTCTTAAATACTGCCATAAAACAAGGGTTAATTAAATAAATTAACAAATCACATAATACCCCTATATTATGACTGACCAAGAAATAAGCTTAGGTATGACACACTAGCGAAGGATTTACTCGTCTCTCCCCTCCTAGTACTATTCCCCGATCTCCGCCAGAGACCATATCCCTAAGCTCTGATACCAACTGTGATGCCCCCAAAATAGGTATACAACACCCATTCTAGGTCGTCAAAATACATGATACAACTACAACTTTATTAATACAACATAAAAACTATGAGTTTAAATACATATATTGTCATCTAGACAATATCCACACTCAAATAAGTCCTCATTACAATTATTGATATATTATTTTACAAAAATAGTGAGTACTACTAAAATGACTTTCTAGAACCTTCATTCCATACCCTGACTAGTACTCGCTACATTCTCGCTTCCTGAGAAGAAAAATAGAACAGAAAGGAAAAAGGGTGAGCTCAACTAGCCCAGTAAAGAATATTATGACTAAGATAATATAGAACAAATTATCGTTAATTCTCAACAGGGAAAAATTTAATAGAATACAATAGACAACAAATTTTAAATCAAAATTCGCAGCGGAAATAATAATTCATTATAAGAGTTAAGTAGATGATGAAATCTACTATCATCTGTGAATTTAAAAGTCCATCATCAATATTTTATCCCTGTAACATCAATCAATAAACATCTTGAATCAAATATTCATCTTTGCACTACAGGCCAAAGATATTCATCAGTTGGTCATGTTCATCTCAACACCTGTTCATCTTTGCACTACAGGCCAAAGATATTCAACATAAAATCATTAATCTTTGCACTACAGGCCAAAGATATTCAATTATATCATCATTTAGGACTGAGGATGATGAAAAATATTTTAAAGAAACGAACCCAGTGAAACAAAAGAATAAATATTAAGGATTCGTATTTCGGTTTATCCATGTCCAAGAATACCTAATAAAAAATTCTAGTGGAGTAAAATTCAAGAATGATCAAAACATGGATACAATCTAAGATAGTATCCATAATAGATATTTTGGACGAAAAATGAAAATTTAATTTTTCTGTGAATAGTGCCGTATTCGTGAATAATGCCGTATACGTGAATAGTTCCGTATACGTGAATAGTAATCCCGACACAAAAAGTTCTAAATTTGATAAAAATTCAGATCAATATTTTGGCATAATGATATTGGAAGAAATAATATCATTTATATAAAAAAATAATATCCCTTACCTAGAAAAGACAGTACTTCTGACGAAAATACTGGATATAGAGCTGAAGGGAACTCGCACCGTATAGCAACACTCAATGTATCAAAATACGCACAAGAATATGCTCGATAATAGAGAGAGAGAGAAAAAAAGAGAAAACTTTAGTTTCTGGTGTGATTTTCAATTCTAACCTAATCACCCTATTTATAGGAAAATGCTTAGAACGCCAAAGCAGAAAATTTAATAATTATTATTATTATTTTTCTAAAATCTCCTACGCACACAAGCTGAATTCAAACATCAACCACCCACTTAAAAAAAGTAAGAAAAATGTTTTTCATAAATAAAATATTTAAAACTTTCAAAAATCAATTATTTCGGAACTTCGGAACTCCAATAATTTATAATAAATTGCCATTTTATCAGAAAAATTCAAACCTCATGTTTTTTTCATAGGAATTTCCATTATCTACAACTTTACAGAAGAAAGTTTTTCTAAATTTCAAACAGAAATTGATCGAAATCCACAAACGGGCGATTCTACAGGCTATAATCAAATTTCAGTCAAGAAATGTTTAACATGTTTTAAACAACTTTTGTAACAAAAATACTTTTCCTCCTCGTATACTCATATATCCCACATTCATTGTAAAAATATCATCATTATTATATTATAATAATATAATAAAATATTATTTTATCAGAAAAGATAAAATATCGATTTTCAACAATTGTCACTTTAAAAATTTTCTCCATCTATATCCACATAAAATGAATATTTTCTTCATCATATAAATTAATAATTAATTATTCACAAATAATATTACAGAATCATAATACTGACAACCAGGCAGTTCCCAAGAAAGAGGGGGCTTTCCAATAAGGATTTCTCCTTACTGGCGCGCAATTAGGTGACTAAACCTCTCCTTAGACAGAACTTTCTAGACATTGTCAATAATGTTATCTAATAATAGTATTCCAATAATATGAATTATTGCTTCGATAATGGAAAATACTGTGTAATGACAATTATTAACACAATAGTAATACAAAATATTAACGTAGCAATTATTGAATCAATAAAATAAAATACTGAACAATAATTATTGTAACAATTATTGAGTAGTGCCTTCTTGCGTAAGAATCAATAATTGGTGCAATATCGTGTGCTACTGTGCAACAACGCGTATTACTGTGTTTTGACCACCGGGTATTCCAACAGTATTAACGGTAACAATTTCGCCGTTATTTATAAACAACTTATACTTGTCGTTTTTTTCATCCAATCACTTTTCGTTATGGGGCCCACAAAAGACTGCTCCGTCGTACGAATATTCCCCGAGAGGAAGAATATTCCACGATCAAACGAATATTCCCCGACAACAATGAATATTTTATAACCACTTGCTTATTTAAAATATTTGCGCATTTTACCCATAACTAACATCATTAATCAATTCAACCCTTACTATTTCAAAATAATAAATAGAGAAAATTAAATTTCATTTATTAATAATTTGGGGTCTTACATTAAACATCAAAACTCAAAGCATATTAGTAACATCCATCCAATTGCTCTTCAGGGTCACAATAATGGAAAACCTGAACTTAGAAGATGAGAACATGTTGACTCCAGAATGTTAAATTCTAAATAACAAGTCCTAAACCAAATTTGTTATCTTAGATTCCAAATTAAATCCCTCAAATGCATGTGTTTCATGAAATTATAAGTGAGTTAGAATACACTACCAGATCCACCACCAACTATGAATGCAAGCCCTTGCCATATCACCATATAAATCAAGTCTTGAATCTAAAACACTGAGATCAACCACAAAGAAAGATAGTTCAAGTAACCACATCTCACCTCTACAGCATGTAAAACATTATGTGTCCTCTGATCAACTGTATTGTTTACTTTCACATCGTTGATAGAGCACAAGAATGCATTTGGCTACAAAACAATATTATTGTAATCACATACTCATTTAGGAGACTTTTATATATGCTTCAACAGAAAAAAAAGAAAAAAAAGATTAAAAAGAAGGAACTATCATAGAACTTGTGACGCCCCCAAATCCGGGTCCCAAGAACCTTGGACTCGGTACGTTACGGTACTTCATCATCATACATATTCTACCATCCAATGTGGAAAAAATAAACATATATTGTTTATTTTTCATAATTTTATAACATTTTCCCAGGTTTACTAACCTTAACTGAATACATACCTTCAAAATTACAAAGGTTTACAATAAGATAACTAAATAGTTATTCTTATAACAATCTATTACTGTATTTTGCTTTTATCTCTGTCCTTCTTCAAGCCTTCACCTTTATCTGAAATTTATTATCATGATATAGCAAGGGTGAGCAACTACTTTGCCCAACAAGTTTAAATTCATTTAAGATATATCACGATTGAAAGAATAATGAGCTTTCAAGTTTTCAACAATTTAATAATTATAAAGAAACATGAATCAAGATATCAATAATTGAATAACTGAATTAATAACGTTTAAAGTCAACAAGGACCATGAACAATTTAACTGAACCTTATGGTAATGAAGGTGATCAGCCTTTCATATACCTGATGAACATATGCAGCATGCACTAAGTGCGAATCAATAATCAGTTTAGATGTGAATAATCAACAATAATTATTCACTAACATGCTTTGAAATATAACTCGAGTTTGAGTTAAGGAAACTTGCCTGCATAGTCAATTACCGATACACAATTTAATTTATTCTCTTTATTGAAAAGACCTATCAAGTATAAGATTGATCTTTCAATTAGCATATTATACCTTATTTTATAATACTATCTAATATTAGATAATCTTACCACCATACTCATTTACTTATAATCTCATCATCATATATTAACTTGTCTAACCTTCACTCACAAAATTAAGTATTAGACATTACACTATAACCTTAGTATTATCATTATACTTTGATAATCTTTTCATCACTTATAACTTATACTTATAAGTTTTCCCTTTATATGTTATCTTAGTAAGCTAGATAACCTTTCAGTAAACTGAAATATCATTTCAGTAAACCGGATTACATTTCAGCATCCTGAAATTACTATTTCAGCAGACCACAAAATATTTCCGCAAACTGAAACCATTTCAGCAATCCAAAATCCAATTCAGCACCCTGAATTCTCATTTTAGTCTATTACAAGCATAATATAGTTCATTGAATACCAAATTCAACAATTATATTAAAAATAACATAAATCTCTTATTTTAATCTCTTGTCGAATATTATTAATTATGTAATAATATTTTACGCTAAGGATATTAAACTTTTAATAACATTCCAGTCAAATACTACTAATAATATCTTAATCCAATATTATTAGTCATATAACAATAATTTAAGCCATTAATCAAATTAATAAACAATTTAGTTCAATTGTTTTCCTTTCATTAATTAACTCATTAAACATTCTAAAATGCCATAAGCATCACAACACTTCACACCCAACCCAAAACTTCATCAAAAATCTGCTTAAGCCATGCTCAAGGGTCTCAAGTCATAAATCGTACTTTTCATATTTTTGGACATCATATATTTAATTTAATCCATTTATCATCATTTAGATGAAAAATACCAAATCAGTCCCAAAAATATTTATTTTCTAAGATTTGACAGAATATAGTACCATATTGAACATATATTTTTCCCGAAATTTTTGAAATACATCTACTATTTTTAAATAGTCCATAATAGCCAAATATTCTCAGATTTTTCATAAATTGAGATTAACTCCAAAAATTCTAAAATTTTTACAGTATTTTCCTGTTATACACATGTACTTTCAGTAAAAATTTTGTAACTTTTGGACTTGTACACATAGAGTTATTAGGGTGGCTTCATAAAAATAACCCTTCACCGTAAAATCCATAACTCTCAAACCGCATGGCCAACAATTCTCATATTTTTACACAACCTTCATAACTTCTGATATTAACACTTCAAAATTTTCCAAAATTTTTAAAGTACAAAAAGTGGACGAAATTACCTCGTTTCAGACTGATCCAAAACAGTTTTAAGAAAACGGGACTATTTTCACCAAAATCCACACCACGACTTTTAGAAACGTGATTTTTGAGTTCTACCACTAGTCAACACCTATATCTAGCAACTCTGTTCGACGGATTGAGAAAAGAATACATAGATCAAAAACGGTAAACATTCAAAGCACTCAAAAGTTAGATTTCATAAACTAGAAAAATTATTTTTCTTTTCTTTTTGATTCAAACCAAATCAACACCCATTATAGGTAGATCCATACTTGAATTCATGAAAAACACATAGATTATAGGGGTTTGAACTTTCAAATCAAAAACCTCCTTTCATCAAATCTATAAAATAAATTAGAGGAAAAAGAAATTTTTATACCTTTCTTCTTCTTCTTCATGGAGAATTTTTCTCCTCCTTCCTTTCCTAGGGCTGCCACCCCTTCCCCTTTTTCTCTCTCTCTTCTCCCGTTCTTCTCTTTCTTTCTCTCGGCTTCTCTCTTTTTCTTTCTTTCTTATCTCTTACTTCTTATTCCTATCTCTTTCTCTTTCCTCTTCCTTATTTTTTTATCTTCCAAATCCTTATCTCTCTCTCATTAATACAATATGTAACTTGCAAGCAACCTCTAAAGTGTTGGCCCATTAAAATAAATAACACCTAAAAAGTACTTATCTAATAAAGTAAGTACACTCATCACATTCTTCTCCCATTTCTTCTCCTTATCCCATCAAGTTTTGTTTTATATTAAACACACTAATGATTAAAAGGTCCATCACAAATGGGATAAGCTTTGGGCTTTTAATTAATTCCATTGGACTAGCAATTTTACTTGTTTTACTTACTAACAAAAACTAACTTGGGCTTTCAACCCTAATTAAATTGGGCCATCATAATACGTGTCCCAAACATAATATATTGGACTATATTAAATAATTTAATCACCCTTAATCACTTTATCCACAAATCACATGCTTAATTAATTAATTGGGCTTATTTAAATAATATAACTTCCTTAGTCCAATAAATCTTAATTCACTTGAACTCTAAATAAATTATTGGGCTATGATATCATTATAGTCCAATACTTTTAATTCTATTATACCCTAATCATTTAATTATGGCTTTTATTTCTCACACTTGAAAATAAATTCATTACTTATGCCTTTTTAATTTCATAACCCAATTAGACTTGGTTATAAAATTAATTATTTGAGATATATAAAATAAATCTCTTAATGTTAGTATATATATTTATATACTAATATTCTCTCATATTATAATCTCTTAGGTTATTTAATTATCACACCTAATATATATATTAGGTTACATAACTTAATTCTTAATTAACTTTTATATACAACATAAATGTATTCACATTATATAATGTATATTTTATTTAATCATATATATAATTCATATAATCATAACATATTTCACTTCTAACTCCAATTTTGACCTTTTTCTATAAAAATCAACTGTTGACTTTGACCAAAAAGTCAACCCTTACATATTTTGTGTTTACTGTCCATTCTGACTAAACTTGACTTTCCGGACGCAACCGAGCAGTCCGTGCTTCAAAATTCTATCTCTAACTCAAATTTTGAGTTTTAAATTACTTCCTTCTTATTACTAATCGTATTAACTAACAACTTTATACTTATTCAAATTCTTATTTGCTAGTCAAGGCCAACGTTCAAGCTATGTTAATTACTAACATAGTTTTATCTTGATCCTTATATCATTAACTTAATTCATTATTCCTCAAATTTTCATCTAAGTTTTATTCTTTGAACCTTTATTTATTTATTCGAGACAAGTCTCATAAATTTTCAGGTTATCACAGAACTCAAGTAATGTTGCACAACAACATAAATTCAACAGTAAATAGAGCAAAATAACTTTTCTAGTGACTATATCCTAAAAAATAGTTCTAAAAATCCACCATTGATACGAATCAATTATAAACAAAGAAAGAATAAGTAGAAAAAAAGGAATATAAAATCAACATTAAGATATGGAGAATAAACAAGATTAGAAAATTAGAGAGTTGCAAACAGAAACTCTAAATGATAACAAATTATAACTTAGTTAAACTGAAAAAATTACGCTACGAGACACGTGATTTAGAAACCAAAATTACATTAAACACCAACATAAATGTAATTATGTAAAGAAAATTGGTGAGAACATGCATGACAAAACATTAGCATATTTTTATTTTTAAAAAATCCTATTTGGCATTGAAAATTTTGAACCGAAAAGTTATACAATAACTTAAATTCTGTTTTAAAATTTCTTGGGTTCTCCTCCTCTATTGAAAATTATAAGAATCAAAAGATATGTATCTCATGACTATAACAGAGCTAAATGTGAGCAAAAAAATGTAATTTTTCCCACAAATCTAGGTTTCAAGATTATATAACTTTGAAACTTCTAAGAAAATATAAAATAAAAAATAAAAAAAATATAATCGATCTGTAGAAAAAGAATGAATGATATGTTTAAATTCAAAAAATAGGGGAAGAAGATATAATCAAATGTACATGGCAGAAGTAGATTTCAACTCAAAAAATGTGAAAAAGCATGGAAAATAAACAAGATGAAAATAAGGTTTAAGAGAATTAATGGAGAATCGCATCACCTTCAAATTTTGGAGATTAAACTACAAACTTACCTACGAATTCTGTTTGGAAGAACAAGGTTTAATTTCAAGAACTTGTTGCCGAATTGCAGATGATTGCTTCTAGGGTTCTTCTGATTTGCCCAATTCGCTAGACATACTAGGGACGAATTTTGGCACTGTATATCTATACCTTTGTTACCTTTTCGATTTGTAGATGATTGCTTCTAGGGTTCTTCCGATTCGCCCAATTCGCAGAACTAGGGATGAAATTTGGCACTGTATTATTTTACCTTTGTTACCTTTCCCGCTTTGAGTTAATTAACCCGTCCGCTAGTATGTCTAATGGATTGTGTACTTTCTGTCAATTTGTCTTGGCTAAGTGGGGAAAGTGGGGGCATAAGCGTCCATAAATTATACTTAATAAGTCCGCTAAACTTATTTGCGAACGGTTTTTCTCCCAATCATATCACATCCATTCATTAATTAGACGGATATATATATATATATATATATATATATATATATATATATATATATATATATATATATATATAAACCATTTATTGTGTTTAAATATCTGTTTTAACTATTCATTCAATGTAAATCCATAATTTTAAATATGTTGACTAGATTTATCTAAATCTAGCCATATCTAACTTTTAACTGGTTCAAAAGTTGTAAAATTGGAACCGTTGAGCTAGAATGGATAAGATTTATTTAAATTTAGTTTTCTTTCTAGTTTTTTTTGTAAATATTAAGCAACCACGTGACCCTAAATCTGTATCTATAGGGAGAGGGAAGCTTGGCTACACGCAGACAGGGATTTAACTGATGAATCCTTTATTTTGTGTCGTTTAGATTAAATACCTATTTTATTTCAGTATCCTCGTTATGCAGGCTAGTCATATGATATTATGTGAGCCTAGGAGCCACCGGATCTAAGATCCAGCTGACGGATCTATATCTAGTTCCCATGATGGACCATTTTTAGTTGTACAGTTAGCTTGTAAATAATATGTGTGGTGTTTGGACATCCTTCGATGGCTTTCATGCCCATAAGAAGCCCGACACTTATATGTATATTATTTTGTCGAAGATGTTTCGCATCTCGAGAATAAAATCAAATCAAGCCGAATATGAAATAAAATGAAAGTATCAAAGACCTCAATTACTATAATAGCATAAAGGTTTGAAAACTTGTTTTTAAAACATCATTTTTGCATATATTGCTTAAAATTAAACTTTTATACAAGTCAAACCCTTTGTATATAGGTGCAAACAAGGCATAACACTACTTCCAAATAATGCACGTAGGCCTAATTTACCGCACACACACTTCAAAAAAAGAGGAAATTGAAAAGATGTGATAACCGTGTTTCACGGAAGTCGGGGGGGGTGCTTAACACTTTCCCCTCGCTTAATCAAGCTCGTGAACTCTATGAATCTCGGTTTCCAAGGATTGTTAAACAGAGTCCAATAATTGGGACTTTTTCTAAACCTTTTCAAATTCAGTTTAGTTGGTACAACCATTTCACTATTACCAACTGGCGACTCTGAATTTTTAAATCGTCAACATTTTGTGTCAGTCTCTTTTCAAACTCACCCTTTCAAATAAAAATTCAACACGTAGAAAACATAAAGGGTGAAAAGAGGAATTTCAAAGAAAGAAAATTTTTCCCGACGTCGACAATAGGTAGATTTGGATGCATGATATGCTATGCATTAGTTTAGGGGTTTTTTATAAATCTTTTCCTGCAAAACAAGGGGTTACTCGACTTGATGACATGATAAGAAAATATATAAATGACAATTAAGATGGATGACATTTATATATTCAACAAGTAACAGGGCATCATGAGATACCCTGCATGTTTGGTTTATCAAAGGCTGACCTATCTTAGGGTTACTCTCATGGGCTTTTTGAAATAATGGTTCCTAGATCTTCACAATTTACTTGATGAAAACGTCCATCTTTCAATTAGAGCGGATCTGAGTGGTTCCTTTCTTGAGCCTCACAAGGGAACGCCCTTTAGAGTCCTATAATAAACAACCCGCGGTTTTACCTCCTGGTGGAAGATTCACACAACATACATTCATACATTCATCATCCTTATCGGATACAAGTGATGACATTGTGTGAGGCACTAATATATTATGCAATGCTCTAACATAAAGCGCTTTAAAATTAGAGATATTCATCACACATAGAGATCATTCACACATAAATACAGATGTAAAATGGAAATAAAAAATATTTCACATGGCTTAAGCCCTCTATATCCCCAGCGGAGTCGCCACCTGTTGATGCCGAGAAAAGAGTTTGATGCCTGACATTCCTAAAGAGAGAAACGGATTTTCTCCCTCGCCCTCTTTTTTCTACCCTTTTACACCTTTTTTTGCTAGGTGGCTAATTTATATTTGAGGGTGAGATCTCTTTAGGAAAATAGGACCGATATGAATATTGACTAATTTGGAAAGATTTAATTTTTAATGATTGGGCTGAATGAGACAGCGTCGTCAGTTGGTATGAGTTCAAAAAGATGTACCAACTCATTTGAATTTGAAAGTTTTCGTAATATGGCCCAATATGTGACTCCGTACATTGGTCTGAAACCCGAGATTTATGAAATTTGAGGGCTTGGCTAAGTGGGGGGAAAGTGTCAGGCACCTCCTGACGAGTGTATAATATTCATTTATTTTAACTCCTTTTTGCTTAGTTCTTTGCATGTTTTGTGGTTAACACAAGCTTAATGTGGTTGTTTGTGGATTTTAGGTCAAAATGGAGCTTAAGTATTAAACTGGGACGTAGTGGAGTTATTAGCATGGAAAAAGGAAAAAGAATCAAAACTCAGCAAACTGTGCCCCGACTAGATTTGCAAGGCAAAAATCTGTGCCCCGGCGCAGACCTTTCTGTCAAACATCGCTCCAGCGACAAATTAAAGCTGCCCCAACGCAGACTTCTCTTCCATTTTTCGCCCCGAAGAGTATTTTATGAACAAAAACATTGCCTCGGTGTCGGCGTCGGGATTTTTATTTATCCCTTTTCTGTTCTTGTCGTTTGATGTTCTCATGTTAGGTGAGATTTATTTGAAAAAAGAAGTTGTGATAAGGTTCGATATGTATATGTCGACGATTGGACTGTAAGAGTCGTCAGTTGATATTTTTAAATGGTTGCACCAACTCAACCGAGAAAAGGTTTGCACATTGACCAAGTGATGTGACACTATTTGACTGGTCAGTGAAATCGAGATTCGTTAGGGTCCGGGGGCTTGATTATGCGGAGGGAAGGTGTTAGGCACCCCCGACATCCATGTTACCACGGTGACCACCAATTTTCAATTAGACTGTTATATGAATACGTGTGTGTGTGGGTCAATGTGCAATTATCTGAAAGTAGTGATATGCCTTGTTTGCACCTCTATACAAAGGGTTTGCATTTTTGTATAAAAATTCAATCTTAACAAGATATAGCAATGATGTTTTGTAAAAGAGGTTTTTCAAACCCTTATGCTCAATATTAATTGAGGCATTTGATACTTTCATTTTATTAAATGTTTAGCTTAGTTACTTTTATTTTTGAGATGTGAGGCATCCTCGAGAAAATAAAATATATAGCAATGTCAAATTCCTTATGGGCATGAGAGCCATCTAAGGAAATTCAAACACCGTAAATAATTTACAAGCCATGTATAGTTGAAAATGTCCATCACGGGAACCGAATCTAGATTCAGTAGACTGAATCTGTGATCACATGATTCCTAGGCTCACATGATGTAGCAATTTGTATGAAAGCTGTAAACAGTTATATATATAAAAGCCATAAATATAAATATAAATATATATATATATATATATATATATATATATATATATATATATATATATATATATATATATACAGATAATCAACCACCACGAAGCACCTCCATGGGGGATTGAAAAATGTAAATAAAGCAGTAAAAACCAATCAACCGCCATAAATTAAACTCCAGGCGGGACTAAATATAAAGAAAGTAGTAAAAGGCCACAAAGTAGACTCCGGGCCAGACATGAATTGAAATATATATATATATATATACATATATATATATATATATATATATGTATGTGTGTGTGTGTGTGTGTGTGTGTGTGTGTGTGTGTATAAAAGCAATAAACGCTCCGGATATAAATCCAGGCTCAATCGAGGCATAACTCGATAATGTCAGTATATATATATATATATATGAAAGAAAGAAAAAGCCACGGACCGAAGTTCGGGCACATGCACACAACACGACTCTCAATGTGGATAACAGTGTGTGCAAGAAGTGTAGAAAAGGCTTTAAATGATGTAAGAAGGCTTATAGTGGACTACCAAAGAAGACTTTAATAGCTTTAAATGGATGAACACTCGGTTCCCACCGGTAAAAAGTAGCCAAATATAAGCTCACAAGTGTTTGAAATGAGAAAGCACTCAATTTATAGTGTGTACAAAGCAAATTGAACAGGGCTTCCTCACCTTTTCTCCTTTCAAAATGGCTGCCCTAAGCCCTCTATTTATAGAGGGGAGAGCCGCAGGTGTACCTGCAACTGCCCGGGGTGCCCCAGGCTCCGCGGGTCCTGCCGTCTCGTAGTACGTGTACGCGTGCAATGTGATGTTTGCTTGAACTTTTAGAACTTCAATCTGAGCATCCGATCGAGGTGTATAAGACCTTTTACGGCATGCTGTCGTCGAGAGCTACGCAATGACATGGGATAAGAGGTTGTACAAAGTCAGGAAGATGGGACCATGCCCAGATCTTCAAGCTTCAATTTTTATCCGACGTGTTATCTTATGTAGTTGTCACTCGGGATTGGAGCTATTAGTTCTTGTAGGACACTTCTGTGTGTAATGTATGTCGAAATGTTTGCTGAGACGACGTAATATAGGATCGAGATCGCAAAATGGCGATTTTACCCCTCACTGGGGTTATCTCCGGGTTGGGCTGATTTAGAAGTCGTTGCTCAAGGTTATCTCTGAGATTGGGCTACTGCAAGTGCTGAATGCCTGTCCTCCCGGGGTTATCTCTGGGTTTAGAGCTGAGTGCCTCAGGGCTATCACCGAGTGTTAAAACTGATTGTTGGGGGTTAAAACAAGCATTTTCGGGGTTATCTCCAGAACTGCTACTGCATGCCTTGGGGTTGTCTCCGAGGTTTGAACGGTATCTCTTGGGGTTGTCTCCGGGATTAGAAATGAAGATCTCGGGGTTATCTCCGAGATGAAACTGAGGATTCTGGGGTTGTCTCCGGAACTTGAACTGCATTCCTCGGGGTTATCTCCGAGGTTGAAACTGAGTATCCCGGGGTTGTCTCTGAGATTGTACTGAATATATCGGGGTTATCTCTGACATGGCAAACTGAGTATCTCGGGGTTGTCTCTGAGATGGCAAACTGAGTGTCCCGAGGTTGTCTCCAGGACTGTGCTGCTTTGACTTCTAGGGTTGTCTTTGGAAGACGATTTTGCCCTCCTGTAAGGTTAGTAACAGGAATGCAAAATTTTGAGTATCTACAGATGCCCCACTTTATCATATTCATGCAATGTAATGGCGTGGATAGGATAAAGAATACTAGACACTTGAAATGTAACAAGATATTCATGATGCAATGTATTGTAACATGATGCAGATGTATGATGCATGTGGTTTATTTGACCGTTTTCCAACGGGATGTGATGACTATTTGCTCCCATGATTTTGTGATGGGGCTTGGAGTTATCATTGATAACCCTAATGAACTTCTTAGATGTGTGCTCTAAAGTTCCCAGGAACTTCTAGGATGTTGACATTGGGGTTATCACCAAAATCATTAATCCTTGGTATAGATTTTCCACCATAGATGTTCCTCTCATGTGTAAGAGACTCAAGGGAATTGTGTTTGTCTGATGAAGATTGTGTATAACATATTGCATCATTGGTCCCCCCTGATGCAGATGGTTTTCCCTGGGTTATATCGTCAGGTGTTTCCAATGGTCTGTCGGAGTTACTGCCAACAGTCTGTGTTTGTCAAGATTGCTTGACCCTCGCTGAAATGTACATCAACGGCTGGAATCCCTGCTGGGGATGACGTCAAGGCTATTTGACCTTCGTTGACGCTTGCATCAATAGCTTAAATCATTGAATGGCTTTTGATGCTTCGATAGGTTTACCTGCCATCGACTGAGTGTTGTCAAGGTTGCTTGACCTTCGTCGACATGTACATCAACGAATGAAATGTATGGAGTTCCCGATAGGGAGAAGTGTTTTGGGGTTGCCACCCCAAACTAACGGCATCGGATCTTCATGAGATATTACCGAATGTAGTTTATAACAGTTGTGATTATTGGTATAGTAAGCCTGTGTCCGGGCAAATACCAATGAGTGACGTGCATACCTGCAGTTTGGTCCATGAAAACAAGGATTTCAGGCTTTTTCGCTCATTCGCATAGCATTCTTTTTTCTGATTTGGCTTTTTCAGCTTGTGAGATCTCCTTTACAACTCGAACTGGACCGAGTCAGAGGGGTGGGCCCCACCCAGGGGAGTCGCAGGTACACCTATGGCCAATCGTGGGTGGTTTTAAGCTGCCTGTTGCTTTCACAAGTCATTTCCTAACTGTGCCACATAGAAAATTCGAGAGCTCTTCTTCAGATCTGCTGAGTTCAGGCATCTTTTTGCAAATTCTATCACCGTACAAGTGTTTCACACTATCCTGGTAACGTATGCATGTCTTCTTTTCCAGTTTCTATTCGTTAGAAAATGACTTATCATATGAAATGCGTCTAAACACGTAGTAGTGAATATGCATGCTCATATGACTTGATAAAAAATATTCAACATAGTAAATGTTACTATTAAACCATGCTGAACATAATGATGTGAAAAAATGTGACTTTTGAAACAGTCAAATTGATACCTTTTTCTGCTATTTCTTATCCTATTTGAGGACCAATGAGCAAAAGGTAAGAAAAAAAAGTAATCCTGGTAATTATCTTACCCTTACGGATTATAACTTTGACATGTTCATGCATTATAGGATGTGTATGACTGTGGGTAAGTGTGCTATTGAATGGCCACCAAGTCATGCCTATGTGTATGTGGATAGTCCTGTTTATAAAGGAGACTCTGGTAAAATTTTCCAAAAGACTAGGCATTGGGTAGACATGCATTTTTAACTCTACTGTAGGCGTATGTTAAAGTAATGCATGCATGCATATAGTCATAAAATGCATTTGAAAAGCTCCAGGATAGAATTTATCACACCCTTTCTAAGGTGATTTGGAGACTTGTGTCTAGATACTATAGATCAGGATCATCTGAGTAGTTCCCGCAGGACCACTTCAGGTGTGCGGAGGAGGGCTTCTGAAGTGCCTTGGCCCTGTTAAGTCAGACACACTACAAGAAAAAAGCTTAAGTCCGATGGAATAATCCGTCGGACATAAGCCTATTCAGTCGAAACTATATTATTCCCGACGGAAATATCCGTCAGATATTCGGTCGTAAATATTCGCGTCAAAAATAAGATCCGTAAAAAATTCCATCAGAAATTCATTATCCTCGACGAATATATCTCCGACGGCTATTCGTCGAACATTAACTATTTTTGACAGAATATATAGGATGAAACTTTTCGTCGAATATAACAACACATATTTTCGACGGATATATTCCCTCGGAATTCTCTTATTTTCGACTGAAAACTAAAATAACCCACTATTCATTAAAATTAGCTAATTATTAACTTTGACGGAATTTACGTCGGAGATAGAGTGTTTACGACAGATACGTTCCGACGAACATAACGTATGTTCGACTGAAATTAGGATATTTCGGCATTTATTAAAAATTGATTATTTGTTAACTCCGAGGGAAGTTCCGTCGTAAATACCCTATTTCGTCGGAATTAACTATCCTTTTTTTTAATTGCAGATTTTAAAAGTTCAGTTTCCAGGTGTTTAAACCCATTAATGTATCTGTAACTTGTCACAACCATATACACAGTAATATAAACCTGTATCTCACATTCAAATATGCAACGTAGCACTAAAACTTAATCTTCAACTCATTATCATTCACATTCGCATTCAAATATCCACCAAAACGTATTATAAGCTAACCAATTACAAATATAAGCTAATGTTCCATAAATGTTAAACAATATTATTTACAATAGTTGTACAGAAGCAATTAGACAATACAATATATATAAAAGTTCTACAATAACATGAATATATACAAATGAACTATAAACTAGTAAAAGTATCATCATCAGCCTCGTGCTCCTGCTCATCATCGCCAGCCTGGTCGCCATTGGCACCCTGTTGATAGAATCAAAAATATAAATCATTAGTCCATATATATATAAATGTAAGAATTAACAAACTAGCCTTAATTGAAAAAACATAAACAATAAGAATACCTGAGTAGGTGGGGGCGGACGAAAAGCCTCCTCTAAGAGGGTAATCACCATCCGGAGCATCTCGGCTCTCCAAGCGTCGAACTGCTCCCGTGGTAATCCTGTACTCTCTGTAGAGGCCCCTGCTATAATATCCTGAGCAATCTGGTGAAGACGAGAATTGGAAGGCAACTACTGAAGCCGAAAGACCGGATCGGTATGGAACCTATCCGACACGGCCCCTATCAGCCGCCGAAAGATATCGTCATCCAAGCCAACGCCCGTATGAGATGGTCCGGCATGTGCTCTCGGACACTGGCGCTGGCTGGAGACTATAAAGAGATACAAATTCGATTACTAATAATAATTTATATAATGTGATAAATTCAGATAATTTCGTGAAACATTAAAAAATATTACCTCCAGGAAGTGTATATACGGGTATCCTCGGCAGACCCAACACTCGATATCTATCGGTACTGCTAGTAGGGGGATCTTGAGACGCGACCCATAGTCTCAGTTCCTCTTCCCGATCAAATACAATATCGGGAAGAGGGGTGGCAGAATCTAACGGCTCAGAACCCCTCCTAATAGTCTCCAGCTCAGCTATACGCTCGTCCCGAAGCCTCTGAAATTGGTCTTGTAATGTATTCCGTATACGTATGTTAATTATATCATTTTATTTACGATTGAATATTATTAAAAGCTAAATAGTAAGATGAGTTTTACCCGTATAGATAAAGCTGCTTGAGACAAAGCACACTCGTCCTTAGGCGTGTGGGCTCGATCTCAAAACTCTAGAATGGTAGGATCACGGCCCAAGGTCCTCCCCAATGCCTAATACAAACAATTATAAAATAGGTCTTAAGTATTTGTGTGAGAACTTGACACATAAATAACTAAATACAATGCACTTACCGTCTTTGCCTCCTCGAACAACTGAGAACCAGTGGTGTGTACTATCCGGAGCTGACCACGGTTCTTCTTCGCCTGCTCGTACTTTTTCTTGAAGTCATCAGCCTCCCAGTGCGCACACATAGCCTCCCAGGCTAAATCGGAGACTATGCGGGGCTGATGATCTCTGATGGTGGTCCCGGGCTGGTCTACAACTACCCGAACTGCCTTCTGTCGCATCTCATACAGCCATCTAGAGTAATTCGCAGCTACGTGATGCTCAATCACAGCATCGCCAGCTGACTGAGAGATGCTCGGGTCAAATTGATAATAAACCTATAACAAAAGATTATTTAAAATTAAGAACATTTGATGAACTAACCAATACAACTATGTGGTGATAATATGCTTAACTTACGTGGAACTCCCGTAAGACGGTATGCATAAAAGTGGCATCGTACCGTGCATACTGACTGAACCGCATGCACCCTCTCGGGAGATACGTCAAACAAATCGCATGTAGGGTGTGCTTAGCCACCGGGTCTAGTATACTACAGAAAAAGTATAACAATATGTGTTATGTGAATTGTGTTTTGCAATAACTGATAGAAATAGTGCCGAAAATATTAACACCTACTGATGGGAAATGACATCCACCGGTACTGTAAGTGGCACTACCGGCAGACGACCAAAGATACCGAGGTTCGTCCCTCGGTGTCATCGATGAGGTGCATCTGTAATAATTATATTTAACATAGTACTTCAATAATCATTGTAATTAATGCAGCTTGAGATATATTTAAATCCTAGTTAAGATAACTTACTCGCGCCTGAAGAAGAGCCTCCATCATGGCTACCGTCTCTAGTACCGGATCGCCCACCACCTCGGCGATCTCCACCGCTATGTCTAGCCATGAATATCCTACTGCAATAACAAAATCGGTAGATTACGAATATGTAAGGTTTAACAATATGTGGTAAGGACTAATATGAAAGCTCATTTTCAATAACGCACGTCATCAAACCCATCAGAATCAACGTATATATCATTCTCAGATTCAATATCTTCCTCATCCTCAGTTTCGTCATCGTTATCATCCCCAACGACTACATAATCATTCATATGTACGGTGGCCTCGACATCCTCATCGCTAGGTACGTCAATGACATCAGTACTCACCACATCTTCAGCATGGAACACTACAAACAATGGGTTGCTCACATCTTCTTGCAACGCCTCATCCATACCAAACATGTTATCAGCATTAAATGAGCGTGTTTTAGTAGTGACTACTGTATACCAGGGGCTTCGAGTATTTACGACATTAGGAGCGTAATGCACTTGAGTCACTTGACTTGGTAACATGTACACGTCATCAGAATTTAACACCGACTTGATATCCACGGTTGTGATTCTATTACGATCAACTTTAACCCCCTTTTCAATATCAAACCAGCTACACTTAAATGTAACTACCTTTTTGCCACCGTGATAATTGAGCACAACTACATCCTGTAAACGACCATAGTAATTGAACTCAGAATCTTTATAGCAGCTTCCTAACACCACAACCCCAGAATTGACTGATGTGAGTTCATTCAAGTCATCGACTCTAAATCTATACCCATTCACGATGCAACCAGGAAAAGAACTAACAACTTTGTAAGGTCCTTGGATGACATCTATAAAACGCTCAGAAATACTCTCCGCTTCAACCATTTTCTAAAACCATTGTTGGAAATTAGCATTAGTGAATGTTTCCAAGTCTGCTGCAGTCAAAGTTGGGTTAGAAGCATACGCTTCCTCTTCGAATGAACTGCGATATTAGTAAAATGTCTTTAACATATATAGAGATGACTACACTTGTAAATTGTACTAACTTGAGAAAATAAGCTTAGACTTACGTGATGTATGATGATACTTCGGGCATATTTAGAAGCACGTATATAGATACAATCTTCAACTCTTTGTCACTTAAGTAAGTCAGAGTCTCAAGATCAAATGGTTTAGCCGGATATGTGAATACAACTTACTCATCATCAGCATTAGTCATTCCTTCCTAAACGGTTGTGCTTCGTTGAGACAACATCGTCAAAATACAATGAGCAGAAGTTGACAAGCTCTTCCTCTGTATATCGTTCAGCAATAGAACCCTCTATACGAGCTTTGTTCTTGACCTTTTGTTTTAATCGGCACATATACCTACGATAAATAATATGCAAACTTAGTGAAGTATTATTAATATGAGCAGGATAGAGCAATATATAGCAGTTTATATATTACCTCTCAAAAGGATACATCCACCGATATTACACCGGTCCTACAAGTTTAAGTTCATACGGCAGATGAATAGGCAGATGTTCCATCGAGTCAAAAAATCCTGGAGGGAAGATCATTTCAAGCTTGCACATGGTGAGCACAATATTCTTCTCCATCTACTCGACATCACTGTGCTTAATTATAGTTGAGCAAATATCTCGAAAGAAATTTGACAGTTCGGTCAATGCATCCATAACTTTTCTGGGTAACATCTCACGAAATGCAATTGGAATCAACTTCTGCATGAATACATGACAATCGTGACTCTTGAATCCAGAAATTTTCAATTGCTCAACCTTACAACAACGTGTTATGTTCGACGCATATCCATCTGGGAGCTTTAACCCACTAACCCACTTACAGACGTCTTCAACTTGTTGCTTAGTAAGACTAAATGGAGCTTTAGGTTTCGTAGTATTAGGGAGAAGCCACAATTCTGGCCTAATACTTAATGCCTCCAAATCTTTTCGAGCATTGTCATTGTCTTTAGTTTTACCACTCGCATCTAACATGGTGTAAAACAAGTTCTCGAAAACATTCTTTTTGATATGCATGACATCTATACAGTGACGAACTGAAAGTGTGCCCCAATACGACAACTCAAACCATATAGGCAAATGTGTCCAATTATGAGTCTTCCCGTACCCGGCTGCTCTCAATTTACTGTGTTCCTTCCCCGACAAAGGAAAATCAAGTTGATTCAACCACTCCAAGACCTCACTGCCCGACAGCCGACCAACAACCCCCTTCTTCTCTATCTTTTTGTTGAACTGTGTAGACATCTTTATGTAATTGTGATCAAAAGGCAAGAATCTACGAGCAGTACCAAAGAAACTACATTTATGCCCATGCTACAACTGGTTGCCTTGCACATCCCCCATACACACTGGACAGGACAGCTTCCTGTGAGTTGACCACCACTAACCATCCCAAGAGCCGAAAAGTCAGTGATAGTCCATAACAGGGCTGCTTTCATCACAAAATTCTCGTATATCGATTTATCATACGTCTGAACCCATGTCTCCCACAACATCTTTAGTTCATCCACTAACGGTTGAAGGTACACACTAAGATCTTTTGTAGGACTTTTATCCCCCTGAATGAGTAAAGTCAAAAATAAATACGGATCCCTCATACACATTGCCGGTGGAAGATTATAAGCGACCATAATGACTGGCCAAACTGAGTACAGCTCGCTGACATTATTAAAAGGGCAAAAGCCATCAGTAGCCATGCCAAGCCTAACATTCCTAACTTCTTCCGCAAACTCGGGATAATTTATATCAAATCTCTTCCATTCATCTCCATCCGCTGGGTGAGTCAACTGAGCCGTATAAGACGACATGAATAGCCGCTGAAGTCTCGGCGCAAGTGGAAAGTACCGTAAGATTTTCCTGGGAACATGTTTCTCCTTCCCCCCACATTTTGTAACCTTGTAGCGCGATAAGCTGCATATATCACACTGTCCCTTATCTTTGTCCTCCCTATAGTATAACATGCAATCTTGCTCACAAGCATCAATTTTCTGATACCCCATATTTAACCCCTTGATCATCTTCTTCACTTCGTAATAATTCGCAGGAAGAGTATGATCCTTGGGTAAGAACTGTCCAATTATAGCGAGCAAATCATTGAAACCTCTCTCACTACAATCGTGCTCATTCTTGAAGTGTAAGAGCTTCGTCACTGTAGAAAGCTTGGTGTCCGTATCATTTCCCAGATACAATGCAACCCCAAATTCAGATAGCAACTTGTAAAAGGCAGCAGCTGTATCATTTGGCACTTGCTTCAGACTGCTTGAAGAAGGCTCATATTCATCCCAGTCAATAGTAGTAGGGCCATAAGCATCGACCAACATCTCAACTGGATCATAGTGTTCGACGTATGAAGCCTATGGAATTGGTTGTTCCACAATATTTTCAATCACTTCTGATTCCCCGTGATGAGTCCATACAGTACCCACCCACAAATCCACGAGAAAATAAGTCGAATTTAATTTCGTCGACTTTCTTCCAGATCAGATTTTTACACTTAACACACGGGAATCTCATCTTCCCATTCGGATCATCCGTATGTTCTAGTGCTTTGTTTAAGAAATCTAAAACCCCAACACGATAAGCTGAGACTAATCCCCTCCCATCACTGGGTATCCTACGGTACATCCACCTCCGGTCGGCTGACATTTTTAACTACACAGAAGTACGCATTAAGTTAATTTGGATATTCATGCGTGAATTATATTTACCTAGTATCTCTACAGGACATGGGTAAGGCTTCTATCCCGTTATTGGATGTGTCTCGTCACTAGTGCAAACACGTTGAGTACGTTTCATGAGTTTTAAGAAAATTTCGGCAGCACCTCCCCATGGTCTCCAATCACACGAAATAGACTAAGATAACTTAATCTAAGTATGCACTCGGAGAACATATAGAGATAACAGTCGATTAATCCTCAAAATAACAAAAAATGTACCGTTTCGTATTTGCACCAGCCTAAGTGAGAGACATAGCATCCAATAACAGTCCCAAACAGGGGACTGTTCGACATTCACCCCTATTGAGTGTAGGTCAAACGGATTTCTAAGTTTCAAAGTATAGTGCATATATAATTAAAAATGCTACTTAGTTTATGAGAATTGTTATGTGGAATCTCTACTTGAGTCGGCAACCGGTAAAAAAAAGGCTCGTAGTTCCTGTTGTATCCTATACTCGAATAATAAAGGTAATTGAATTACTGCAGACATTCCTCTCTGTTCCATCATAACAGATGGCAACATCCGAAAGGAGTTCCAGTAAGTTATTTAACAAAGTTCTAGGTTAAGCAACTCTCTAGATGAACGAACGATCACTTCTCTGCTAGGAATGAATGTAACATTCTATAATTTTAAATTGTTATAATAAATATTTATTGATTTATATAAATATTTAATGGATAGGTTTATTGATTGAATAATTAATTGTTTAATTTGAGTGATGTAGTTTATTTAATTATTTGTTGAATAAATAATTAAATAGTAGATATTAAATATTTATTGGCAATATTAAATATTTATCGAATTATGGCAATTGGAATTGATGTGATTTAATTAATTATTTGTTGTGTAATTAATTAAGGAGCTAAATAAATTAGTTGTTATGAGATTTATAATAATTAATTTAATTAATAAGCTAGAGAGCTTATAGTGGTTTTAAATAAATAATAATATTTTAAATGAGAAATTGTAGTTTAAAATATTAGTTGGTTAAATGAAATTATAATTATAAAAGAAATTATAATTATTTATGTGTTAAAGTAATTTAATAGATTAATATTTTAATTGATTTATTTAATTAAATGAATGTGTGATTAATAACCTTATTATAAAGGGGTTATTAAAATAAATTAAAAGAGTTTAATTTAGTTTTGCCAAACATACCTTATTGTATAATAAGTCTTTAATCTATTAGGATTTTAGCAAACAAGGTATAAGGATTAATCTATTATGTTTTAATTCAATTTACCAAACAAGGTATAAGGATTAATCTATTATGTTTTAATTCAATTTACCAAATAAGGAGTAAGGATTAATAGATTATTTTTATTTAGACTAGCCAAACAAGCCTTTTGGCTTTTAAATTTTAAAACTCAGAGGAAGAAGAAGAAGAAAAGAAGAAAAAGTAAGAAGAAACTAGTGAGAATTGAGAGTTTTTATAGGTTTTGGAGAAAAGCTTGATAATCAAAGAGTTAGAGTCATCATCTTCTTCATAATCCAAGGTAGGCCATCTTTTCTTTTGTAAAACTCTAAAATTTTTCTTCTTCCCAAAAAGTCTCTGTGAAAAATTTTATAAACGAAATTTTGTTGTTATGATTATAATTTTGTATGATTATCAATTGTATATGTGTTTCATGAGTTATGCATGATAATAAAGAAATTAATTCATGTAAGTATGTAATTTATGAAGAAAATATTTTACAAAGAGTTTTTATGTATGAATATGGCTTTTGTTAAAATAGAAATTAAGGTCTAATTGGTTGTGGTATTGATAAATTGATTGTTAAAATTGCTAGAGTATGTAGAATCATAATCATGATGTTTAGAAATTTCTATTTTGATTTAATAACAAAGTCACAGTGTTGATTTTTATTAAAAATTGTCAACAATGGAGTTTTGCCAAAAACATTGAAATCGGGTGTTGTAAATTTGATGTTTGTGTTGTTTAGATGACTAGAAACGCGTTAGAAAATATTAGATTATGTTTATGTAAACCTATTTACTCATTGGGTAGCTTGGTATGGTTGTTAGAAAGGAGTTTGGAGGCCTAATTTGGCTTTTCGTAGTGTTCTAGAGCTAAAATCGCATAATCGCAGCAGTGACCCCCGCCCCGGCGGGCCCCCCTAGTGCAAAAACCCACGCCCCGGCGGGGGGGGTGTGACGCCCCCAAAATTAGGTATACATCACCCATCTTGGGTCGTCAGATACATAGTACAAAATACAAATACAACTTACTAATACAACTGTCGTGTACAATACGACAAAACATAAACTGTGAGTTTGAATACAAATATTATCTTCTAGAGAGTATTCATACTCAAAAGGAGTCCTCATTACATTTATTAACACACCATTACATAGAATAGTGAGGACTACTAACTAATACTATCATTCGGACCATCACTCCGTTCCCCGACTTGCCCCAGCTACGTTCTCATTTCCTGAAGAGAACAGTAAAAGAAAGGGTGAGCTCAACTAGCCCAGTAAGAAATATTATGACTAAGATAACGCAGAATAAATTATCATTAGCCTTCAACAATGTTAAACTGATAAAATATAATAGACATCAAGTTTAACTGCAGCGGAACAAGCAATCCATTAAAAGAGTCAAGTAGAAAATAAACTCTACTATCTTTTATGATTTAAAAGATTTTCCAACACTGTGATCGCTGAGACTCAGCTTAATAAAATAATTCACATCATCGAATCACCCCTGCACTACGGCCAAGGATATTCGTATATTCATTAATGGTCATGATCATGCCAACAACTGTCCATCAATGCACTACGGGCCAATGAGGACTTTTACCACATCATTTGTAACATTACGGTCATGATTATACCGAATAATCCCTGGTCATAATCATACCAAGTCCATCTATGCACTACAGGCCACAGATGACTTTCAACATTTTATAAACATGAGGATGATGACAATGATATAAGAATTCAATAAAACAAGTTCAAGAATTAATTTATCCAAGAATTAACAACGTCTAAATTGTCAACATGATATTGCTTTGTGGAGTAAAATTCAAGAATACTTAGAAGAATATTTTCATGAAAAGATACTGGATGAACCGCAATTATCAAGGATATTCCACAAATTTCATGGAGTATAGAAGTCAAAACTTAACCAACTGAGTACAATAAAGAATGGAATAACAAAAGAAATCACCATGCATGCGATGGACCGCACAGAAAGGTTATTCCAACAGAATAATAAATAATGGAACCAGGTCCGGCGTAAACGCACAGACAGGATATTCCGACAGAATAATAAATAATGGAACCAGGTCCGGCGTAAACGCACAGACAGGATATTCCGACAGAATAATAAATAATGGAACCAGGTCCGGTGTAAAACACACAGACAGGATGTTCCAACAGAATAATAACAAGACGGAACCAGGTCCGGTGTAAAACACACAGACAGGATGTTCCAACAGAATAATAATAAAAACGGAACCAGGTCCGGTGTAAAACACACAGACAGGATGTTCCAACAGAATAATAGAAGAATGTCACCAAGTATAGGGTAGATCCGCGTATACAGGTTATTCCAACAGAATAATAAGAAATGGAATAACAACAGTTCTCTTCATGAATAAGAAAGAATAACACCCCTTACCGTTTTAAAGACGGGCTGAAATAAGGAAGTAGTTAAGTAGCAGAATACTCTTCTTCTCTCTCTCTCTATAGTTTCTCTCTATAGTTTCTCTCTCTAGAGTTCAGTGAATTCGTAAGAAATAATGAAGGAATGAGCTGCTATTTATAGAAAAATAGAATGCATAGTAACTAATCCATGAACGGTCCAGATTGATTACTTTAATCTGACGGTCCATATTTAAAGAAAAATCTTTTAAATAAAATATAATATATTCTATTTATAGAATAACTTTAATAAAGTATTATGTTTTATATAAAAAGATGTTTCTGTTTTATTACGTTAATAATACGAATAAAACAAAAAGTTATTATCGCTAAATAATTCATATTATTAACTGACAATAATTGAATCAAACTGAGTGACTTCTCACATAAGTATTAATAATCAATACTGTGTGCTATTATGCAACCACACGTATTACTGTACTTTTACTACCGAGTAGTTCAACAGTAACAATGGTAAAATTTCCGCCGTTATTTTTAATAAAATATTTTTGTCGTTTTCTCAATCCGATAATAATTCCGTTGTGGGGTCCACCAATGATTGTGTCGTTGTACGAATATTTCCTGTTAAAACGAATATTCCCCGACCAATCGAATATTATATAACAACTTGCGTACTTTGCAAAATTTATAAATATTACCCACAACTATAACATTATATCAAATTAACTCCATAATATTCAAAAATGATATTTATAGAAAATTCATCTTTATTTATAAAAGTTGGGGTCTTACAACCTCCCCTTCTTATGAAATTTCGCCCTCGAAATTAGGGTACGTACCTGGTATGTCGAAGAGGTAAGGATACCTTGATTTCATTTCAGATTCTAACTCCCAAGTCATTTCCTCAACATCGTGGTTTCTCCACAAAACTTTGACTTGAGGTATAACCTTGGAGCGTAGAATATGTTCCTTCTTATCCAAGATTTGAACAGGAACTTCTTCATACGTCAAATCTTCCGCTATTTCGTCCGGTTCTAACTCAATAATGTGGTTCGGGTCTTCCACATATTTGCGTAACATGGATATGTGAAAAACGTTATGAACACGAGACATACTTGGCGGTAAAGCGAGTCTATAAGCCACAGTTCCTACTCGATCGAGGATTAAAAATGGACCGATGAATCGAGGATTGAGCTTTCCTCTCTTTCCAAATCTCGTAACTCCTTTCCATGGAGCAACACGTAAGAACACATGATCTCCTACATCAAATTCCACGTCCTTTCGATGAAGATCAACATAACTCTTTTGTCGATCTTGTGAGGTTTTTATACGTTGTCGGATCGTTTGAATCTTTTCTGTAGTCATACGTACCAACTTCGGTCCCAACAACGTTGCTTCACCCACCTCATCCCAGCATACTGGAGAACGACATTTTCTTCCATACAATGCTTCGAATGGAGCCATGCCAATACTTGCTTGATAACTGTTGTTGTAGGAAAACTCCACCAATGGTAAGAACTTGTCCCAACTTCCCTTGAAGTCAAAGACACAGAGTCTTAATAGATCTTCAAGAGTTTGAATAGTCCTCTCTGATTGTCCGTCCGTCTGAGGATGATATGCTGAACTAAATCGTAACTCCGTGCCCATAGCTTTTTGTAAACTAACCCAAAATCGTGAAGTGAATCTTGGGTCTCGGTCAGAAACTATGGATACTGGCATACCATGCAGTCTTACAATCTCGTTTATGTACATACGAGCAAGACGTTCAAGTGTATAAGTTTCTCGTATCGGTAAGAAATGAGCAGACTTGGTCAATCTATCAACAATGACCCAAATCGCATCAATACCTTGAGAAACCCTAGGAAGACCGGTAACGAAATCCATGGTAATGTGCTCCCACTTCCATTCTGGAATTTCAAGTGGTTGCAATGGACCTTTTGGTACTTGATGCTCCGCTTTGACTCGTTGACAAGTTAGACACCTTGAGATAAACAACGCTATCTCTCTCTTCATATTGCTCCACCAAAATGTATGACGAAGATCATGATACATTTTGGTACTTCCAGGATGGATTGCAAACGGTGTGTTGTGCGCCTCCATCATGATTTCATACTTTAAATCAGGGTTGTTAGGAACACAAAGTCTGGAGTTGACTCGAAGTATTCCTTCTTCATCGATTCTTGCTTCCGGCATAGCACCTTCTTGCACTTTCTTCCTCATACGCATCAGCTCCAGGTCTGTAGCTTGAGCAGCTTTAACTTTATCGATTAAAGTCGGTTCTACTCGTATATTCGCCATCATCACATGGGTCCCTGGAGTCTTTAACTCTATCTCCATCCTTTGCAAATCACACAAAATGGGTCTTTGTGTTGACAATATCGCACTCGTACTTGCATATGATCTTCTACTCAATGCGTCAGCTACCACGTTCGCTTTTCCAGGATGATATTGAATGGTATGATCATAATCTTTCAACAGTTCAAGCCAACGTCGTTGTCGCATGTTGAGTTCCTTTTGAGTGAAGAAATATTTGAGGCTTTTATGATCCGTAAAGATCTCCACCTTCTCCCCATACAAGTAATGCCTCCAAATTTTAAGTGCAAAGACAACAGCTGCCAACTCTAGATCATGAGTAGGATAATTCCTCTCATATTCCTTGAGTTGTCTTGATGCATAGGCTATGACTTTTCCATGTTGCATGAGAACGCATCCCAACCCTTTGCTCGAAGCATCACTGTAGATGACAAATCCCTCCGAGCCAGATGGTATTGTTAGAACAGGTGCTGAAATGAGTCTCCTCTTGAGTTCTTGAAAACTCTGCTCACATTCTTCGCTCCAACCGAACTTTGTATCTTTCCGAGTCAGCTGAGTTAATGGAGTAGCGATTCGAGAAAATCCTTCCACGAATCTCCGATAATAACCAGCTAGACCGAGAAAGCTACGTACTTCGGTTACTGATTTAGGTTGCTCCCAGCTTTGAATAGCTTCAATCTTTGCCGGGTCAACAGATATTCCACGACTTGATACTACGTGCCCAAGGAATGCTACCTCTTCCAGCCAGAACTCGCATTTCTTCAACTTGGCATAAAGTTTGTATTCACGAAGCTTTTGGAGTACCAGCCTCAAGTGTTGCTCATGATCTTCACGGCTTTTGGAATAAACAAGGATGTCATCGATAAAGACGACCACAAAGTGATCCAAATATTCCTTAAATACCCTGTTCATCATATCCATGAAGGCAGCAGGAGCATTAGTCAATCCAAAAGACATAACTAAGAATTCATAATGCCCGTACCGAGTTCTAAAAGCCGTCTTTGGAATATCCTCAGTTCTAACCTTCAGCTGATGATATCCAGAACGAAGATCGATCTTTGAAAAGAATTGTGCTCCTTGCAACTGGTCAAACAGGTCATCAATACGTGGCAATGGGTACCTATTTTTGATGGTGACATGATTCAACTCCCGATAATCAATACAAAGTCGCATACTCCCATCTTTCTTCTTCACGAACAGAACAGGAGCACCCCAAGGAGAAGTACTAGGACGAATAAAACCAATGTCTAACAATTCCTGCAGTTGGGTCTTTAACTCCTGAAGTTCAATAGGAGCCATTCGATATGGGGCTTTGGAAATGGGTTTTGTACCGGGTTCAAGGTCGATACAAAATTCAATTTCACGCTCTGGGGGTAGGCCAGGAAGTTCTTCGGGAAATACGTCAGGAAATTTATTAACAACAGAAATATCATTCAAAGCTGACGTATTTTTGTTTAGATCTGTGACATGAGCTAAGAAAGCTTGACATCCGTTTTTCAATAAACGAATAGCTTTATGGCTTGAGATGACAGCGATTGATTTTAATGGTTTGGTTGCTTGAATTCGCATAATAGGTCGATTAGGAATATGAAAGCTAACAACCTTACGAAAACAATCAATTTTTGCATGATGAGTAGTTAACCAATCAATCCCTAGAATCACGTCAAATGCAAGTATTTTTAATGAAATAAGATCGACAGGTAATGTGTGGGTACCAACTTGAACCAAACAAGACTTATAAACCGTGGATGTAATGAAGGTTTCTCCCAATGGAGTTTCAACTGCTAAGTCAAAGTCTAATTTCTCCGGAATCAAATTTAATCGATGAGCGCAAGTAGGAGAAATAAAAGAATGGGTAGAACCGGTATCAAATAAAGTATAGACTTCGTTAGAGTTTATGATAAGCTTACCCGTGATGACCTCATTCGGGTTCCTTGCTTTCTGGGAGTTCACAACAAACGCTCTCCCTTGCACAACCGGTTTTGACTTTTCTGGGACGGCCTTTGGTGCCTCCATCCTAGCTGAATTTGTCTTCGGTAAACGACAAAATCGGGCTAAATGACCTTCTCTTCCACAATTATAACATGCTTTGGACGGCATCGCGCAGTTTGGACTGATGTGCCCCTCCCCTCCGCATTTGAAACATATGATAGGTGGTCGTTCTCCTTCCTTAACGACAGGTGCTGGTGCTGACGTCTTTCCATCATTGTTGAATCTCCTCTTCTTGAAATGCTCATTCTTATTATTTTGGCCCTGATTACCACCGAAGTGGTTACCATTTCTGGCCTGTTGATTCCCTCCACGCTTGTTGTCACCGCTTCGATGACTGCTTTCACTGGTATTATCATTTTGCCGGCTGCTCTCTTTTGGTTGCGTTGTCTCGTTATCGCGCTCCACCAACTGAGCCCTATTTACAACATCTGAATACAAACACAATTTATGAGAAACAAGATGTTGACGTATCTCCGGCTTCAAACCTCTTAAAAACATCCGCGTCATTCTTTCTTCATTATCCACCAGGTGGGACGCAAACCGGGATAACTCCGCAAATTTTGCCTCGTACTGCGACACGGTCATATTATTCTGCTCCAATTTGATGAACTCCACCTCCTTCATGTGACGAATACTCTCGGGAAAGTATTTGTCGTTAAACAGCTCTTGGAACTTCTCCCAAGACATCTTCAGTGCGGCAGGTTGAGTACGCTTTATCGATTTCCACCAGTAATCTGCCTCTCCTCGCAACATAAAGGCGGCAAAGGGAACCTTTTGCTCCTCGGAGCAACCCAAGACATCAAATATCTTGGTGATCTGCTTTATCCATGTTTCAGCTACAAGTGGTTTGGGTTCTCCCTTAAACTCCGGTGGTCCCAGCTCCTTAAACTGTTTAGCGGTGACCGCCTGAGAGTTTTCAGTATTTCCACCTACGTTGTGGACAGGAGCCGCTTTCACCTGTTGTTGCATGAATTGCATAAAACCTCTGAACATTCCATCATTCATCATCTGGTCAGTGTTGTTGTTTGCATGAGGATTGTCACCTTCCTGATGAACATTATCCTGATTATTGATATGTGGTGAATCAATAATCGTCTGTGCTCCATTGCTATTCTCAACATTCTCAGATGCCATTTTCAGATACTGCCACAAAATAAAAGTTAATTGATATGTCATATATTATCCTTATATTATGACCGACCAATTAAATACCATGCAAATAAACTTAGGTAGGTCATACTAGCGAAGGAATTCCCCGTCTCTCCCCTCCTAGTTCTATTCTCACATCTTAGCCAGGGATCATATCCCTAAGCTCTGATACCAACTGTGACGCCCCCAAAATTAGGTATACATCACCCATCTTGGGTCGTCAGATACATAGTACAAAATACAAATACAACTTACTAATACAACTGTCGTGTACAATACGACAAAACATAAACTGTGAGTTTGAATACAAATATTATCTTCTAGAGAGTATTCATACTCAAAAGGAGTCCTCATTACATTTATTAACACACCATTACATAGAATAGTGAGGACTACTAACTAATACTATCATTCGGACCATCACTCCGTTCCCCGACTTGCCCCAGCTACGTTCTCATTTCCTGAAGAGAACAGTGAAAGAAAGGGTGAGCTCAACTAGCCCAGTAAGAAATATTATGACTAAGATAATGCAGAATAAATTATCATTAGCCTTCAACAATGTTAAACTGATAAAATATAATAGACATCAAGTTTAACTGCAGCGGAACAAGCAATCCATTAAAAGAGTCAAGTAGAAAATAAACTCTACTATCTTTTATGATTTAAAAGATTTTCCAACACTGTGATCGCTGAGACTCAGCTTAATAAAATAATTCACATCATCGAATCACCCCTGCACTACGGCCAAGGATATTCGTATATTCATTAATGGTCATGATCATGCCAACAACTGTCCATCAATGCACTACGGGCCAATGAGGACTTTTACCACATCATTTGTAACATTACGGTCATGATTATACCGAATAATCCCTGGTCATAATCATACCAAGTCCATCTATGCACTACAGGCCACAGATGACTTTCAACATTTTATAAACATGAGGATGATGACAATGATATAAGAATTCAATAAAACAAGTTCAAGAATTAATTTATCCAAGAATTAACAACGTCCAAATTGTCAACATGATATTGCTTTGTGGAGTAAAATTCAAGAATACTTAGAAGAATATTTTCATGAAAAGATACTGGATGAACCGCAATTATCAAGGATATTCCACAAATTTCATGGAGTATAGAAGTCAAAACTTAACCAACTGAGTACAATAAAGAATGGAATAACAAAAAAAATCACCACGCATGCGATAAACCGCACAGACAGGTTATTCCAACAGAATAATAAATAATGGAACCAGGTCCGGCGTAAACGCACAGACAGGATATTCCGACAGAATAATAAATAATGGAACCAGGTCCGGCGTAAACGCACAGACAGGATATTCCGACAGAATAATAAATAATGGAACCAGGTCCGGTGTAAAACACACAGACAGGATGTTCCAACAGAATAATAACAAGACGGAACCAGGTCCGGTGTAAAACACACAGACAGGATGTTCCAACAGAATAATAATAAAAACGGAACCAGGTCCGGTGTAAAACACACAGACAGGATGTTCCAACAGAATAATAATAAAAACGGAACCAGGTCCGGTGTAAAACACACAGACAGGATGTTCCAACAGAATAATAGAAGAATGTCACCAAGTATAGGGTAGATCCGCGTATACAGGTTATTCCAACAGAATAATAAGAAATGGAATAACAACAGTTCTCTTCATGAATAAGAAAGAATAACACCCCTTACCGTTTTAAAGACGGGCTGAAATAAGGAAGTAGTTAAGTAGCAGAATACTCTTCTTCTCTCTCTCTATAGTTTCTCTCTATAGTTTCTCTCTCTAGAGTTCAGTGAATTCGTAAGAAATAATGAAGGAATGAGCTGCTATTTATAGAAAAATAGAATGCATAGTAACTAATCCATGAACGGTCTAGATTGATTACTTTAATCTGACGGTCCATATTTAAAGAAAAATCTTTTAAATAAAATATAATATATTCTATTTATAGAATAACTTTAATAAAGTATTCTGTTTTATATAAAAAGATGTTTCTGTTTTATTACGTTAATAATACGAATAAAACAAAACGTCATTATCGCTAAATAATTCATATTATTAACTGACAATAATTGAATCAAACTGAGTGACTTCTCACATAAGCATTAATAATCAATACTGTGTGCTACTATGCAACCACACGTATTACTGTACTTTTACTACCGAGTAGTTCAACAGTAACAATGGTAAAATTTTCGCCGTTATTTTTAATAAAATATTTTTGTCGTTTTCTCAATCCGACAATAATTCCGTTGTGGGGTCCACCAATGATTGTGTCGTTGTACGAATATTCTCTGTTAAAACGAATATTCCTCGACCAATCGAATATTATATAACAACTTGCGTACTTTGCAAAATTTATAAATATTACCCACAACTATAACATTATATCAAATTAACTCCATAATATTCAAAAATGATATTTATAGAAAATTCTTCTTTATTTATAAAAGTTGGGGTCTTACAGGGGGGTGTTCTGTCAAGCCAAAATTTTGAGAAAAAAAAAACTGACCGGACGTAGTTTACCAAATTGAGTATAACGTTTTCATACGAACTCTGATTAAGGTAATTCAAGATGATTCGGAAAGAGGACGAGTAGACCTACAACTTTCATTCTTTAAGTTTTTTAATTTGAGGTCTGTAACAGTAGTCAAAATGGCCATATTTAGGATTGTTGTGTATTTGGAGGCCATCAGAAGGCGTCGGAATGCGCAGATGCAAGTGCAATCCTTTGTGTATTAGTATAACCTAATGATAACATGTTAGACATGTAATTGGATTTTGTATCAAGTTGTTAATGTGTGTATAGTGCAATGGCATGATCACTTAAGTAGTTGTAATAAAGCTAAATAGTGTTGTTCATGAAAAGATGCGATTTTGTTAGTAAGCTATATGAATCTAATGTTAGTATAACTAATGTGTATTGTCAATACATATGATATGTGTAGGACCTTTGGTGAACGTGAGTAGTGATTGTTTAACCTACACGATGAATGTATTAGTTATGTGTTAATGACTAACTATGTCACGATGACATATGTATATAGGATATTGTGATTCAAATTGATTCGGTTTAGCCTACGAACAAGGCAAGTTCTCTAACTCAAAACTTCATTGTGCGAGTTTAAATTCATTTGGTACATTATTGTTTTCAAATTCAATTACAATTGTTGCAAGTTGCTATCTCTACATTTTCGTAGAGCGAGATTGTCTATTATTGAGTAGGTCATTGTATTTAGTTACTCATGACGATGCAAGATTTCTAATCCTTTATCTTATTGAACTAATTATTGTTTTCAATTCGATTACCTTATAATGATGCAAGCTGTCTAAACTTTGGTTTGATGTTGAACAAATTATTCTTGTATTACACTTGTTGTTCAGCATGCATAAATAAATTGCTATGCATGTTTAGTATTCAATTCTAATTAACCTTGGCTTAGTATTGTTCAAGCAAGGTATGCTATAGTTATTCAAATTGTATGCTATTAGATTATTCCTAATGCATGACTTTAGTTTACTATGATTGATTCAATCACTATTATTCTATAGTATAGTGTTATTGGTCTTATTCAACTACTCGTTAGTTGATGTTCGTTAAATTCCAAATTTCCTTGAAAGCTTATCCAAACCAAACTTACTTTGGTGCGGACTTGTATTTTAAATACTGAGATGAACAACTCTTTTAATAGAGGTTTACGCTTAGCGTTGAAATGGTTGTGCACAATACATTGTACGAAGGGTTGATCCCCCTAAGTACGTGAAGTTCTTATAGTCTTATGACTGTTAAAGTTTAAGTTGAAAGATTACTTATAACTGTGGACATGATTCGTGGTCATTAGACCCTCAGTAAATGTTAAAGTTTTCAGAAAGTAATAGAATTTATTGTTCAGTTCTATTAAACCTAATATTGGCAAATGATGTAAAGTTAAATCATTTATCTATTATTATTCCAAGTGGGCTTTGTTTGCTCACTCTTGCCTGTAAACTCTCTTATAGTTAAGGTTGAAACTGGTGATGTACCTAGCACCAGTAAAGGGAAAGGAAAGATGAAACAATGCTGAAGACCTGTAATAGATTGAATAGTTTATTTTTAGACTTGTTTAAAGATTGTAATGAATGTTATTTTAATTATTCCGCATGAATGAATGAATGTTTGTAAAGGTTAGATAACCTGGGAGATTTATTTAAATTTAGTCCTGTATGGGCAGGTTTTATTTATTCAATTTTATTATAATTGGGTAGTTAGAAATGAATGTTTTGATTACGTGAACACCAAATCTTGAGGAAATGGAGTACCAAGATTTGGGGGTGTCACAATGAATCATCTCCCCATATGGGTCCAATCCATGATGTAGACAGCTTATTACCACTCTGAATTCCTCAAATGGATAGTTCTCATACAAGAGGTGAGACGTTATGTGAGAACTACCCATCTGAGGAATTCAGAATGGTGAGAAGCTGTTTATATCATGGATTGGACTCATATGGGGGAGATAATTCATTCCTAGCAGAGAAGTGATCGTTCGCTCATCTAGAGGGTTGCTTAACCTAGAACTTTGTTCAACAACTTACTGACAATCCTTCCAGATGTTGCCATCTGTTATGATGGAATAGTGAAAAATGTCTGCAGTAATTCAATTACCTTTATTATTCGAGTATAGGACACAAACAGGAACTACGACCCTTTTTTTTAATTGTTGCCGAGGAACCGGTTGGAGTACTATTAGCTGCAACTGCTATGTCGAAACCTACATACAAGAAAGAGTACATATATGTAGGGAGAGTGTTATTACATTTATATATTGAAAATTGTGGCAAACTAAGCAAATGATACTTAGTTTATTTTACCAATAATAATAAACTAAGTAAGTGGTACTTAGTTTATGAAAATTGTTATTTGGAATCTATAGAGAATATATATTGTTCGACATTCACTCCTACTTAGTTTATTTTGCCAATGTGAACTAAGTAAGTGGTACTTAGTTTATGAGAATTGTTATTTGGAATCTATAGACTACTGCTCGACATTAAATCCTACTTATTTTATTTATTTAAATTTAATTTAATTTAATTTACTTTAATTTAATTTAATTTAATTTAATTTATTTAAATTTAATTTAATTTACTTTAATTTAATTTAAATTTAATTTAATTTACTTTAATTTAATTTAGCCTTAATTTAATTTAATTTAATTTATTTAAATTTAATTTAATTTACTTTACTTTAATTTAATTTAATTTATTTTATTTTAATTAAATTAAATTAAATTGAAATTATTTGATTATATTTTATTTTATTCTTTATTGAATTGAATTCTATTTGTATTATATTATATATTTGTAAATATTTTTTTATTAAATTAAATAAAATTTATTTGATTTTATTTAATTTACTTCAAATTAGTTTATATTTTAATATTGGGACTAATTACTAATATTATCAAAATAATTCTGACAAAATCTTGTAAATGTATACTGTAGGGTTTCGGCACAGAAACGCACAGCGGAAATTAAAATTTTAAAACAATTTCTGAAACCCTAAAACAGGATCCATGCGAAAAATCAATTAATTAAGAGGTTTAGAGATTATACCGAATATGAAAACGAGAATCTGAAATCGACTGCGCCTCAAATCTCCAATGCAATACAAACCGACTGCGTCTCTACGGTATCCACACGAACGCTCCGCGAATCGTTCTACGATCTGCAGAAGAAGGAATCGCGGTACTAGCCACCAAGGATGAGAATTTTCAGAACTGTTTTCTCTAGTCTCTCTCTAAAAGCGGCTAGGGTTTTTGTTTTGACGTAAAACCTAAAGTAACTGATATATATCATATATATAGCAGTTAGGAGGAATTAATCAAAACCTAATATTATTAAAATCCGAATTTATATATATCTTAATTAAGTCTTACTTAATTAATATACATATATATAAATTATCCTATTAATTTAAATTCGTAATTTAAAATTCTATCAATCACATTGACATCTTTAAATATTTACAATTTAAATTAATTTCCTTTTTAATTACGTTCTTTGTGTGTGACCCTATAGGTTATTATTACGTTGGCAATAATTTTAAAATCATATTATAAAATTATAAAAAGTGAGCGGCATCTAGTAATGCATCACTGCTACCCAAGTAATAATAAGATCGATGATTTGATGCAACCTTTTTCGTGACCAATGTTTCAATATAATTTAATCCTTTTAACCTTAATATCCCAGATTAAACTCGAGTCATGGAATGTGTCATACTCTTCATAATTTAATCTGAGTTTTTCTTGATCAATGAGTAGACTATATGAAACAAATCACTATTTGAGCATGACCATGCATTTCATAGTCCTACTCAATCAAGAGGCCTATGGATATCACCTATAAAATATAGGATGGTTAAATTCCATCTAGATCACTCATATTACTCACACGATTCATAATGAACCCAATAATCACCTTTATAGTCCACCCGATTAAATGTGACATTTGATGATATCAAAGTACATAAATTCTCGTGTAGTAATATAGCGGTTTCAGGTCGGAGGACCATTACATCATTGTCACTATGAGAATTGCTAATGACACTTCGCATAATGCTCCATATAGAATTCTCATGGTGGGTCTGTCCAGTACATTGTTCTCTAACATGTACCTACGCATTGACTTAATATCTCATATATTTATGACTAATGAGATTTGGTCATCAGTCAATCCACATACTAGTCTCAATGCATCATTGTTGTCCCATCAACAATGATACTTGACTAGGGACATTTAAGAACAATGATAGTAATTGTAATTATATAATCTCATGTTCAAGTCACATACTTGAAACTATATAATTTGTATCACTATTCTAAGGAATTTTATTATGTTAACAATTATATTACGCAGTAATTAAAACCATAATAAAATCATTTATTTATTCAATCAACAATAATATCAAATGTTAAGCAATTATATCAAATAATTGGCCTCTAGGGCATAAACTCTAACACATACATCTGACAGAATTTCTGTCACAAATTCAGTCGGAAATTACAAATATATCAAAATTAAAAACAGTCCAAAAATCAGTTAAGTTCAAGATTGAAAAGTAATTAAATTACATAAACAATGCAAACAATATATACTGCATAATTATCCATTCTCAATCAAAATATATACCAAATTTTAGAACCAAATTTCAGCATCAAATCCAAATTTCAGTCAAATATATAACAAATTTTTAACCATATACCAATTTCAGCCTCAAATCCAATTGCCAAAGCCAAATTGATGCACATACAGTAACCAATTAAGGAATTTACCAATTTTTAGACTCAAATCAATATATACATACAATATAAAAATTATTCAATCTACTGATTTTGTACATCATCATCAAAATGAAATAATATTTGAACTCATACCTTTTGGAGCTAATAAACTGTTCGGCGTGTGGTGGTGGTGGTGGTGGTCGGCGGCTGGAGGAAGAAGGCAGAGAACTAAGATGGTGGTGGTGGTGGTGGTGGTCAGCGGCTAGAGGGGCACCTGACGGTGGGGGAGAATTGATCGATCTCGAGAAGGGGGCACGCGGCTGGTCGACGGTGGAGGTGTTGGTGGTAGGTGTGCGCCGGAGATGAGAGAGAGATGAGAGTGAGAGAGGAGAGATTGAGATGAGAGAGAGAGTGTGAGAAGGGAGAGATATAAAACTTAAAGAATACGGGGAGACGTTGGCCTGAGTCAGTCGAATAGTTTTTATAAGCGATTTCCGATGGACTATCCGACGGACGAAAGTCCGTCGAAATTACAGTATCTTCGACGTACAGTCCCTCGGAAATAACCATAATTTCGTCGAATTTAAGTTTCGCGCTGGCGGGAAATTTGGCGCCATATGAGGTCTTATATTCCCGATGAAATTTCCTCGGAAATAAACTATTTTGGACGAAATTATTTTTGACATAATATTACGTCGAACTTATATTAATTTTGACTGAATGAAGTCCATCGAACTTAGCTCCGTTGGGATTAGTCGATTTCCTTGTAGTAACAGCCTCGTCGTTTGGTGGAGGAGGTGATTTCTTCCTATCCGGGTTGATGTACTGGATGTCGAGGATGAGGAGGATGATGTACCGGTTGCGGCTCCAGCTCTTGCAACTAATGCTCCCCATAGGGATCTTCCAGGCATTCAGGTGGCTATTCTAGATCTTCTGGGTGATTTGATTCGCCACCCCTTAGTTTACTTGCAGGCAAATGAGGTAAAAGCTGGGTTTAATCTTCCTTTTTCCTATTGACAAGGAGCAAGGATCATGATGTTGATCTGCATTTTATGTAGGTTCTCGGCTTCACACAGCCTCGAGGGAACTGGTTTAGCATACACTCCCTGTATCAGGCTCTACATCCAGATTACCGACGTATTGTGCATGATTGGGGTTTTGGGCCGTTCTTTTCCATTCTTCCCTGTCGTTGTCCCTGTAAAACCCCCAAATTCAGGTACTTGAAACCCGAACTCGGTGCTTCACGGTACCATTTCTATGAGCGAAATAATACTAATAATAATAACAATAATATAAAGATCAACTTAATTTACATATTTATCATAGTCTGAATCCCAAGTAAGTAACCTTTAAACATTCATTACAACCCATGATAGATAATATATATCATACTTGTCTTAATAAAGTTAACTATTACATAAAATAGTATTGCGTTCATTCAGCAACCTTTCCCTTTCCTTTGTTCTTAGCAGAGCTCTTTGGTTGTTCACACTTAGCTGAAAACATTTAAATTAGGCAAGAATGAGCATTTGAGTGCCCAGCAAGTAATAACAATTATATATATATAAGCTGAAAGAATTTGAATGTTTTCTTTATATTATCCTTCTACAACAAATCAATAGTTGTGAAGTAATCTGAACTGATAATAATAACATAACAACCGTCTTTCAAATTTTTGAAACTACGTAATGACTATAATTAGGGTTAAGGTGACATACTATGAACTTTGTTTTCAATTTTCAAAAAGGTTAAACAGAACTTCATCTGTAAACCGTTATAACTTACGGGCACGGGGGTGATCAGCCCGTTGTACCCTGTATTGATCAATACTACATGCAAGAACGATGTTATCGTTCACTCTGTCCACCTTGGGTGCATAAAAAGATTTCCCGTGTACGGGATGTTCATACTTGTCGGGATTTCAAATCAAAGGTTTTATCTTGTTCATCAATAATCTATAATTCAACATATATATACGGATAATTAACAAAGGTGTATCAACATGTGATTAAATACAATGATTATCTAAGTGGGGACACTTGTATAACCATTTATAGAAATTAACGAATAGAATATATATTTGAATTACCATATACTAACATGTTGATAATCAATGAGCGTATATAATATAGGGTTAATAATCTGTACAATAATAATATAATTTAGAAACATTCTTACTCAAGTCTATTGCATAAAGAAAATGTAAAGGTAAGATACTTGCCTGGTTTGCTGCTTATAATTTACAACTTAGTTCTATCTTTTGTATAATAACATATCACTAATAAGATCATTTTACTGATTAGAATAACATATTATAACACATAGCACTACTTATTGCAGTCAACACATTACCTAATCACATTGTCACATATGTTTAACAACTATTGAATCACAAATAAACACTTAATCAAATCAAATTATCTAAGTCCAGATCAATTTTTGAAACATGTCGGTGTACCGACGGCTTTATCATGTAATTATCGAGTCTAAGACTCTATTCTGTAACTCAATATCTTCAAGTATCAGTCATATTATTTTTCAATGACTTATAATAAATTTTAAAAATTAATTATAATTTAACATGAATTTTAAAACACCGGAATCATTATTAAATGATTTAAATATTAAACTATTAATGAAACTATTGCCAAAATATTAAAGTTATTTATAATAACTCAAAATATTTTTAAAGTATTAATATTACCCTTAAATGATTTTTAAAATATTTAAAATTATTTTTAAATAATTACCATTAATATTAAAGTATTAATGTATTATTTAACAAAATATTAAAAATCATTAATTTTAACTTAAAATATTTTTAATTCATTTATATCCTTTTTAAATAATTTTTAAATTAATAAAACTATTTATTTAATATAATTATTAAATAAATTTAATATCATTAATAATAAATTAATAATCATTACTATTAAATTATTAATAAAATTATCCTTTAAATATTAAAAGTTATATTTTATAACTTAAAATATCTTTAAACACTTTATTTCTATTTAAAATGATTATTATAATATTAAAATTATTTTTAAAATAATTTATTTAATATAATTATTAAATAACCTTAATATCATTAATAATAATTAATTAATAAATTTTACCTTTAAATATTAAAAGTTATATTTTATAACTTAAAATATTTTTAAAAACCTTATTATTATTTAAAATGATTTTTAATGTAATAAAATTATTTTTAATTTATTTATTTAATTCATTTAGTAAATAACTTAATTATCATTAATATTAATTTATTAATGAAATTTATCACAAAATATTAAAAGTCATTACAAATAACTTAAAATATTTTTTTATATCATAATATAATTTTAAATAATTTTTTAAGTATTAAAATCATTTTTAACTAATTTATTTAATATTATAATTAAATAAATTAAATACCGTTAATATTCTAAAAATATTAAATATTTATGAAATATATTCAAAATAAATAAAAACTAATTTTCGAATTTAAAATAAATTTTAATAATTTATTTGGTATTTTTAATAATTAAAAACTATTTTTATATTTATTTAATTAAAATAATTAATTTTCAGAAATTAAATTAATTAAAATACACTGTCTGTCGCTAAAAACCACCTATAGTGACAGAACTGTCGCTATAGGTGTTCTTCATGTTCTTAAAGCAAACCCAGAAAATCAAGTCAGATACTGAGTGACCTAGTTTGACCAGAAATCATTCTTCACACAAAGTGTTTCTGGACATGTTGATTAGATCATGTAGTACTCATACAAGACTACACGATTCAGCAATAAGAATGATCATAACATGCATCAAATGAAAGATCAGGAGGTCCAAAGTGGCTGTCAGGCCCTTCCTGGGTTTTCTAGGTTACCCAGAAACCCAGGCAGTGCTTGATTGCTACTTTGTGCCTTGGTTTAATCGATTTCTAGTTGATGTTATGGTGATTTAACGGTTCCAGCTTGTAGTACCAATGTAAATGAAGAGATTTAACACTTAAAACACATAAATCAACAACAAAATCTCTAGATATACACTGGTCAAATCTTGTCAGAACCCATGTTCATAGATTTTTTGGGTTTCCCAGAAAACTGTAAACATGAACTACTTAGATACTTTGACCGGTTACTACTTTCATCCTGTTTAATGTATAGGTGATATAAAGGCACAAATATGTAGTACATATACAAACCTACAACTTAGATACCACAACAACAACAAAACTCCCACAACCTGCCAGATCTAAGTGATTGAATATGTTGTCAGACGCTGTTCGTGGCTTTCAAGGCTGCCCAGAAAAGGCCCGGTCAATGTCGGTCAACGGAGTTTGACCGCTAATAACTACTAATCTACACATCCAATAACCCTGATTCCACTTGCATATTAAAGACCACATTACAAGCTACATATAACAACTTAAAAATAACAAAAATCGTAAACGACCAAAGATCTGTGGCCACTAACATTCGTTGTCGGACCACAATTTAATTTTTTTTTTAGATTTTGTAAATCTTCAAATCCGAGCCTCTAGATGTTATGGATTCAACATCTAGCAACCCAGATCATCATTAGACACTACTAACAACACATTTAACACAAAAAATCTAACATCTAACAACAAATTTATGGACAGAAATCATGGCTAGGGGTTATACATTCTTTGATCAATTGATGATTCAAGGCTACTGATTTGGTTAGGGGATTTCGTGGGGCTGATCTTGGGGACTGGAAAGCTTATAAATTTCGTGGGTTTTGGTTGAGAGAAAAGGTTTGAGTGTTTTGTTCAAAATATGCTAGCAAAATGATTTTCTCTCTCTTTCAATCTATATATAGAAGTGGTAGATACATGTATGGATGATCATAGTGGTTGATTGCTGCCATTTTTCATCACATGGGGTTGTTGGATTTGGTCACCAACTTTCCTAATTGTCAAAACCTATACTAGCTTCAATAATGCAACTAAGGGTAAAAAGGTCATTTGGCTTAAACTTTTAATGACAATATTGTAACTTGTCAAACCCTTAGGGTTTGACCTTTAGGGTTTAACCCTTAGGGTTTAACCCTAAGATTTAGCACAAAGCATTTGTAATACCTAGCAATTAGGGTTTGCACCAAATAAATAAAATAAAATCTTAGTTTCTAAAATTTGCAATTAGGGTTTTCTTAATTTGACGAAGATTCTAATTATACACAAACATTAGGGTATTAATTATTTAATAAGTATAGTTAACCTTGCTAATTTAGTAATTAGGGTTACAATTAGTAATTAGGTTTTAAAATTATTAATTAGGGTTACTAAATATAGAAATTAGGGTTTCTAGTTTAGTAATCAGAGTTTTCTTGATTAACAATTATAATTCTAATACTTGTAAATTAATCACCTTATCACAATTATAAACAATCTCGAACTCTAATTTGAGTTTCAAATTAGGGTTTCCAAAATTAGCAAGGGTTTTTCTAATTAACATAGAATCCTATATAACACAACATAAATCAAATAATACCGGTATTACACCGTCTTGAACGCGTATTAACTTTTTAACTAGGGTTTAACCAATTAATTATAGGGTTCTGAAAATATAAACCATAATTGACCAACCATCATCAATACATACATATAGTACATATTTATAGCACTGAAAAATTAAAATATAATATTATTATATTCTTATTCTCATTCCTTGATAAAAATTCAAAATTAAGGTTTGGATTCCATATCTGATATATTCTTCCATATTTAACCTTAATAATTAAGGTAAAATAATCAACTTAATAATCTGTACTAAAATTCATATAATAAAATAATTATTATAATTATTCTAAAAAAATCACTCTATATATTATTTAAATAATATATGGTTATATTTTCATGGAAAATAATTAATAAAAATATTTATGCTATAAAAGTAATTATTACAAGAATATAATTTATAATAATCAATTATTCTGAAATAAAATTATTTTTAATTATTCATGTAATAAATATATTTTTATTTATCACATAAATACATATACACAATATCGTGTACAAATCCTCATCCTTAAAATAGTAATAAAAAATTTATACGCAAAATTTCTGATTTAATTATATATAAAATATCGGGTTGTTACATTCACCCTCCCATAGATCTCGATTATAATTTGATCGAACTGATCTTTAACTATTCACATAAAGTTTGTCTTTCTGATTAAACAGAAATTTGATTTCTAAAAGAACTCAAATTCCTCCTTCAATTATTTTTTTTTATAAAATAAATTACTATACATAGGAAAATCATGTATAAGAAAATAAAAGTTATACGAATAATACCTGGAGTTCCATTGTCAACTGTCATCGCATCCTGGACAGTCATGTTGTAGACCCTTGCTATTGATTTTGTTGGCTTGCTCGATGACGTAGGTCCCGTGATTGCTAAAGTCCCGCTGCCAGTGCCAGTATTCACACTTCCTGCCTCCGTCCTCATCTTCGGACAATCTTTCACCTTGTACTCAGTCGTTCCGCACAGAAAACACTCACTATTCATCCTAGGATTGGGTCAGTTGGCAGAGATATGGCCCTCTTGCCCTCACTTTTAGGAAACAAATTTCCCCTTCAGACATTCCCCAGAGTGGTTCTTTCCATAAATCTTACACTGCACAGCTGGCTTCTTAACTCCTTCCTGCTTGATCTGAACATTCCCAAAATTATTCACCTTCCTCTTTCCATCTCCACTTATGCTCTCACTATTAATTCATACCTTCCTAGCTCCTTTGGTCTTACCCTTATTCTTCCTCTCCTTGTAGGCTCATGGCCTCACTCCCCTCCTCAGTAATAATAGCTTTCTCCATGAGTGCTGCAAATGTAGGAATCTGCAACACCGCTACCTTGTTATAGAGCCAGGGTTTTAATCCCAGCTCAAACCTTCTAGTTCCTAGCCTCCATATCAACTTGATGCGGAGCGAACCTAGCTAACTCATTAAATTTTGCGGCGTACTCCGCAATAGTCATATTCTCCTGCTTCAATTCTAAAAATTTTACCTCCATCCTAGCCTGCATACTAGATGAAAAATAGTTTTCAACAAATAGTGTTTTGAACATATCCTAAGTTATCACACCTTCTCCTGCCCTCGTCTGATTCGTTTCCCACCAAAAGTTTGTCTCCCCCTTCATCATATAGGTGACAAAAGCAGTCTTCTGCTCCTCAGCTACCCTAGTTATCACGAACGCTTCTCAATTTCTTTAACCCAAGTTTGGGCTTTAACAGAGTCAGTTGTACCTTTGAATTTTGGCGGTCCTACAGCCTTAAAATCTTTAAAGTTTGCTAAGCGATTGTCTGGCGGGTTCCCTGCGGCTAGTATTCCCTGTTGCATAGCCTGGGCTACCATGTTCGCGAAGTTCTGCATCGGGTCTGCTTGTTGTTGTCCCTCAGCATTATTGACAGATTCTTCTGCCCTTTGATTTCGAGTTCGGCGTCTTGGCGGCATTATCTGATTTGATAAAATCATAAATTTAACTTACATTCTAAACCTTATCACATAAGATGAGTATGTTAAACTTGTTTTATTGCTCAAACATAGATTCATATTCATTTAGCGCATATTTTACATAGCATAACATATACTTCTTTAAACATCAGCCATCCCTTTGTGACCACAAAAGTCAAAATTTACAAACTTGATCATTACGAAAGTTGAGAACATAAACTTACACAGACATACTTATCTTATATATTACATTAAACACACTTATACCACAGAACCTATACAACCTATTCGCTATGCCTTTTTCCTTGGACACCCTTTCGCCTGATGACCTTCTATCCCGCAGATAAAACATGCTCCTGGTTTATAGTCGGGTCAATACATAGTAGTATGTCCTTCATAACCGCAAAGATAACATATTCTTTTCCCTTTCTTCTTGTCGAATTTTTCTAAGTCCTAGTCTTCTATCTTTCTTTTTCCCTTCTTGTTTGGAGCTGCACACGATGTGTTGCTTGTGGCTCCCATCTGATCAATTTGGATTTTAAGCTTATCTTGTCCTTCAATTGTTTCTATTAACGCCTGTCGCAATTAACTATTTAGCAGTTTTCCTATTTCCCACAGTCTTTCCAGAGAAGAAACTTTGTTCCTCAGATTCTGCACCTCCTTTGATGCTTGATCAGCTTCAACTTTAGTGTCCGAATTACTATCTGTCAGTTCCACCATCTCCGAATCTGGTACTACGTTTTCTACGATAACCACCTCGTCCGAGTTATTTTCATTGTGAGCCTCCATTTTAGCTATTGGCTTCGATATCAGCTCGGGTGTATGGGTTTGATCCTTCTTCATGCTATATGCATATAACAAGCCTTTTCCATCAGACATCTACACACATATATTATCCTGATTAGCATATAGTTTATACACACAGCAAACAATAATTTTATATTAGTTATCTTTTATTTTGTTTGACGATGAATTTATTCAATTCATCTCTTTTTAAACTCTATATGAGTTATTTATATTTTCAACGTTTCCCTCTGTTCTAAGGTTATAGCCTAAGGTCTAGCCCACCTAAGGTTTTTAAGCCTAAGCACTGATACCAACCTGTAAAGCCCCCAAATCCAGGTACTTAAAATCCGAACTCGATGCTTCACGATACCATTTTTATGAGCGGAATAATACTAATAATAATAACAATAATATAAAGATCAACTTAATTTACATATTTATCAGAATCTGAATCCCAAGTATGTAACCTTTAAATATTCATTACAACCCATGATAGAGAATATATATCATACTTGTCTTAATAAAGTTAACTATTACATAAAATAGCATTACGTTCATTCAGCACCCTTTCCCTTTCCTTTGTTCTTAGCAGAGCTCTCTGGTTGTTCACACTTAGCTGAAAACATTTAAATTAAGCAAGGATGAGCATTTGAGTGCCCAGCAAGTAATAGCAATTATATTTATAAGCTGAAAGAATTTAAATATTTTCTTTATACTATCCTTCTACAATAAATCAATAGTTGTGAAGTAATCTGAACCGATAATAATAACATAACAACCCTCTTTCAAATTTTGAAACTATGTAATGACTATAATTAGGATTAAAGTGACATACCATGAACATTATTTTTAATTTTCAAAAAGGTTAAACAGAACTTCATCTGTAAACCGTCATAACTTACGGGCACGGGGGTGATCAGCCCGTTGTACCCTGTATTGATCAATACTACATGCAAGAACGATGTTATCGTTCACTCTGTCCATCTTGGGTGCATAAAAAGTTTTCCCATGTACGGGATGTTCATACTTGTCGGGGTTCCAAATCAAAGGTTTTATCTTGTTCATCAATAATCTATAATTCAACATATATATATATATATATATATATATATATATATATATATATATATATATATATATATTAATTAACAAAAGTGTATCAACATGTGATTACATACAATGATTATCCAAGTGGGGACACTTGTACAACCATTTATAGAAATTAACGAATAGAATATATATCTGAATTACCATATACTAAAATGTTGATAATCAATGAGCGTATATATTATAGGGTTAATAATCTGTACAATAATAATATAATTTAGAAACATTCTTACTCATGTCCATTGCATAAAGAAAATACAAAGGTAAGATACTTGTCTAGTCTGTTACTTACAATTTGCAACTTAGTTCTATCTTTTGTATAATAACCTATCAGTAATAAGATCATTTTACTGATTAGAATAACATATTATAACACATAGCACTGCTTATTGTAGTCAGCACATTACCTAATCGCATTGTCACATATGTTTAACAACCATTGAATCACAAATAAACACTTATCAAATCAAATTATCTAAGTCCAAATCAATTTCTGAAACATGTCGGTGTACCGACGGCTTTATCGGGTAATTATCGAGTCTAAGACTCTATTCTGTAACTCAATATCTTCAAGTATTAGTCATATTATTTTTAATGACTTATAATAATATTTAAACATTTATTATAATTTATCATGAATTTTCAAACACCGAAATCATTATTAAATGATTTAAATATTAAACTATTGATGAAATCATTGCCAAAATATTAAAGTTATTTATAATAACTCAAAATATTTTTAAAGTATTAATATTACCCTTAAATGATTTTTAAAACATTTAAAATTATTTTTAAATAATTACCATTAATATTAAAGTATTAATGTATTATTTAACAAAATATTAAAAGTCATTTGTTATAACTTAAAATATTTTTAATTCATTTATATCCTTTTTAAATGATTTTTAAAATAATAAAATCATTTTTAAAACTATTTATTTAATATAATTATTAAATAAATTTAATATCATTAATAATAAATTACTAATCATTACTATTAAATTATTAATGAAATTATCCTTTAAATATTAAAAGTTATATTTTATAACTTAAAATATTTTTAAACACTTTATTTTCATTTAAAATGATTATTATATTATTAAAATTATTATTAAACTAATTTATTCAATATAATTATTAAATAACCTTAATATCATTAATAATAATTAATTAATGAATTTTACCTTTAAATATTAAAAGTTATATTTTATAACTTAAAATATTTTTAAATACCTTATTATTATTTAAAATGATTTTTAATGTAATAAAATCATTTTTAATTAATTTATTTAATTCATTTAGTAAATAACTTAATTATCATTAATATTAATTTATTAATAAAATTTATCACAAAATATTAAAAGTCATTAAAAATAACTTAAAATATTTTATTATATCATAATATAATTTTAAATGATTTTTCAAGTATTAAAATCATTTTTACCTAATTTATTTAATATTATAATTAAATAAATTAAATACCTTTAAGATTCCAAAAATATTAAATAGTTATGAAATATATTCAAAATAAATGAAACCTAATTTTCAAAATTTAAAATAATTTTTAATAATTTATTTGGTATTTTTAATAATTAAAAACTATTTTTTTATTTATTTAATTAAAATAATTAATTTTTAGAAATTAAATTAATTAAAATACAATGTATGTCGCTAAAGACCACCTATAGTGACAGAACTGTCGCTATAGGTGTTCTTCATGTTCTTCATGCAAACCCAAAAAATCAAGTCAGATACTGAGTGACCCAGTTTGACCAGAAATCATTCTTCACACAAAGTGTTTCTGGACATGCTATTGATTAGATCATGTAGTACTCATACAAGACTACACGATTCAGCAACAAGAATGATCATAACATGCATCAAATGAAAGATCAGGAGGCCCAAAGTGGCTGTCAGGCCCTTCCTGGGTTTTCTAGGTTACCCAGAACCCAGGCAGTGCTTGATAGCTACTTTGTGCCTTGGTTTAATCGATTTCTAGTTGATGTTATGGTGATTTAACGGCTCCAGCTTGTAGTACCAATGTAAATGAAGAGATCTAACACTTAAAACACATAAAACAACAACAAAATCTCTAGATATACACTGGTCAAATCTTGTCAGAACCCGTGTTCATAGATTTTCTGGGTTTCCCAGAAAACCGTAAACATGAACTACTTAGCTACTTTGACAGGTTACTACTTTCATCATGTTTGATGTATAGGTGATATAAAGGCATAAATATGTAGTACATATACAAACCTATAACTTAGATACCACTACAACAACAAAACTCCCACAACCTGCCAGATCTAAGCGATTGAATATGTTATCAGACGCTGTTCGTGACTTTCTAGGCTACCCAGAAAAGGCTCGATCAATGCCGGTCAACGTAGTTTGACCGCTAATAACTACTAATCTACACATCCAATGACCCTGATTCCACTTGCAGATTAATGACCACATTACAAGCTACATATAACAACTTAAAAACAACAAAAATAGTAAACGACCAAAGATCTGTGGCCACTAACATTCGTTGTCAGACCACAGTTTAATTTTTTTCCAGATTTTACAAATCTTCAAATTCAAGCTTCTAGATGTTATGGATTCAACATCTAGCAACCCAGATCATCATTAGATACTACTAACAACACATTTAACACAAAAAATCTAACATCTAACAACAGATTTATGGACAGATATCATGGCAAGGGGTTATACCTTCTTTGATCAATTGATGATTCAAGGCTACTGATTTGGTTAGGGGATTTTGTGGGGCTGATCTTGGGGACTGGAAAGCTTATAAATTTCATGGGTTTGGGTTGAGAGAAAAGGTTTGAGTGTTTTGTTCAAAATATGCTAGAAAAATGATTTTCTCTCTCTTTCAATCTATATATAGAAGTGGTAGATACATGTATGGCTAATCATAGTGGTTGATTGCTGCCATTTTTCATCACACGGGGTTGTTGGATTTGGTCACCAACTTCCCATATTGTCAAAACCTATACTAGCTTCAATAATGCAACTAAGAGTAAAAAGGTGTCATTTGGCTTAAACTTTTAATGGCAATATTGTTACTTGTCAAACCCTTAGGGTTTGACCCTTAGGGTTTAACCCTAAGGTTTAGCACAAAGTATTTGTAATACCTAGCAATTGGGGTTTGCATCAAATAAAAAAATAAAATCTTAGTTTCTAAAATTTGCAATTAGGGTTTTCTTAATTTGATGATGATTCTAATTATACACGAACATTAGGGTATTAATTATTTAATAATTATAGTTAACCTTGCTAATTTAGCAATTAGGGTTACAATTAGTATTTAGGTTTTAAAATTACTAATTAGGGTTACTAAATATAGAAATTAGGGTTTCTAGTTTAGTAATCAGGGTTTTCTTGATTAACAATTATAATTCTAATACTTGTAAATTAATCACCTTATCACAATTATAAACAATCTCGAACTCTAATTTGAGTTTCAAATTAGGGTTTCCAAAATTAATAAGGGTTTTCCTAATTAACATAGAATCCTATATAACACAACATAAATCAAATAATACTGGTACTACACTGTCTTAAACGCGTATTAACTTTTGAACTTGGGTTTAACCAATTAATAATAGGGTTCTGAAAATATAAACCATTATTGACCAACCATCATCAATACATACATACAGTACATATTTATAGCACTGAAAATTCAAAATATAAAATTATTATATTCTTATTCTCATTCCTTGATAAAAATCCAAAATTAGGGTTTGGATTCCATATCTGATATATTCTTCCATATTTAACCTTAATAATTAAGGTAAAATAATCAGCTTAATAATCTGTACTAAAATTCATATAATAAAATAATTATTCTAATTATTCTAAAAAAATCACTCCATGTATTTTTTAAATAATATATGATTATATTTTCATGAAAAATAATTAATAAAAATATTTCTGCTATAAAAGTAATTATTATAAGAATATAATTTATAATAATCAATTATTCTGAAATAAAATTATTTTTAATTATTCATGCAATAAATATATTTTTATTTATCACATAAATACATATACACAATATCTTGTACAAATCTTCATCCTTAATATAAAAAAAAATTTATACGCAAAATTTCTGATTTAATTACATAGAAAATATCGGGTTGTTATAGTCCCTGGGGTTACCTCATGGCATTGTCTGAGCGCTAGTTTCACTAGACTCAGACTCTCTATTTATTTGATTATGAGGTGATGATGACGCCGATGGATTGGCGGTTTATCACTGGTATGGAGTTTGGAAGGGCGCCAGTGCCATGTACGGCGAACATTACCCCGACTGCCATCAGATCCTTGTTAGGAGTTTCGGCTGAGGCGCTCAAAGGCATGACTTTTCGTACAGGTCCTTTGAGTGTAGATGCTATAAATGGGCTGTTGAGTTAGCCCATACCCGCTGATATGAGAGTCAGGGATCGCATTCTTCGGCGATTGTTCTTGATGATTATCAGGGGTTATTTCATAGCAGACAACTCTTCCACGGTGTCATTCGCTTTGATTAGCGCCACTGGACCATATTGGAGAGTATGATTGGGGCTCCTATACCTTTGTCTATTTCCTCATGGGAATGCGTATGCGTTCGTAGGGCTTGACAGAGGCTTGGCAAGGTTTTTACCAATTTTTGCTGGTGAGTATTCTCTTTTGATTTCCCATGTACAGATTAAGAGTGTTCACTGACAGCAGATGTTTGCCTTTGTGTTTGTAGTTTTGGGCCTATGAGAGGCTCCCATGTTTGCGTCCTATGAGTGTATTAGGTTTAGAGACCTATCCACGAGGACGGCGATGGCATCACTCCATATTGGCGGAGGTTCCTGTAGCTGAGGGTTTCACCCATTATCGCTTACAGTTGGAGTTGTTGATAGCTGATGTCATCACTTGGGTTCCCTACTTTGGGGAACACTTGACCATTAAATTTGAGGAAAGATTCCCGACTGGTGTCGAGTATGTGATATCCACCCATAGGATTCCTCTCTTCACAGATGGAGGATGTGAGCTCTATTTAGGAGAGCGTGCCATTTGGAGCACCAAAAGAGAGATTCGTTTACCAATCTTGCCTCCTACTAGGCGTTATTGACCTGTGTTGCAGTCGCCCGTCAGTGATATCTCGTTGTTGGGCATTGACGACTACACTCTGTCAGAGGGTTCATATACCCAGGAGGCATTATACCGTTGGTGGTCCCCTTGTACCATCGAAGCCCAGACCCGCGCCACTCAGTTCATGGGGGATATGGTTCCTAGATCCGTGATGATGATAGATTGGATGGCCTATGTCCGAGATCCGACTCATGTGACACAGATTGACAGTTTGACCCGATAGTTGGACCGAGCACATTTTTTCATCTGACACTTGGGCAGAGATCCTTCAGAGGTAGATAATTTTGATCCTTCCAGCTCAGGTGCTAGCCCCTCAGGTGACCCATATGGCTTTGCCAATGTACATCCTCCATTGTATAGGCCTTACATTCTCGTTGATAGAGATCTAGTGACTTAGGAGGAGTTACATCAGGTGGACAGGATTGATGATGTAGATATTGACACCATTGTCTTCTTATAATGTGTATTCTCATTATATTTTTTGTTAGGCCTCTGTTAGTTACTGGGTGGCTATGCCCCATTCTCGTTATCTCTTTTGATAGGCCTCTGTTAGTAGTAGGGCGGCTGTGCCCCGTTTCCCTGTATTTTTCAGTTGTATAGAGTGATGTATTTAGATGATGATGTACTTAGGAATGTATGTACTATTTTTCCATTCCCTACAACATATTTCCATCTATTGTTTGCCATGTATGAATTATGTCATGCATATGTATGTCTAGAGATATTCAGCATTGACCCCTGGATGGTCTTATGTTACGGCCCACACAGATGTCTTCTTCGACAGTCAGCCGTATTGATCACACCCCACCAGTATTGGTGGCCTCCCATCTGAGATCATGGTATGATAGTATGTCACCTCTAGATATGGTGACTATAGATCAGCTATTACAGCATTCCATGACCCTCCTAATGTTTCAGGTTCCATTAGGCTTCGTAGATGGCATGCTAGAGCATTGGGTACCATAGAGGCAGGTTTTCCTGTTTGGGACCCATGAGTTGACTCCTACTTTGAAGGAGTATAAGTGATTAACGGCTTTGCCCTTAGACAGGCCTTGCGCTCGAATGGCTATCGGAGATATGCGCCGACAGTTCATGACCCTCACTGGGTTGCGGCACAGAGTAGTACATGATGAGATTACATCTGGTGATGTAGTGTCCCAGCATTTTTTGATAGACAGATTTGGTTCAATGGACAGCTATTCTCGGCACTCCGGGGATTTCACCACGCCAGAGGATCAGTGGAATGTGACCAGAGTAGATGTACTTGTGATGTGTGTAGTGGTATACGTATACATGCCACGATATATGGTTGAGCGGGACATCAGTGTTATCGTGGAAGTGAGAGCTTCATACCATTGTTTCGATGATTGTGGAGGAGACGTTGAGATCAGCCACGTATTGCCACACCTATCATGCAGGTGTATTTATAGGTAGCTCGATCATGTTGTATGTGTGGTTTATGTCACACTTGAGATCGATTGGCACGTTTCGATGATATGGGTATTATTTTTTCCCATGAGATAGCCATGTCTTACTCCTTTCAGTCAACGGAGTGTGTAGACGCTGCATCCTGGTCGGTGTTCTTGGTAGGGATTGGAGATCCAGTTGGCATTCTATAATATACAGGGCTCAATTCACCCTACAACTTTATTACTCATGCCCTTGGCATGGATTATCTCTCTCTGGCTGGTTTGAGGGGTATGACTACCTACTATCCATTGGCTGTTATGTCAGAGTTTGACCTGTTTTAGGACTTCCATCCTTTTGAGGAGGAATTAGGTCAGCATGTGGCTTCTCGCCATTTATCAACAGAGGACAGATCTCGAATGTATGCCAGTTTGGATCAAGGTGATAGAGCATATTTTTCTGTTAGCCATTCGGGCTGTTCGTTAGAGTATTCTGCGTGGATGGGGACAGAGACTTCATCGTCTACGGTAGTATCCACATTGTCAGGGATTGAGTATGTCAGTGAGGAGCCCATAGAGGCTATTAATTTCCCCACCGAGGAGGAGGAGTTGTTTACTGGTTCGACAACAGCTTTTGTTGACTCCTTCAGTACTTCTATCGTTGTGACTCCCCCTTTAGAGTATCTAGTGCAGAGTTTGTATTTGATGACCTTCGAGAGAGATCAGGCTAGGGAATTGATGTTGACAGCTCTTGATGGGAGAGATACCGCTCTATTAGAGAGAGACGATGCCTTAGCTCGTATAGATACCGCTATTATTGAACGAGATAAAGCCAAATCAGCTAGAGATGCAGTGATAGTTAAGCGGGATAGCGCTATATTTTCCCGGGATGTAGCCGTTACAGACAGTACCACATTGAGGTCCCTTATTGCTGGCATCATTGCAGAGATGAGTACATATATTGATGAGCGTAGTGTCACCATGCAGATGGTTGTATATCTGTTAGCTCACGTAGAGACCCTTGTACAGGAGATCATAGCGCTACCTCCTTCTTCTGAGAAGGATGACATGATAGACTTAATAGCTCACATATACACTGACTTGTAGATAGGCTTGTAATTTCCTGCACAGACTAGCTTAGCCATTTTTTCATGTATAGTTCATATTGTATATATCAAACATCATTTTATATGACATGGAAATATATTTTGATTCACTTCCCTTTAGTTATGCATTGCTACTTGCTTGATATTTGCCTGTTTCTTCAGGGCTTGTGATCTCGATGTATTCTGAACTCCTCCTTGATGGATGGACATTGAGGTGTCTTAGGATCTTTCAGAATGGATCATTGATATGTGTGTATTCCCTACCATCTTTGGTATCTTAGGACTGGTTTCTATATATAGATGTGGAGAAGAGTGTGATTTTCCTCTCTGAGGTTGACCGCACCACAGATGGTCGCCAGTACTCCTTTGTATGGGGGAGCCTAGTTAGTTCCATCTCTTATGGATTGGTGATTCTCTTTAAGGATTCAACCGCAGCTTAGATGGTCGTCGATTCTCTCGTTTACGTGTGGAAGTCGGGTAGTTTCATCCCTTTGGTCTGAAGCCGATGAAATGTGGTGGATTGAATGATGATCCCAGTACCATTAACAAGTGTCTATCTTTTGGTAGGGGTGAGACCGTACCATGAATGGCTGCCTACATACTCATATTGAAGAGGAGATCAGGTCTGCGTAGTTCAAACCTGGTGTAGAGGTTCAATGTTGTATATGGCAAATGGGTGTAGAGATGTTTTTGTTTTTGTTTAATGAGAAGGGTGTAAAAATATTTTTTGTTGTTTTTATTTTATTGCGACCGAAACATATAAAATGGCTGCCTACATACTCCCATGTATCAAAGAGATCAGGTCGGCGTAGTTCGCCCCATGTGCAGGGCGATTTGCAGCCAATGAAAAGTTTGATCCCATGTTCAGGACAAACTGCGGGGGGTAAAGTTTGATCCCACGTACAGGACAAACTGCAGGTGTGAAAAGTTTTAATCCCTAATGGTACAAAATTGCGGGTGTGAAAAGTTTTGAAGGAAAAGTTGTGTGAAGGATCTACTGATCCGGAACCAGGCTGCTGGTTAGAAAAGTGTGTTTGTCCTTGATGGGGCAAATGAGTGTGAAGAAAGGTTGTATGTAGTGAAGGTTTAGAAAACCTGAAAAGACTAGAGATCTGGTGATCCAAAACCAGGATGTTTGCTTGATGGTAACCTCAGACATAATACTGTTTCACGGTGTCCGAGTTGATGAGCTGTGGAAATTCATCGTCGTCTATTTCCTACAATTGGAGGGCACCCCCTGTCAATACATCCTTGACCACAAACGGGCCTTCCCAGTTTGGGGAAAATTTTCTCTTAGACTGATCTTGGTTGTAAATGATCTTCTTCAAAACCAAGTCATATTGTTTGAACTACCGTAGCTGGACTTTTCTATTGTAGGATTTGGCGATCCTTTGTTGGTATAACTGACCATGGAAAATAGAATCACTTCGCCTTTCGTCTATTAGAGACAATTGGTGATACCTGTCTTGCAACCATTGGTCTTCATCCAGCTGAGCGTCTATCAATACTTTGAGGGATTCTATTTCCACTACTATGGGGAGTACTGCTTCCATCCCATAGGTTAATGAGTAGGGGGTTGCCCCAGTAGAAGTGCGAATTGATGTTTTATAGGCTAACAGAGTCAGAGGCAATAAGTCAGGCCATCCTTTGTGATTGGCGAACATCTTTTGCATGATCTTTTTGATCTTTTTGTTAGCCGCTTCAACAACACCATTCATCTTTGGACGGTAGATGATGGAATTGAGATGTTTGATGTAGAATTTACTACATAACTCCTCCATCATTTTGTTGTTGAGGTTCTTAGCATTGTCTAATACAATTACCTCTGGTTGTCCATATCGACAAATGACATTATTTCTGATGAAAGTAATGATAATTTCTTTCGTAACCCTGGGAAAGGAGGATGCTTCTACCCACTTGGTGAAGTAGTCGATCATGGTGAAGATAAATCGATGCCCATTACTGGCTTTGGGCTCGATGGGCCCGATAACGTCTATTCCCCACATTAAGAAGTGTAACGCCCCTAAATTTAGGTACTTGAAACCCAAACTCAGTACTTTACGATACCATTTTTATGAGCGGAATAATACTAATAATAATAACAATAATATAAATATCAAACTTAATTTACATACATCAGAGTCTAATCCCAAGTACGCAACCTTTACTATAATACATTACATGATAGATAATAAATATCATTGTCTTAATACTATCTAACTATTACAAAAGATAACATAAGATTATTCTGATTGCTTTCTTTTTCTTTTGTTCTCGCCTGAACATTCCGGTTGATCATGCTTAGCTGAAAATATTTAAATTTAAAGTAAGAATGAGCACTTAATTGCCCAGCAAGTAATAGCAACAATAAATATAAGCTGAAAGAATTAAATGTTTTCTTTGAATAACACTTCTACAACGAATCAACAGTTGTGAAGTAAGCTAAACCAATAATAACAACATATCAAATCTATCTTAAATTTTTGAAACTACGTACTGACTATAAATGGAGAGTATTCGACAGACTATGAACATTGTTTTTAATTTTCGCTAAGGTTTAGCAGAACTTCATCCGCAAACCGTCATAACTTACGGGTACGAGGATGATCATCCCAATGCGCCCTGTATTGATCAATACTACATGCAAGAAAGATATTATCGTTCACTCTATCCACCTTAGGTGCACAAAAGTTTTCCTATTTCGGGATGTTCATACTTAGTCGGGAATCTGAACCAAAATAATATGGTTGGATACAATAAAGTTCTATCTTGCTCAACAATATTTTTAAGTTTATGTCTAGCCAAATCAAATAGCTTAGGCGGCTTTTAAGTCAACGTATACATACTCGAAATCAATAAGTATGTATCAACATGTGATTAAATACAATGATTATCCAAGTGGGGACACTTGTCTAACCCTATATAGGAATTAACGAACATAATAAATATCTGAATTATACAATAATACAATGATCGGATAATGTAAGAACTTTTATGAATACAAAGATTGAATACGTAATCAATAACAATAGAGTTAATAATCTGGCACAATAATATAATTCTGAAACTTTCTTACTCATGTCCATCCCATAAAGGAAATGCAAAGTTAGGAGACTTGCACAATTTAAAGGATAATTCAGATACTTGCCTGAGCTGCTGCTTATAATAACACAACTTAGTTTTATCTTTTATATCGAGACATATCATTAATAAGATCATTTTATCGATTAGAAATACATATCATAACATATAGTATTGCTAATTGCAGTAAGCACATAACCTAATCACATTGTCACATATGTTTAAAAGTCATTACATCACAAACAAACACTTATCGAGTCCAATTATATTAGTTTAGATCAATTTCTAAAATATTTCGGTGTACAGACGACTTTATCGGGTATTTATCGAGTCTATAACTCTATCCTGTAGTTCAATAACTGAAAATATCAGTCATTATATTTTTAATTGACTTATACTAATTTTTTAAAATAATTATTATAATTTATCATGATTTTTCAAACACCGGTATCATTATTAAATGATTTAAATATTAAATAATTCAATTATCATTAAAATTTAATTAATATAAAACTATTAATGAAACCATTGCTAAAATATTAAAGTTATTTATAATAACTCAAAATATTTTTAAAGTGTTAATATTACCCTTAAATGATTTTTAAAATATTTAAAATTATTTTTAAATAATTACAATTAATATTAGAATATTAATCTATTGTTTATTAAAATATTAAAATTCATTTATTATAACTTAAATTTTTTTTAATTCAATTATTCCCTTTTTAAATGATTTTTAAATTAATAAAACCATTTTTAAACTATTTATTTAATATAATTATTAAATAAAACTAATATCATTAATATTAAATTATTAATAAAATTTACCTTTAAATATCAAAAGTTATATTTTATAACTTAAAATATTTTTAAACTATTTATTTTCATTTAAAATGATTTTTATAATATTAAAATCTTTTTAATTAATTTATTTAATATAATTACTAATTAAATCTAATATCATTAATATTAAATAATTAATTAATTTTTTTACAAAATATTCAAGGTTACATTTTATAACTCAAAAATATTTTCTAACACTTTATCCCCATTAAAAATAATTTTTTATAATATAAAAATCATTTTTCACTAATTTATTTAATATACAATTAAATAAATTAAATACCATTAATACCTAAATAATTATAATTATTAATGAAAAATATCTCAAATTATCAAAAGTTATTTTTTTATAATTTAAAATAATTTTTAAAACCATTTTTATAATTTTTAGAATTTATTTTCTATTTTTATTCATTTTCTGGAAATTAGGAAAATAAAATTATTAAAAATTATAGCTATAGCCTATAGCGACACTAAGCGTCGCTGTTGGTGTTTTTAGGGCTTAAGAACACTAACAAGCAGTTAGCAAGAGGTCTCGTTTGACCACCTTTAATTTTCTGATCATGCTTGTTCTGGACAATCTAAGACTTCAATATTGTAGTATACATGTAGTACTATAATTACCATTTATCACCTTGGTCACACAACAACTCAGATGCAAGATCTGAGCCTTAGAAATCATTGTCAGACGTTGCCTGGGTTTTCTAGGTAACCTAGAAACTTGTCAGGTTCATAGTGCTACTTTGACGCTCGATCTAATCTAGGTTCTAGTCAATGTTATAGTGGTCTAATGATTCAAGTTTGTAGTCCACATGTCAAGGTACAATTATCAATCATCAGGTCAGTCAAACATCATCGAAATAACTAGCTAGCAGCTGGTCAAACGTTGTCAGAAATAACATTCATACGGTTTCTGGGTTTTTTTCCCAGAAACGAGTGGCCTAGTTTGACCGTAAATAACTTTCAATCTGTTTGTTATTTAAGTGATTTAGGAGCATTAATATGTAGTACACATACAAGAGTATAGTCTTAATACAATAACACAATGAAAATATCAAACACATGCAAGATCTGGGATCATGAACAACTTGTCAGACGCTGAAAACCAATTATGGGTTACCCAGAATTTGAAAGTCAATGCCTAGAGACCTATTTTGACTATCCACTACTTACAGTATATTGATTGTTTGAGTGATTTAAAGGCATGGATCTGGAGTATGACTAACAGGCTACAACTTACTTACAAAAACAGAATTACAACAACAACACACTGACAGATACGAGGTCAACCTTGTCAGACACGATCTGGGTAAATCAGGGTTACTCAAAAATGCTCGGTCAATGCCGGTCAACCCACTTTGACTATGAATAACTTTTAATCTACAACAGATATGGACCTAATTCAAGTTCCATATTAAAGATTTCATAACAGACTACAAGTACAAACTTTCAAAACACAAAAATCATCAAAGATTACAGAGATATAAGACCTAACATTCGTTGTCAGACTTCATTTTTAACTTTTTTCCAGATTTTGTAAAATGCTAGATCTGAGCCTATAGATGTTATGGATCTAACATCTATCAACCCAGATCATCATTATACACTACTAACAACATATTTTAACACTTAATCACAATATTTAACATATCATCAAAAGTCAGATTTTCGGTTTAGGGTTTATACCTTTATGAACAAATCTTTGATTCTAAGCTTCTGATTTGTTAAGTGTGATCGTGGGGCTTGATTTATGACTGATCTAGCAAGGCAATTTCGTGGGTTTGAGCTTGAGAGAGTTTGGCTAAGTGTAAGTGAACAAATGGGGGAAAATAATGCACTTTCTCTCTTTTCATCTTATATAAAACTTGTATACAATGAATGTGGCTGGTGGATTAGCTGAATAGTATAGCTTATAGGCACATGTCTATGCTTAGGGTGGCTTTGTCAAGATTTGATAAGATTTTGTTATCAATAATTCACCAAATGGGACAAAATGGGTATAATGGTAATTTTGCAAACAATTCAAATGGCATTCTTGTAAACTTGGAAAACCCTTAGGGTTTAACCCTAGGGTTTTTCCAAAATTGGATTTCTTAGATCTCATTTAGGGTTTACAATACAATAAAATAAAATATTAGTTTCCTAAAAATGAAATTTAGAATTTACTAATTATAATTAGTTTTCTAATTACATTAGTTGAACAATTAGGGTTTAAGATCCCACAATTAGCATTAAGGCTTACCATTAGTAATTAAGGTTTCATTCTAGCAAATTAGGTTTACTAATTTAGAAATTAGGGTTTTTAACAATTAGGAATATCAAATATTAATTAGGGTTTTCTCTAATTAACATTAAATCTAATATTACACAACATAAATTATAGGGTTAAGTTCAGATGACCACCTGGCGTTTAAGTGATTTCCCACTTAACCACCTGTAGTCAGTAAAGCTACATTTAAACTCCCGACTTTTTGAGTTAAAGTGAAAAAATACTTTCTGTCTTAACTCCGTTACTTGATTTGCCTAAAGACTTAATTACCCTTCATGTTTATAGGTAAGGGAGCAAAGAAATCAAAGCTTTGCTATGCTCTGTTTTAATCTCAACCAAAAAAAAAAAATCCAATACAGAATCTGCTATGCAGTAATACGATCAAGATCTGCTCTGCTTTAATCTCAACCAAAAAAAAATCCCTCAATTAAACATTTAAGAATATTAAAAATAAAAACAAAATGAACCCGATTTTCCTATCTCTGAAAACAGTTTCATGGCTTCCCAATCAAATGAACTCTACATGTACCCAGAAATCATAAGAACTTAAGAAGCATACACAGATGCACAAATACATCAGTAATATACACAGATCCAAATTTTGAAATGTAACAAACTAGAGTAAAGAGATACACAATAGTGAATAAAATAGTGAATAAATCTCACTATAGTCACTCTATTGGGTTTCTGCTTTGAGATACAAAATGTAATAAGAAGTATATACCAGACAAAGTGAAACCTAGATTTGAACTTAACAATACTACACAGTTTTGAACTCATAATTGAGTTTCAAAATTGGGTTTAACAAATTAATATTAGGATTTTGACATTATACACCATAATTGACCAACTATTATCAATACACATATACAATATATATTTATAACACTGATAAATAATATTATATTTAATATAACATTATTATTCTCATTCATAGCTCAAAATCCAAAATTAGGGTTTGGATTCCATATTTGATTTATCTTTTATATATAGCATTATTAATTAAGTAAAAAATAATTAACTTAATAATCTGAACTAAAATTCATGTACTACAATAATAATTATAATAATTCAAATAATCATTTCATATATTATTTAAATAATATAAAAATCATATTTTCATAGAAAATAAATAATAAAGACATGTCTACAAAAAAATTAATTATTATAAGAATATACTTTATAATGATAAAAAATTCTAAAATAAAATTATTTAAATTATTCATGTAATAAATAAATTTTATTTATCACATATATACATACACATTACTTGGCACATATTCCCATATTTAAAATAAAAAAATAAAAAAAAATTTAATATGCAAAATTTCTTATTTATTTATATAAAAAATATCGGGTTATTACATTCACCCTCCCTTATAAAGATTCTGTCCCCGGAATTACCACTTTAAAACTCATACATACAAGGGTACATAGCCTACGCAGTCATTTCGAACAGTCCTTCACCTTATGCTCCGTTGATCCACACGTGAAACACCCCTTGTTCATCCTTGGATTGGGGCAGTTAGGAGAGATATGTCCCTCCTACCCACACTTGTAACATACAAACTTACCCTTAAGGCACTCTCCCAAGTGATCCTTTCCAAAATTCCCACACTGCGTAACTTGTTTCTTTCCACCTCCTAGCCTACTTTTAGTATTCCCGAAATTATTTCCTTTTCTTTTTCCAGTCCTACTACCACTATTTCCTTCTCCGACTCTAGCTTGATTTGCTTCCCACCAAAAATTCGCCTCTCCTTTTATCGTATAGGTGACAAAAGCTGTCTTTTACCCCTCATCTACCCTAGCAATTATGAATGCATTTTCTATCTCGTTAATCCATGTCTGGGCTTCTATAGGGTCAGCTGATCCCTGAACTCTGGTGGTCCTTGTAACGCCTGAGAAAAATTGGATTTTTAGGAGAATTAAAAGTTTATTTAATTATGAAGATTAAATGAATTTAATTGATTATTTAAGGGAGTAAGCAATTTGAAGGTCGTTCTATGACCTAATCATGTCGGAACGTTGTAGTATTTTGGCTACGAGATAGAATTAAAGTGTTTGAATTTCTAAGATGAAAATAAAAGCTTTCTGAGAAATTTTTTAAAAAACACTATTCACGCATTTCTGCTTGGGAATTATTTTTAAATTTCCAAGAAATACGTAACGATAGAATATCAAGGTGAGATGGAATATCCATTAATATCTCAGTTATGAAAAATGCAGTTTTTCACCTGCGGACTTAAAATCAAACGTTTAGGAAAAGTGACTTTCGAGAAGGAATTTAAACGCACTTAATTAATTAAAGCGATGATCGTATAATGCGTAGGTATTGTACGGGGTAATGAATATGAGTATGATACGAGGTATTATACGAGTATGTATGAAGGATGATATGTCGTATTTATTGAATAAGTATATGAGTTAGAATACAATAATAATATGTATATAATACGTCCTAAAGCTTTAAGCCATTTGTGAATGGAATTGTGGATTATGTGGGATGTACAAGTCCAATATGAATTAATAAATAAGCCCAGTGGAATCTAAGGTGCAAGCCCAAGTATTTCTAATGTGAAGCCCAAAGTAAATTAATGTAAGCCCAAATGATTAAGCTAAGTTAATTAAGCTAAAAATCAAAGTAAGAACCAAGGGGTTATGGGTTGGTTTAAACGCATGGGGCAAACAATGAATGATCCAAAGTAGGGAGCAAGTAACTTAATGGCTAAGTTATATAATTAGCAAGTTTACTTAGTAGTTAAGTAAATGTGGTTCCCAAGTATTGGATAAGCATTGTGATGGCCAAGCAAAAAGTGTGGAGGCCAAGTTTACTTAGGGACAAAGTAATGAATAGTAAGGAGGTGGATTAAGGAGGTGGGAGTTGCTTAATGACCATTATGTCCTCACTTAGGATTTCCTAAAAATAGCAAGCTTGCATTTCATGTGTTGGTCGTTTTTTTCATCCAACACCTTATACATTATAAGTTGAGAGCTTATTTACTTGAGAGAAAAAGCTAGAAAAGCTAGAAGTTAGCCTTTGTTGATTCAAAAAAGCAAGAAGGAGATTAAGGTTTAGCAAGTGATCATCAAAGGGTAAGTAATCTTGAACCATGTTTCTCTTCTCTTACATTGTTAAAGAAGTGGGTAGTGGTAGGATTTGTATGCTAAGAAATGAAGAGAATGAATAATCAATGGACTTAAGCCGTAATAAGTTATGAATAAGTAATTTGAACATAAGTAAGTTATGAACTTATGATGAACATATATAAACTTGTCATATGTTTACCTTAAGAAATTAGTATGATTAATAAGATGTAATAATGGTAATTAAAGGACTTAACTCATTAATAAGTCATAAGTAATGAAATCAAGTATGTTATACTTTAAGAAGTAAATAAGTTCATGAAGAACATGTAATGACTTATCATGTAAATAAGTTAATAAAATATGTATGTCAAGATGCTAGTGTAAGGGATTGAATCCATTTGAAACGATGACCAAATCATAAGAAACGAAGTTAATACGTAATTTACACGATTAGACGATAATCATCAAATTCATGAAATTCTCAAAATAGAAGTCAAATTTTGATATTGATCTTAGAAACATTGGTTTTCAATGGAGACAAGTCTTATTTGGCATTATAGAGTTGCAGACTCGAGAATGACCGAATTCCGACTTAGAACGAAGAAACGAACATTGAAAGTTCACGAATGTTTATCGTTTTCGTTAAAAATGGACTAATACGAGAATTTTTAGCAAACAAAGTTGAATAGATAAAATTCTTGCATGAACACATAGAGTATGCAATTTGCGAACCGCAGGCTCTTGAACGAGCCAATTCGGACTTATAACGAAGAAGTTACGAGTCCGGGAATCTTACAAATGAAAAAGTCTATCAAAATTATCTGGTGCACAGAGCTGGCGCCGCGGCGCCAGCCAAAGACCAAAGAAGTCACGTCGCAGCGCCAAAAAGGGCTATGAGCTACTGAAGTTTGGCGCCGCAACGCGACAAATAGTGAAGGGTATAGCGCTGTAGCGCCGTGACTGAGTTTTAGGTACAGAACACCCGCGTCGCAGCGCGAGTTATAGAGCAATAGCTGGCGCCGCAGCGCCAGCACTAGAATGTAGATAGAGAAGAAAGGTTTTGATTGTAAAGGGAGGGAGAAACAGATAAAGATTGAATTAAATTTTTAATCAACTTAATGTAACATCATTTAGGATGTATAACCTTAAGCAATGCACTAGAGGTTGAAAGAAAGAATAATTTAAAATAAGAACGTAAAGGGTAATTAAGTAAACCATGAATGGTATTCAAAGTTGGTACTTCACCAATGGCGATCAAGTTTCGATTAATAATGCAACGACATTAGTAAGCCGTAAGTAAGGATGATTAACTTGAATCGAGTTGTATTATTGAAATAATTTCAATTAAGTTATATAAGAGAAAGAAGTTGGTAAGAACGATGTAAATGAATAACGGCAAGCCGGAACCAATAATAACAAATCTAATATATAATTAGATTGAGAAGAAGGGTAAGATTTATTAGGAAGCCTGGCTCTATAGTAGTATGGCGGTGTTCCAGAAGGTTTGCTATGGGACTATTTCGAAGAAGGTGATTATAGAAGAGGGTGGTAGTGAGGCGTTGACTCAATACCACAAGGAGAGGAAGAAAAAGAGCAAGGGAGAAAGAGGAACCAAGGCATAGAATGCCAGTGGTAGTATGCCAAAAGGAGAGAATTTTAACTCCAGGAATACTGGAGTGGGATAAGGGGATTCTAAGTGTAGGATCAGAATGTGTAAGACATATGGAAAGACTCATCTAGGAGTCTGTTTGAAAGAGATAATAAGTACCTTTAAACATTAAGGTAGAGGAGTAGGAAATGACTTTCGTTAATTATATTCGTGGAAATCGTTTCATAAATAGTAAAGGTAAGCAAGTATCGGTAGATAAGTACCGATAAAGTAAGGGAATTTGAAGTAATTCTCGGTAGGAATGGTGGTTAATTAACCATAGAACTTTAATAAATTGTCTAAGAAAAAGTATGAATCTTTGGTTTTCTAAGAAATCCAAGGTAGTAATTTACGGTGATAAAACACTGAAAAATTCTTGTTGTCTAATTATGACGCAATCTAGAAGGATGTTAAGACAAGTTTAGGTTGTGGTACAGTCGTAACCTTTGATGGTTGACATATGGGAGCTGGGCTAAACAATTCCTTCAGAGAGCGAAGGTATATACGAAACTGGCGACCGATCTAACTCACTATAATGGCAGTGTAGATGAGACGACGGGAACTTGTTTGTTGGTTGTTTGTGGGAAACCACTCAGAGTACTATATGGACTACTAGCAAAGAAGCGATGTGTGCTGATTCCTAGAGAAGTAATAAGAAGAAGATAAAAATGTAAATCATCAAAGATGAGGAACGTATTAAGTAAGACATCTCTGTATGTCATGAAGCTGTAAGCCGGTAATAAATGTATGTTGCATAAACTTAGTTTGAAAGAACGCGAACCCTAAGAAATAAAGTTAAGTAAACCAATACGTAAGTCAAATATATGACTATTCGGTTAGCGGTTAAGAATAAATACCTATGCCCCAGGATCAATGATCTAATTGATCAGTTGAAAGGGGCAAAGAATTTTCTAAGATAGATATACGTACGGGGTATTGTCGGTAGAAAAATTAATAGGTACGTTGGAAATGAGAAGTGATGAACATAATTTTTAGGAACTAAAAGGAAGGTTAAGGAAGGCACCTATATTGTCTTTATCAGATAATACAAGGAATTTTGTAGTGTATCTCGATGCTTTGTATGAATGACGAGATTGCGTGCTCATATAGCATGTCAATGTCATTGTGTATGCATCACGCCAATTAAAGGATTATGAGAAGGTCTATCCTACTTATGATCTAGAATTGGTAGCTGAAGTTTTTGAATTAAAAATCTGAAGATAGTAATTATACGGGAAGAAAGGTGGGATATACATGGACTCTAAAAGTCTGAAATATATCTCCACACAGAAGGAGTTTAATATAAAGAAGAGAAGGTGATTGGAATGGATAAGAGATTACGATTGTGATATGTTATATCATTCAAGGAAGGTAAACGTAGTATATGACGCGTTGAGTAGGAAGGGTAAGGAAAAGCTATCAATGTTAATGACTCAGAATGAGTTAATAACGGAGATGACAAGATCAGAGTTAGAAGTTAAATTATGGAATGAAGGGATAGAAATGTTATTCACAACGTAGACTCAATCCACGACAATGGAACGAGTTAAGTAAGTATAACTAGGTAATGAGAAATGCAAGCGAATGAAGAAGAGGATGTAGGATGAAAAGAAGTTCAAGTATAATCTTGTTTTGAGGGAGAAATTTGAGTTCCAAATAATTAGGAGTTAAAAGAAAGACTAATAAAGGGAAGATAGCGTAATATGTTAGTAAGTGTTTAACTTCCAACTCAGATTATTGATAGGAAGTGGCAAGTCATGTAAATTAAGATAATACCTTCGGTGAAGGTGAAATGAAAGAACCACAATGTCGAAGAAGCATTGTGGGAACTCGAGATTAAAATGAAAAAAACTTTTCCTCATTTGTTTATATAAGTATAGCGAGATTCTGGGGACAGAATCCTTATAAGGGGGGAAGAATGTAACGCCCGAGAAAAATCGAATTTTTAGGAGAATTAAAATTTTATTTAATTATGAGGATTAAATGAATTTAATTGATTATTTAAGGGAGTAAGCTATTTGAAGGTCATTCTATGACCTAATCATGTCGGAACGTCGTAGTATTTTGGCTACGAGATAGAATTAAAGTGTTTGAATTTCTAAGACAAAAATAAAAGCTTTTCGAGAAATTTTTCGAAAAATACTATTCACGCATTTCTGCTCGGGAATTATTTTTGAACTTCCGAGAAATACGTAACGATAGAATATCAAGGTGAGATGGAATATCCAATAATATCTCAGTTATGCAAAATGCAGTTTTTCGCCTGCGGACTTAAAACCTAACATTTAGGAAAAGTGACTTTCGAGAAGGAATTTAAACGCGCATAATTAATTAAAGCGATGATCGTATAATGTGTAGGTATTGTACGAGGTAATGAATATGAGTATGATACGAGGTATTATACGAGTATGTATGAAGGATGATATGTCGTATATGTTGAATAAGTATATGAGTTAGAATACGATAATAATACGTATATAATACGTCCTAAGGCTTTAACCCATTTGTGAATGGAATTGTGGATTATGTGGAATGTACAAGTCCAATATGAATTAATAAATAAGCCCAATGGAATTTAAGGTGTAAGCCCAAGTATTAATAATGTGAAGCCCAAAGTAAATTAATGTAAGCCCAAATAATTAAGCTAAGTTAATTAAGCTAAAGTCCAAAGTAAGAACCAAGGGGTTATGGGTTGGTTTAAACCCATGGGGTAAACCATGGATGATCCAAAGTAAGGAGCAAGTAAATTAATGGCTAAGTTATGTAATTAGCAAGTTTACTTAGTAGTTAAGTAAATGTGGTGCTCAATTATTGGATAAGTGTTGTGATGGCCAAGCAAAAAGTGTGGAGGCCAAGTTTACTTAGGGACAAAGTAATGAATAGTAAGGAGGTGGATTAAGGAGGTGGGAGTGGCTTAATGACCATTATGTCCTCACTTAGGATTTCCTATAAATAGCAAGCTTGCATTTCATGTGTTGGTTGTTTCTTTCATCCAACACCTTATACATTATAAGTTGAGAGCTTATTTACTTGAGAGAAAAAGCTAGAAAAGCTAGAAGTTAGCCTTTGTTGATTCAAAGAAGCAAGAAGGAGATTAAGGTTTAGCAAGTGATCATCAAAGGGTAAGCAATCTTGAACCATGTTTCTCTTCTCTTCCATTGTTAGAGAAGTGGTTAGTGGTAGGATTTGTATGCTAAGAAATGAAGAGAATGAATAATCAATGGACTTAAGCCATAATAAGCTATGAATAAGTAATTTGAACCTAAGTAAGTTATGAACTTACGATGAACATATATAAACTTGTCATATGTTTACCTTAAGAAGTTAGTATGATTAATAAGATGTAATAATGGTAATTAAAGGACTTAACTCATTAATAAGTCATAAGTAATGAAATCAAGTATGTTATACTTTAAGAAGTAAATAAGTTCATGAAGAACATATAATGACTTATCATGTAAATAAGTTAATGAAATATGTATGTCAAGATGTTAGTGTGAGGGATTGAATCCATTTGAAACGATGGACAAATCATAAGAAACGAAGTTAAGACGTAATTTACACGATTAGACGATAATCGTCAAATTCGTGAAATTCTCGAAATGGAAGTCGAATTTTGATATTGAGCTTAGAAATATTGGTTTTCAATGGAGACAAGTCTTATTTAGCATTATAGAGTTGCGAACTCGAGAATGACCGAATTCTGACTTAGAAGGAAGAAACGAGGGTTGAATGTTCACGAACGTTTATCGTTTTCATTAAAAATGGACTAATAGGTGAATTTTTAGCAAACGAAGTTAAATAGATAAAATTCTGGCATGAACACATAGAGTATGAAATTTGTGAACCGTAGGCTCTTGAACGAGCCAATTTGGACTTATAACGAAGAAGTTACAAGTCCGGGAATCCCACAAATGAAAAAGTCTGTCAAAATTGTCTGGTGCACAGAGCTGGCACCGCGGCGCCAGCCCAAGGCCAAAGAAGTCACATCGCAGCACCAGAAAGGGCTGTGAGCTACTGAAGTTTGGCGCCACAGCGCTACAAATAGTGAAGGGTATGGCGCCGTAGCTCCGTAACCGAGTTTTAGATACAGAACACCCGCGCCGCAGTGCGAGTTATAAAGCAATAGCTGGCGTCGCAGCGCCAACACTAGAATATTGATGGAGAAGAAAGGTTTTGATTGTAAAGGGAGGGAGAAATGAATAAAGATTGAATTAAATTCTTAATCAACTTAATATAACATCATTTAGGATGTATAACCTTAAGCAATGCAATAGAGGTTGAAAGAAAGAATAATTTAAAAGAAGAACGTGAAGGGTAATTAAGTAAACCATGAATGGTATTCAACGTTGGTACTTCACCAATGGCGATCAAGTTTCGATTAATAATGTAAGGACATTAGTAAGCCGTAAGTAAGGATGATTAACTAGAAACGAGTTATATTATTAAAATAATTTCAATTAAGTTATATAAGAGAAAGAAGTTGGTAAGTATGATGTAAAAGAATAACGGCAAGCCAGAACCAATAATAACAAATCTAATATATAATTAGATTGAGAAGAAGGGTAAGATTCATTAGGAACCATGTATGTTCATTCATGACCTAATGTGGTATGTTATCTGATTATGTGATGTAGAGACCGTAAAGACTCAAAAAGAAAAGTAATTATACTGTAGCAGACGATGAAGGCAAGTTTTTCTAAATTCTTGTCTAACCTTCGAGTTAGCCAGGTTTTCAAATGATTCAAGTTATGAGATGCATGTATGGTTTTAAAGAAAGAGTGGATGCTAGTTTTAACTCGGCTAGACTAATCTTGATATATTGATTGATTCATTTACAAGTCTTTTAATATAGAATTGATAACGCTATCCTACGCAAATGGTGTGGTACGAATTCAAGGTGAGCCTAAATATGAATAAACAAATATATTTTCATCGAGTATTTGATGGGCACGTGAGGTTGCCACAACTTAAACGTACACACGTTTAATGGATGTAGTGTTGATTAACATAGAGTACTATAGGCTGATTACCTAGAAGTGCTCGTAAGCTATGTCAAACTTACGAACTTAGTGCCGGGTTGTCCTTTTCAAAGAAACTATGAAACGCTCATGGTCTTGGACCAGAATTGATGTCTACTGAATATTGTCATTGTAAAACGTTTTGAAGGAAAAGGAATGCAATTTTAAGTTATTGATAGTACTTCGTAACTATTATCCAGTTACTGAAGATATACGATTCTTACTTTTCAAGTATGCTTTTTAAAAAAAAATTATTGTACTTGCTGAGCTTGTTATGCTCACTCTTGCTTGAACCATAAAAATACAGCTTAGACCGAATGGACTGAAGGATTTGACAAGGATAAAGGGAAGGCTAAAGCGAACTTGTATATTATCTATGTAATAGTATAGATTTGTAATGATAATATTGGATATTATGACAAGAATAAATGTAACAGTTATAAAGAACTTGGGGAATGGTAGTATTATTTTGGAATATATATAAGACATTTACATTCTTTTTAAGTATTTCAATTGAATGTTTGTATGAACTGTAGCACCGTGTAGCACCATATGTCGGGATGGAAGAGACCCGGATTTGGGGGCGTCACAGTCCTACTGCCTTGAAGTCTTTAAATTTTGCCAAGTGATTGTTTGGCTGGTTCCCTGCAGCTGGTATTACTTGCTGCATAGCCTGAGCTACCATGTTCGCAAAGTTTTGTATCAAGTCTTGCTGTTGTCCCTCAGCGTTGTTGACAGATTCTTCTGCCCTTTGATTTCGTGTTCTACGTCTTTGCGGCATTATCTGATTACATAAAATCATAAATTTAACTTACATTCTTAACCTTATTGGATAAGTTTAATATATTAAACTTGTTTCATTTCTCAAACTTAGATTATTATTCATTCATCGAATATTTTACATAACATAGCACATACTGCTTTAAACATCATCTACCCCTTTGTGATCACAAAAGTCAGAAATTACTGCAATAACTTACACAAAAGTTTAGAATATTACATTATACTCGTACATTATCAAACATACATAATCAACTACTAATTCCACTTATTTCCTAAGTCACGGTCTTTCATCTTTCTTTTCCCCTTCTTGTTCGGAGTTGTGCACGATTTGCTACTTCTCGCTCCCATTTGATCAATTTAGATTTTAAGCTTATCTTGTTCTTCCATAGTTTCCATTAATGCTTTTTGCAACTGACTGTTTAATAGCCTTTCTATTTTCCACAGCTTCTTCAGAGAAGAAACCTGGTTCCTCAGATTCTGTACTTCTGTTGATGCTTGATCAGCTCCAGCTTCGATGTCTGAATCACTATCTGTTAGTTCCACTATTTTCAGATCTGGTACTACGCTTTCCAATACCACCACCTCATCAAGGTTGCTCGCACTGTGAGCCTCTATTTCAGCTATTGGCTTTGATATTGGCTCCCTCTCTACGATCTGAGGGTATCCTAATTCTTTTCCTTCTAACATCTACACACAAATTATCCTGATTAGCACATTGTATATACACAAAACAAATAATAATTTTATAAAAGTTATCTTTTATTTTGTTTAACGATGAATTTATTCAATTCGTCTCCTTTTAAACTCTATATGAGTTATTTATATTTTTAACGTTTCCCTCTGCCCTAAAGGTTATAGCCTAAGGTATGTCCCACCTAAGGTTTTTAACCCTAAGGCTCTGATACCAACCTGTAACGCCCCCAAATTCTGGTACTTGAAACTCGAACTCGGTGTTTTATGATACCATTTCTATGAGCGGAATAATACTAATAATAATAACAATAACATAAATATCAAACTTAATTTACATACATCAAAGTCTAATCCCAAGTATGCAACCCTTACTATAATACATTACATGATAGATAATAAATATCATTGTCTTAATACTATCTAACTATTACAAAAGATAACATAAGATTATTCCGATTGCTTTCCTTTTCCCTTGTTCTCGCCTGAACATTCCGGTTGATCATGCTTAGCTGAAAATATTTAAATTTAAAGCAAGAATGAGCACTTAATTGCCCAACAAGTAATAGCAACAATAAATATAAGCTGAAAGAATTAAATATTTTCTTTGAATAACACTTCTACAACGAATCAACAGTTATGAAGTAAGCTGAATCAATAATAACAACATATCAAATCTATCTCAAATTTTTGAAACTACGTACTAACTATAAATAGAGAGTATTCGACAGACTATGAACATTATTTTTAATTTTTGCTAAGGTTTAGCAGAACTTCATCTACAAACCATCATAACTTACGGGCACGAGGGTGATCATCTCATTGCGCCCTGTATTGATCAATACTACATGCAGGAACGATATTATCGTTCACTCTATCCACTTTAGGTGCACAAAAGTTTTCCCATGTTCGAGATGTTCATACTTAGTCGGGAATACGAACCAAAATAATCTGGTTGGATACAATAAAGTACTATCTTGCTCAACAATATTTTTAAGTTTATGTCTAGCCAAATCAAATAGCTTAGACGGCTTTTAAGTCAACGTATACATACTCAAAATCAATAAGTATGTATCAACATATGATTAAATACAATGATTATCCATGTGGGGACACTTGTCTAACCCTATATAGGAATTAACGAACAGAATAAATATCTAAATTATACAATGATACAATGATCGGATAATATAAGAACTTTTATGAATACAAAGTTTGAATACGTAATCAATAACAATAGAGTTTATAATCTGGCACAATAATATAATTCTGAAATTTTCTTACTCATGTCCATTGCATAAAAGAAATGCAAAGTTAGGAGACTTGCACAATGTAAAGGATAGTTCAGATACTTGCCTGAGCTGCTGCTTATAATAACACAACTTGGTTTTATCTTTTCTATCGAGACCTATTATTAATAAGATCATTTTATCGATTAGAAATACATATCATAACACATAGTACTGCTAATTGCAGTCAGCACATAACCTAACAACATTGTCACTTATGTTTATCAGTCATTGCATCACAAACAAACACTTATCGAGTCCAATTATATTAGTTTAGATCAATTTTTAAAATATTTCGGTGTACCGACGGCTTTATTGGGTATCTATCGAGTCTAAAACTCTATCTTGTAGTTCAATAACTGAAAATATCAGTCATATTATTTTTAATTGACTTATAATAATTTTTTAAATAATTATTATAATTTATCATAGTTTTTCAAACACCGGTATCATTATTAAATGATCTAAATATTAAATAATTCAATTATCATTAATATTTAATTAATATAAAACTATTAATGAAACCATTGTTAAAATATTAAAGTTATTTATAATAACTCAAAATATTTTTAAAGTGTTAATATTACCCTTAAATGATTTTTAAAACATTTAAAATTATTTTTAAATAATTACCATTAATATTAGAATATTAATCTATTATTTATTAAAATATTAAAAGTCATTTATTATAACTTAAATTTTTTTTAATTCAATTATTCCCTTTTTAAATGATTTTTAAATTAATAAAACTATTTTTAAACTATTTATTTAATATAATTATTAAATAAAACTAATATCATTAATATTAAATTATTAATAAAATATACCTTTAAATATCAAAAGTTATATTTTATAACTTAAAATATTTTTAAACTATTTATTTTTATTTAAAATAATTTTTATAATATTAAACTCATTTTTAATTAATTTATTTAATATAATTACTAATTAAATCTAATATCATTAATATTAAATAATTAATTAAATTTATCACAAAATATTCAAAGTTACATTTTATAACTCAAAAAAATTTTCTAACACTTTATCCCCATTAAAAATAATTTTTTATAATATAAAAATCATTTTTCAATAATTTATTTAATATACAATTAAATAAATTAAATACCATTAATACCTAAATAATTATAATTATTAATGAAAAATATCTCAAATTATCAAAAGTTATTTTTTTATAATTTAAAATAATTTTTAAAACCATTTTTATAATTTTTAGAATTTATTTTCTATTTTTATTCATTTTCCAGAAATTAGGAAAATAAAATTATTAAAAACTGTCGCTATAGCCTATAGCGACACTAAGCGTCGTTGTTGGTGTTCTTGGGGCTCTAGAACACTAACAAGCAGTTAGCAAGGGGTCTCGTTTGACCACCTTTAATTTTCTGTTCATGCTTGTTCTGGACAATCTAAGACTTCAATATTGTAGTATACATGTAGTACTATAATTATCATTTATCACCTTGGTCACACAACAACTCAGATGCAAGATCTGAGCCTTAGAAATCATTATCAGACGTTGCCTAGGTTTTCTGGGTAACCCAGAAACCTGTCAGCTTCATAGTGCTACTTTGACGCTTGATCTAATCTAGGTTCTAGTCAATGTTATAGTGGTCTAATGATTCAAGTTTGTAGTCCACATGTCAAGGTACAATTATCAATCATCAGGTCAGTCAAACATCATCAAAATAACTAGCTAGCAGCTAGTCAAACGTTGTCAGAAATAACATTCATACGGTTTCTGGGCTTTTTTCCCAGAAACTCTATCCGTAAGTGAGTGGCCTAGTTTGACCGTAAATAACTTTTAATCTGTTTGTTATTTAAGTGATTTAGGAGCATGAATATGTAGTACACATACAAGAGTATAGTCTTAATACAATAACACAATCAAAATATCAAACACATGCAAGATCTGGGATCATGAACAACTTGGCAGACGCTGAAAACCAATTATGGGTTACCCAGAATTTGAAAGTCAATGCCTAGAGACCTATTTTGACTATTCACTACTTACAATCTATTGATTGTTTGAGTGATTTAAAGGCATGGATCTGGAGTATAACTAACAGTCTACAACTTAGTTACAAAAATAGAATTATAACAACAATACACTGACAGATACGAGGTCAACCTTGTCAGACACGATCTGGGTAAATCTGGGTTACCCAGAAATGCTCGGTCAATGCCGGTCAACCCACTTTGACTACGAATAACTTTTAATCTACAACAGATATAGACCTGATTCAAGTTCCATATTAAATATTTCATAACAGACTACAAGTACAAACTTTCAAAACACAAAAATCATCAAAGATTATAGAGATATAAGGCCTGACATTCGTTGTTAGACTTCATTTTTAACTTTTTTCCAGATTTTGTAAAATGCTAGATCTGAGCCTATAGATGTTATGGACCTAACATCTATCAACCCAGATCATCATTATACACTACTAACAACATATTTTAACACTTAATCATAACATTTAACATATCATCAAAAGTTAGATTTTCGGTTTAGGGTTTATACCTTTATGAACAAATCTTTGATTCTAGGCTTCTGATTTGTTAAGTGTGATCGTGGGGCTTGATTTATGACTGATCTAGCAAGGCAATTTCGTGGGTTTGAGCTTGAGAGAGTTTTGCTAACTGTAAGTGAACAAATAGGGGAAAATAATGCACTTTCTCTCTCTTGATCTTATATAAAACTTGTATACAATGAATGTGGCTGGTGGATTAGCTGAATAGTATAGCTTATAGGCACATGTCTATGCTTAGGGTGGCTTTGTCAAGATTTGATAAGATTTTGTTATCAATAATTCACCAAATGGGACAAAATGGGTATAATGGTAATTTTGTAAATAATTTAAATGGAATTCTTATAAACTTGGCAAACCCTTAGGGTTTAACCCTAAGATTTTTTCAAAATTGGATTTCTTAGATCTCATTTAGGGTTTACAATACAATAAAATAAAATATTAGTTTCCTAAAAATGAAATTTAGAATTTACTAATTACAATTAGTTTTCTAATTACATTAGTTGAACAATTAGGGTTTAAGATCCCACAATTAGCATTAAGGCTTACCATTAGTAATTAGGGTTTCATTCTAGTAAATTAGGTTTACTAATTTAGAAATTAGGGTTTTTAACAATTAAGAATTTCAAATATTAATTAGGGTTTTTTATAAATAACATTAAATCTAATAATACACAACATAAATTATAGAACACCAATACTACACAGTTTCGAACTCATAATTAAGTTTCAAAATTGGGTTTAGCAAATAAATGTTATGGTTTAGACATTATACACCATAATTGACCAACAATTATCAATACACATATACAATATATATTTATAACACTGATAAATAATATTATATTTAATATAACATTATTATTCTTATTCATTGCTCAAAATCTAAAATTAGGGTTTGAATTTCATATCTGATTTATCTTTCATATATAGCATTATTAATTAAGTTAAAAATAATTAACTTAATAATCTGAACTAAAATTCATATACTATAATAATAATTATAATAATTCCAATAATCATTTCATATATTATTTAAATAATATAAAAATCATATTTTCATAGAAAATAAATAATAAAGACATTTCTATAAAAAAATTAATTATTATAAGAATATACTTTATAATGATCAAAAATTCTAAAATAAAATTATTTGAAACTATTCATGTAATAAACAAATTTTATTTATCACATATATACATACACATTACTTGGCACATATTCCCATCTTTAAAATAAAAAAAATAAAAAATTAATATGCAAAATTTCTTATTTATTTATATAGAAAATATCGGGTTATTACAAGAAGGGCCAGGGTGAACTCATATTGTGGAGCTCCCTTGGAGGGGCGTGGATAGCATTTCCATGAATTTGGTGTTGGTAACATCTCTTGACGTGATCATCACAGTCAGCCTTAAGAGAAAACCAGTAATGCCCTATTCTGAGGATCTTTTTAACAAGTAGAGGGCCGCTCTTGTGTGGGCCATATACTCCACCATGGATTTCATCCATGAGCCTCTGAGCTTGGTCCTTGTCCAGACATCTGAGAAGACCTAGTCCTGAATCTTTTTTGTAGAGTGCATCTCCGCTTAGGTAGAACTTCATAGCCATTCGATGGATCCGCTTTCTTTTAGCCGGACTTGCCTCAGCGGGTGTAGATCCATCTTGTAAGTACTCCTTGATATGTTGATACTAAGGGTGTTGGATGGGAGGTAGCTCATCTGATACTTCTCCAATGTAATTCCCATAGGCTGGAGCCTTTTGTCGGGCAAATGTGATGGTTGGCATGTTTTCCTTGTCAAGTATGTTGATCAAGGAGGCCAAGGTTGCTAGCGTATCCACAAAATCATTCCTATTTTGAGGAATGTGGAGAAAGGTCATTTCTTCAAACTCTGAAGCCATCAGTAGAACCTGCCGACGGTAAGGCAGCAAATGTAGACCTTTGGTGTGATAGATTCCTGTAGTTTGTCTGATTACCAACTAAAAATTTCCAAAGACAGTTAACCGCCTGATGCCCATTGATTGAGCAAGTTTTAGCTCCATGATACAGCCTTCGTACTTAGCTGTATTATTGGTGTTGGCAAACTATAATCTGACAGCGATGGGATACTGCTCCCCCATAACGGATACTAGAACTGCTCCAGCTCCAGAACCTTCCATGTTTACAGCTCCATCAAAATATATCTTCCATGTTTGGCATTCATCGTACTAATGGTGCTGCTAAACTATCATCACCCCTTCATTAGGGAGGTATGTTTCCAAGGGTTTAAAATCCCCTGAAGGTGCAGCGGCTAGTTGATCTGTAATTCCTTGACCTTTGATAGACTTTTGAGTCACGTAGACGATGTCAAATTATTGTAGGATTAACAGCCATATGGACAGTAGGCAATTCAAAATGGGTTTACTGAACACGTACTTGAGAGGGTCCACGCGAGATATGAGATAGGTTGTGTAACCATGGAGGTAATGTTGTAACCTCATAGAAGCCCATGCTAAAGCACAACAAGTTTTCTCAATCAGAGTGTACTTGTGCTCACTGCTGTTGAATCTTTTACTGAAGTAGTAGATAGCTCGCTCTTTGCCTCTATCGTCTTTCTATCCCAGCATGCAGCCCATGGCCTAGTCATTAATGGACAGGTACATGAACAGGGGAACATCATCCCTGGGTGGTACCAAAATAGGAGCGCTGACTAGCTACTCTTTAATTGCAAGGAAGGCTTTCTGGCACTCATCATTCCATTTCATGTAGGAGTTCTTCCTTAACAACTTGAAGATAGGCTCACAGGTTACTGTGAGTTGGGATATGAATCTGCTAATGAAATTGATTCTTCCCAAAAATTCCCGTATTTTCTTCTCTGTCTGAGGAATGAGAATTTTCGTAATTGCCTGGATTTTGGTGGGATCCAGCTCAATCCCTTTGTGGCTGACTAGGAAACCTAGCAACTTGCCTAATTTAACGCTAAAGGCGCACTTAGCTGGTTTCAACTTTAAGTTGTACTTACGCAACCTGTTGAAAATCTTTATGAGATGGTCTAAGTGGTCTTCCTCCCTTCGGGACTTGACAATGATGTCATCCACATAGATCTATATCTCCTTGTGTATTAGATCGTGGAAAAAAGTCATCATGGCTCGCTGGTAGGTAGCTCCGGCATTGATGAGGCTGAATGACAACCGTCTGTAGTAAAAGGTTCCCCAAGGCATGATGAATGCAATTTTCTTATGATCCTCTTCAGCAATCATGATTTGATGGTACCCCGTGAAGCAATCAGCAAAGGAGTACATGCCATATTGAGCAGTATTGTCAATGAGAATGTGGATAAACGGCACGAGAAAGTTGTCTTTAAGGCAAGTTTTATTTAAATCCTGGTAATCCATGCAAACTCGAACCTTTCCTCCTGGTTTAGGCACGGGGACTATGTTGGATAGCCACTCAGGGTATTGAACACCATGATGATGCCTGCTTGAAATTGTTTCACAATTTCTTCTTTAACCTTTAAACTCCACTCAAGTTTTAATCGCCTGAGCTTTTGCTTGACTGGCTTGAATCCTTCTTTGATGGGGAGGCGATGAAGGACTATGTTAATGGACAAACCTACCATGTCTTCATGAGAACATGCAAACACATCCTAGAATTGGGTTAATAGTGTAACTATGTCATTCCTTTGGTTTGAAGTAAGGTCCGTACCAATTTGGATTAGTTTAGGGCTTTCTAAAGTTCTGAGATTGAATGAAGTGTTTTGATCAAGGTTTGGTTTGGGTTTGTCTTCAACCAATTCTTTGATCTCCTGAGGTACTCAATGTCCTCTTGTATTTCCATTAAGTATGAGTCCAAATTTTCATCAAAGTTACAGTCCTTGTGGAGAAAAGGCATCTCATCAGCAAGTATATGCACATCTAAGTTCAGAGTCCTGAAAAAAAATATGCTTTCACTTAATTTATGAAACTGTTCAATCATACAAAGTGTTAGCACGTAATGACAAAATAACTGCTAATACTGTACAGAAAAGTAAGCAGTTATTGATATCTACAAGGCAGCGGGAGTTTATGCCCTTTTTACCCTTGTCGACAAATGCAAGAAGTGTTGCTCCAATTATCGAGGGTGAAGTCCTGATGAACAGCAGTGATGAAGGGATTGTTATCATCCTTCTTCTCCCGAATGATGACAATGATATCTGGACAATCATCGCCTAGGGTGACCCTGTTTATACTGTCCGTGTGGACGATGATGCGTATGTTTGATAAGCGCCTCGCAATGTCTTGCTTACGATTTCAGTCTTTTTCCTCCGCCTCTGGATCCGGTATCAAGACTTCTTTTCCTTTGACCGGTATCATCTTAGGAAATAACATTATCATTACATGTGTAGGAACCTTTACTGAAGTCTATAAAGGCTCAGCCTCTGCAGGTTTGAGTTATCGCTGTGTGGCTGAGGATGAAGGAACCTATTTATGCTTATGAGGATTCCTGTAACTGGAGCTAGCAGAATATCCTAGTTCGGCTGTCCCTGTTTGACTAGAACTTGAATTGGGCGCTTGATGCCCTGATGGTCTTTGCCCAACCCTTGTCCAGGTTGATAGCCCAAAGATAACATTTCTTGACTTGCCGACATTATGTCAGCAGAAATTTTGGGTACCAAAAGTGGCGCTCCAATGGGATGGTAGTGAGTGTTGGTCACCTCTAGGGCATGAAAGCTAACAAGCTCAACTTCATAGAAACTGATGAGCGGGATGTCACCTTGTACAGGACATGATGGCTCAGTATTAACAATGGCTAAGCTGTTGTTAATGAAGTATTTAAGTTACTGATGTAGGGTGGACGGGACGACCCCAGCCATGTGAATCCACAGTCTCCCTAAGAGCAAGTTGTATCCTGTAGCTATTCTGAGCACATGAAATGATACATTGAATGTATGTGGACCAATCTCCACAGGTAGTTCAATCTCTCCGATATCATTTCGTCGGGATCCATCAAAAGCTTTGATAACCGTGTGGCTGCTTTGAATTCTCTTGAGATTGATATTCATCTTCTCCAAAGTGGCATAAGGGCAGATATTTAAGGATGATCCTCCATCGATCAATACTCATGCGACCATATATCCGGAGGACATTACCACTATGTACAACGACTTGCAATGGCCCGTCCCTTCGGGGGGTATATCATCGTCAGTGAAAGATATCACATTGTTGTTAAAAATGTGATCCACCATATGCTGGAATTTTTTAACATCTACTGACTTAAGCAATTGGGCTTCTTCCAAAACCCTGAGTAAGACATTCTTGTGATCTTCGAAAAAGAAAACCAAGTCCAGTATGGATATTTGTTATGGAGCTTCTCTTACGCTTGAAACCACCTTGGCTTCACTATGTCCCATAGTACGGAGGAATTCTTCAATTTTCTTCATGGGCACTTTCCCCTTTGACTTAATGGTAGGCTTCATCACCCGTTGGGGAAGATACAGTGGATTCTCTTTTGACACTGCAACAGTTATGTGGGATGTGGATCCTTCAACCTCAGCATAATTCCATGAAACTCTCTATAGGCTGACAACAGGATATTGTGGTCTGAATGGTAAAATGATTGGCTCTGGCGCAACCATTTTCAAGGGATTTTCAATACCCTTGAGCTGAATAGGTTGAATTATAGGTGATGGGGTAACTGAATCTGTTTCAAAAGATATGACTGCTACGACTTCCTTCCACTTTGTAGGAAATGCATCCCCACTCTTTAGTAAGGTTGTATTATCGTTTGCCAGCTGCAGGACACCATTGTCAATTAAGTTTTGAATAAGGTGGCAGAGTGCCCATCATTCTTCTGTGCTGTGACCGCGAGAGTGGGAGTGGTATTGACATACTCCATTAAAATCAAACCATCTTGAACGCGGGCTGATTGGAGGTAGCAGAGCTGTGATTCTTCCCTCATTGATCAGCATCTGCAATATCTCTTCCATCGGTTGGCCTAAATAGGTGAATTCTCTTTTGTTGGCTAAATCCCGACGGGCTTTGGTATTTATTCTTTTTGTTATTTTATCCTCTAGTGTTTCACTTTTTGGAGTACGCGGTGGAATACTTGGAATAGGAGAAGATAGGCTAGCATGCTCCTGACTGAATAATTGGCGTGTGACTTGGTGCTGATGGATCACCAGTTTTGACAATTGATCTACTTGCTCACAGAGAGTCTTCATTTTCTGTTCCATAGTAAACTGGAACTGTGCAAAATCCCATTTGTCAGAACTATCCTTGCTGTTCTGGGAGGATCCACCACTGTAATGGAAAGTCTGTTCGCTACTCCAATTAATTATGTTAACTTCTTCTTCTTTGTGTTGAGGAAGAGAGTTGTCTTGCACATGGGGTTGGTCGGGTGTAGCTACCACGATCTCATCGTTATCAATTAAATCCTAGATCTTGTGTTTCAAGACCCAGCAATCCTGACTATCATGACCTAGAGCTCCAGCATGATTGTGACAACTCGAATTTTTAGAAGTTATTAAAACATGAATTTAATAATTAAAATTCTTATTATGAGATGTTTTGAATTTGAGTATGTATATGTACGTGCTATATATTTTGAAATCTGTGATCTGGTGTGAAGAGAAACATATAATCATATATTGGAAAAGTGAGGTTTAATAGTACGCTGAGTTATTTGTTTAATCTGTATTTTCTATTCTGGGGACAGAATCTTTGTAAGGAGAGAAGAATGCGACAATCCAAGATTTTAGTAATTATAATTTAAAATATTTATTAAAGAAAAAAATATTTTATTGATGTGATTATTATTAGTAAATATTTATGAATTAAATATATTAGTTAATATTCTAAATTAAATTAATTTATAATTTAGAGAATTGTAATATAACATGAGATGTTATATTGTTGTTTTAATTTATTAATTTAAGATGGTATGATAAGTTATTAAATAAAAATTATAATGAGATTATAATTTTGTGATATTTGTTTAAGTAAAATATTTATTTTAAATATAGTATGTATAATTAATTTATTTGATTATTATTGGATATGGAAATCTAAATAAATAATATGTGATTATAAATTATAAACTAAATTATTTATTAAAATAAATTAATGGAGTTTAATTTAGTTTTTGCCAAACAAGGTTTAAAATATTAATTCTTTAATATTTAAAAGGTTTTGCCAAATAAAGCCTTATGGTTTTTAGATTTTAATTTTGAATTATAATAATATAAATAAATTAAATTAAATAATAAATATAATATATTTATAATATGTACGTTAGTTTGTAACTGATATTGCAATTAGTATGCGTATTAAGGTTATCAGTTTTATTTTTACGCTTGGCCATATCTGTTTTCTTTACGCATACTTGGCTAAGTCTGAGAGTTCAGAGAGAAACTTGAGAGAAAGCTTGAGAGAATTGTGAAAAGTTCTGAGTTTTCAAAGTAATTAGCAGTTGATTAGCAAGGATTTCTTAAGCAATAAAAGGTATTTTTATATAACCTTAGTGTGTGTGTGTGTGTGTGTATATATGAGTTACGGAAAAATTTTGTTTCTAATTCTTTCAGAATTGTTGTTATGTAACTAAATTATGGTTGTTATATGTGATATAACGCTAGAGTTTATGTTTTAACAAGGAAATTGCATGCTAATTTCGGATAACAGTAGAAAAATAATGACAGTGCATGTTTGTATGAATATTTTTTTATGTAGCTGGTGTAAGTATCAATTTTGATGGTCAATTCGTATGTTAAACTTCAAATTGAAGCTTATCTATGCTACTTCATTAAGAAACGAAGATAATGTAACTTGAACGAAGTGATTTGGTGAAGAATTGAAATCACAGTGTTGATTTTTGGGAAGGATGTCAAACAAATTGAGTTTTATATGAAAATGAGAAATTTGGGAAATTAAAATAGTTAAAAGTGTTGTTAAATTGTTCTATGTTGATAAATATGTTAGCAATCATGTTTATGATAGTTTTATATTTATTGTATATGTTAATTTCACTGTTTTGTTGGTGAAATTAGTGTATGTTGGGCTAAAGTTGGCTACTGTTCATAGCCGACTCTGCCTCTGTCTGTGCACCAGCGCAGCTGAACTGGTGCCAAGGCTAAAAATTGCGCAGCTGTGCTGTGTGTGGCGTAGCTGCGCTGTGTGTGGCGCAGCTGTGCCATACACTGATCTGAGGCAGAGACTTCTGCTGTTGCTGCAGATTTGAGTAGCATTACCACTTGATCTAAAGTTATGTTAATGTGTCACACATGTAGTATGAAGGTTAAAACAGAACCGTGATATGTAATCGGTAAATTCGAAGTTATAAGAATGATTAGTAAGTTACAAACGCGTTATGTGATAACTTAGTATACACAATGAATGTTAGACAAGTGTTGTGAAGTCAACACTTGAAATTTCTAAAATGTAAATTGTGACAACCCCAAAATAGGTCAATTCCATCCAACCTATTCTGAGTCGCCAAATACATGGTACAGAAAATAACTACAACATTATTACAACAATTGTCGTGTAAAATACAACAACACATATGCTGTGAGTTTGGATACAAATATATACCAAGTGTGACTCATGTTCCAACCGTGGACATCACCTCACAATGACACCTTAGATAAAAGTATAGTCAAAAACTGTTTTAGAAATTAGAATATTTGGGAAGTGCTCAAGGAAACCTTCATACATGGAAGGCCATGCGTCTAGGTTATGATAGATATCATATGGTCACAGAATTATCCTTGGTTGACCCAATAGACCCCAAAGAAAAATGAGAAGATTACTATCATATTCTTCCCAATAGTGAGTCTTCTCTTGACATATTATTATCTCTACTGTCTCTAATTGAGAATTATACTTCAAACAAACACCAAGATTATATAGGTAGTGCTCGTATATATACTCAACAAGTGGATGAGCACATCCATGTCTTATGATGACACGAGGTTGTATGTCGTTAGACATCTTGTATGATAGTGGAAAAACACCCTTCCAACATTGGTACACCTTACCCTATTGGATTCACCAAATAAAACTACTAAATGAACTTTTCTATACTGCTTCGAGAGAATATCCACAGCTAGAGACCACCGTTCTATTTCTCCGTTACCCTCGCTCGACCCTGCTACACTCTTATTACCTGAAAGGAATTGTAAAGCAAAAGGGTGAGCACAACTAGCTCAGTAAAGAATATCATGACTAAAGATAATTAAATTATCAATAGCCTTCATCAATAATAAATCAGAGATTTAGAACATATGGTAAATGATAAAAATTTCAACCATAGTTGCAGCGGAACGAGCAATCCATTAGAAGAGTCAAATAGACTATAAATTCTATTATCTTCTCCATGTTAAAAATCCACCAACAATGTTTTATCCCTGTAACATCAATCAACAATTCTGGTCCACAATCATATGAATAACTCATAATCATAACTGTAGTTTTAAATTCCTCTTCTCATCCAGGACGAAGATAATTTTCATCACCTATCTTTACCTGAACATCAAAGATCATGGTTATACCAAATCACATTTCCTGTTCATAATCATACTAATAACTTCATCTTTGCACCACGACCAAAGATATTCATTTGTATCACCAGTTGGTCATGTTCATCTCAACACCTGTTCATCTTTGCACTACTGGCCAAAGATATTCAACAACATGTCATCTTTGCACTACGGGCCAAAGATATTCATTAACAATTCATCTTTGTACTACAGGCCAAAGATATTCATCAATAATTTATCTTTGCGCTACAGGCCAAAGATATTCATCAACAGTTCATATTTGCAGGCCAAAGATATTCATCAACAGTTCATATTTGCACTACAGGCGAAATATATTCATATCTCAAAGAAATATATAATCATTTCAGAATTTATATAAACAATAATTATAACCATGTTAATCAATTCATCTTTACACTTAAGCTAAAGATATTCAATTATAAATTCAATGGTCATGATCATACCAGTTAACAATTCATCTTTGCACTACAGGCCAAAGATATTTTTCAGTCACGATCATACCAATAATTTACCCATCTTTACACTTAAGTGAAAGAGAAATTCAACATCAGGGTTATAAAAATGTTATATATGATAATAAAAATAATATAGTCAACATATAGATTTAATCTCAAGAGTAATATTCATAACTCAACTATAATTTGGTCAGAAAAAGAAACTAATTTTGTCATGAATAGTAACTCGTGAATAGTAACCCATGAATAGTAACTCGTGAATAGTAACTCGTGAATAGTAACTCCGACTCAAAAAGGTAAAAATTCCACAATAAAATTCATACCAATATTTTGGTATAATGATACTGAAAGAATAACATTTCTTAAATTTATAAACAATTTATTTTAATTGTTTATACTTTACTAATATAATGCATTTAATCATTCCAAAATGCCAAACTCATAAGATTTCATCACCAATAACCAAAACCCTCATCAAAAATCTGCATATACCTCATATAGGATTCTCAAGTCATAAAATCCTATTTTTCACTTTTCTTACTTCACATAACATATTTAATTCATTTACTCATAACTAGACCATTTTCATGAAAAATACCAAATCAGTTCCAAAAATATTTCTTTTCTGAGATTTAGCATAATATAGTCCCATAGTGAACATATATTTTTCTCAGAATTTTTAAAAGTCATTTACTATTTTTCATATGGCCAAAACAGCTGAATATTTAGACATTTATCAAAAATTGTACTTTTGTCCAAAAATTCTGAAATTTGCAGAGTATACTTCTATCATATACATGTACTCCCAATACAAATTTCATCAATTTTGGAGTTAACCACAAGGAATTATAAGCGATTACTTTTAAAATAGTTTTTTCTCATAAAATTCATAACTCTCAATCTATACATCTAAAAATCACCATTTTTGGACACAATCAAGAAAACTCATCAAAATATCATTTCAAATTTTTTCAGAATTTTTGAAGGTCAGAAAAATTACGAAACTGGAAAATATAACAACCCTTAAAATCCCTTACTATCCCTTACCTCAAAAGTGCAGTATTTCTGACTGGAATGCAAAGCCGAAGGAAACATGCACTGAATAGTAACTCTCAAAGTATCTAAATACTCACAAAATATGCTTCATAATATAGAGAGAGAAAGAGAGAAAGCTTATGTTTCTGGTGTGATTTTCAATTCTAACTTAGCCCTCTATTTATAGGAAAATGTTAGCACGCCGAAGCAGACTTAACCTGCAACCTGATGGCTTTACCTGCTACTATTCCCACCCACCACATTTGAATAAAAATCTCAGCACATTTCTTTACCAACCAAGAGTGGAGCCCACCAATTCTAGAATTTTCTACCAAAATGATTAACTCTGAAAATTCAATAATTTCTGAACCAGTCATCTCGTAAAATTCATAACAAATTATACGTTCATTTTTAACGGTTCAAAATTTGTGGACATATACTCAACTTATATATGTATAACATATCCAAATATTACCACGATCCAACAGTCGGATTAAAAATTATAACCCTCGCAACATATCTCAAAAACCCTAATTTGATTTTCAATACTTCCGTTCCGACAAAAATACAGATAAAATACCTCAACATTAACTCCTTCATTTTTAACCACAAAAATATATCCCTCATTTATATCCACATAAAATAAATATTTCCTTATCATATGAATCAATAATTAATTATTCACAAATAATATTACAGAATCACATTTATGACAACCAGGCCGTTCCCAGGAAAGAGGGGGCTTTCTAATAAGGATTTCTCTTTACTGGCGCGCAATTAGATGACCAAACCTCCCCTTAGACAGAACTTTCTAGACATTGCCAATAATGTTATCTAATAATATTATTTAAATAGGGAAATACTGTGCAGCAACAATTATTAAAACAACAATAATATAAAATATCAACGTAGCAATTATTGAATCAATAAAATAAAATATTGAACAGTAATTACTGTAACAATTATTGAGTAGTGCCTTCTTACGTAAGGATCAATAATTCAAAAATACTGTGCAATACCGTGTGCTACTGTGCAACTACGCGTATTACTGTATTTTAACCATCGGTATTCCAACAGTGTTAACGGTAACAACTACGTCGTTATTTATAAAAACTCAATTTGTCGTTATTCCGTTGTGGGGCCCACAAATGACTGCGTCGTCGTACGAATATTCTCCGACAGAAAGAATATTTCACGACCAAACGAATATTCCCCGACAAAATGAATATTTTATAACCACTTGCTTATTTTGAAAAATATTCATATATCACCCTTAACTTTAACTTTTTATCAATTTAACCATTTACTAAATAGAAAAATTGAATACTTTTATTTCATAAAATTTGGAGTCTTACATAAATGGTAATGTAAGACTTGTATCGAAATAACAAGTTTAACTAAAAATGAGTGTTATGTTGGAAAAAGGATGTTAGTACATTGTGTATTGATTAATAAGAATGGTTATGAGTTGTAGAGTAAAGTTTACATTATTGCTACTATGCGTTACTATGGAACTAATAGTTAATGTGAATAATGATATAACTGTGTAGGAATACACGAGGTGCAGATAAGCGATAAGCAGTTAAGTCGTAGTTCATAACAGGCAAGTCTTTCAGTTCCTATTTGCTACGTGAACTTGATGATTAACTGTTTTAAGTCTTTATTGCAAATAACATGATGTGTTATATTTATGTTGAAAGCATGATACGTTAAAGTCAACTTGTAACAACCCGATATTTTCTATATAATTAAATTAGAAATTTTACGTATAAATTTTTTATTATTATTATTTTGAGGATGAGGATTTATACAAGATAATGTGTATATGTAATTATGTAATAAATAAAAATATATTTATTACATGAATATTTACAAATAATTTTATTTTAGAATTATTGACTATTATAAAATTTATTCTTTTAATAATTAATTTTATAGTAGAAATGTTTTTATTATTTATTTTCTATAAAAATATGATTATATATTATTTAAATAATATATGAAATGATTATAGAATTATTATAATAATTATTTTATTTTATTATATGAACTTATTTCAGATTAATTAAGTTATTTATTTTTAACTTAATTATTAATGTTATATATGACAGTTAAAATCAGATATGGAATCCAAAACCCTAATTTTAGATTTTGATCAAGGAATGAGAATACTAATATCATATTATTATTTGTCAGTGTTATAATTAGGTATACTATATGTGTAAGGTTAATGTGAGGATTAGTTTTGATGGAACAATTTTAATGTTACTGATAAACCCTAGTTTGAAGTTAAATGAGACTTTAAAATAGGTATAGTAGTTATGTTATGTGATTAATGATATTCATTATAATATTAATTATATTTTGATTTTTCAGTACTGTAATTATGTAGTGTATATGTGTATGGAAAATGGTTGGTCAATTATGGTGTTTAATGTCAAAATCCTAGCATTAATTTGTTTAACACTATTTTTTTATTCAATTGGGAAATTTAAGACTGTGTGGTAATTGTGTCAGTTAAATTATGTCGGGTATGGCATAATTTAAGGTTAATTAGAAAACCCTAATTATTATTTAAGAAACCCTAATTGCATATTGATGACCCTAATTGTATAAATTAGGAATATTAAATACTAAAAATGTAAAACCCTAATTTCCTAATTGTAACCCTAATTGCTAATTGGGTAATCCTAATTGCTAAATTGGAAAGATAAATACTATTTAGTAAAATTTAACCCTAATTAGGGAGAATCTTAATTATTCAAAACCCTAATTAATATTTAGAAATATTAAATTTCTAGAAAATCCTAATATTTATATTATAACCCCTAATTTGATTAGGGTAAACCCTAATCGCTAAATTGGAAGGTGTAATACTGGTTAGTGTCTCCTAAACCTAATTAGCAAAGTGTTAAGTAATTAAAAACCTAATTGGTTAAGAAACCCTAATTTCAATTTTAAGAAATTAAATTTTTAGTTTTATTTTATTTTTATTTTTTTTGTACAAACCCTAGTTGGAAAATCCTATATTTTGTGCTAAACCTTCGGTATAAACCCTAAGGGTTTGAGAAGTTACAATTTTGACATTAAAATAATTTACCAAATGACCTTTTTACCCCTCTTGTATAATTGAAACTAGCAATAGGTTTTGACAATAGGAGAAGTGGGTGACCTAATCTTACTAACTCGACTGACTTCAAATGACAGCAGCTCAGCCTCTAGATCAGCCATACATGCATCCACCACTTGTATATATAGATTGAAGAGAGAGAAAATCATTTGCTAACTTGATTTTTGCACAACAATCATCCTAGACCCTATCTCTCTAAAAGCTTCGAAATACGGTAGTATATTAGTCCCCAAGAACAGCCTCACGATCAACCATAACAAATCATAAGCACAGAATCAAGAATTTCTCATGAGAGGTATAAAACCCTAATCAAAATTTCGGACTTTGATCCTCTGTTAAAAGTTATGTTTTTGTGTTAGAATATGTTGTTTATAGTGTTATTAAGTGATCTGGGTTGATAGATGTTGGATCAATAACATCTATAAGCTCGGATCTAGTGTTTCTGCAAATCTGGAAAAAGTTCATTTTTGTGTTCTGACAACTAATGTCAGAGGCTGTAGATCTCATTGTGTAGTGTTGTTTTGTTGTTCAAATGTTTGGTCTTGTAGTATGTTGTAAGGGCTTTACTCTGGAACTTGATTCAAAGCCAGATCGATTGTAGATTAAAAGTTATAAAGGGTCAAAGTGGGTTGAATGGCATTGACCGGCTATTTCTGGGCAGCCCAGAATTGCCCATAACGTCTGACAAGGATTTTGCAGGCTCTTGATCTTATTGTTGTTAAGTGTTTTGATCATTTTGTTATTTGGTGTTTGTAGACTGGCATGAAGACTACCTTCTAAAGCTTTTATATCACCAAGATCCTTAACAGAATCAAACTTATTGATGGTCAAATGTAGGTATCCGAAACTGCTCAAGAACATTTCTGGAAAACCCAGAAATGTTCAAGAACAGTTCCAGGGAGGTACTTTGACCAGCTTGTATCTTGCACTTTTGTTGATGTTATATGTGTTTGGTGTATTAGATCTCTTCATTTACATATCATCTACATACTTAGAGTGTTAGATCACATAAAACAGACATGTAGTGCATGATATAAAGCATCAAAGTAGGACTCTTGAGTTTCTAGGTAACCCAGAACCTCAAGAACACGTCTAACAATAACTTCTGCAGCTTAGATCTTGCATGGGATTAATGGTATGGCCTAGATAAAGGTTGGATAATGTAGTATTACATCAATACTACATGATCAATATCTAAAATGGTCCAAAAGCGTTATGATCAGTTTGATATTGTTGGTCAAAGTAATGCACTTGATATCTGACATGAATTTCTAGGTTGCATGAAGAACACCTCAAGAACACCTATAGCGACAGTTTCGTCGGTATAGGGTCCTTTAGCGACAGTTTATTTCTAAAATTCATTATTTTTATTAAATAAATAGAAAAATTAGTTTTTAATTATTAAAAATACAAAAAATATTATTAAAAATTATTTTAAAATTCGAAAATTAGTTTAATTATTTTGAATATATTTCATAAATAATTAATATTTTTGGAATATTAAAAGTATTTAGTTTATTTAATTATAATATTAAATAAATTATTTAAAAATAATTTTAATACATAAAAAATCATTTAAAATTATATTATGGTATAAAAAAATAATTTAAGTTATTTTTGATAACTTTTAATATTTTGTGATGAATTTCATTAATTAATTAATATTAATGATAATTAAGTTATTTATTGAATATATTAAATAAATTATGAAAAATAGAATTAATGATTTAAAAATTATAGAAAAATTATTTAAAGGTTATAAAAGTATTTTAAGTTATAAAATATAACTTTCAATATTTATGGGTAAATTTCAATAATTATTTACTATTACTGATATTAGAATTATTTAATAGTTATATTAAATAAATTAGTTTAAAAATGATTTTAATATTATAAAAATCATTTAAAATGAAAATAAAGTGTTTAAAGATATTTTAAGTTATAAATTATAACTTTTAATATTTAAAGTATAATTTAATTAATATTTTAATATTAATGATATTAAACTAATAATAAATTATATTAAGTTTACTTAATAATTATATTAAATAAAAAGTTTTAAAATAGTTTTATTAATTTAAAAATTATTTTAAAAGGATATAAATGAATTAAAAATATTATTAAGTTATACCAAGTGACTTTTAATATTTTGATAAATAGTACATTAATGGTAATTATTTAAAAATAATTTTAAATATTTTAAAAATCATTTAAGGGTAATATTAATACTATAAAAGTATTTTGAGTTATTATAAATAACTTTAATCTTTTGGCAATGGTTTCATTAATAGATTAATGTTAATTAAATATTAATGATAATAGAATTGTTTAATATTTAAATCATTTAATAATGACTCCGGTGTTTGAAAATTCATGATAAATTATAATAAATGTTTAAAAATTATTACAAGTCACTTAAAAATAACATGACAGATACTTATAGATATTGAACAACAGGATAGTATCTTAGACTTGATAATTACCCGATAAAGTCGTCGGTACACCGGCATGTTTTAGAAATTGATCTGGACATGTATAATTTTTCTGTATATGTGTTTGTTTGTGATTCAATGACTGTGAAACCTGTGTGACAATGTGCTTAGGTTACGTGCTGACTGCAATAAGCAGTGCTATGTGTTATAGTATGTTGTTCTAATCAGTAAAATGATCTTATTAATGATAGGTTGTGATATAAAAGATAAATCTAGGTTGCGTATTATAAGCAGCAGACCAGGCAAGTATCTTACCTTTGCATTTCCTTTATGCAATGGACATGAGTAATAAGTTTTAGAATTATATTATTATTATACTATATTATTAACCCTATTGTGATATATTCTATATCCGATCATTGTTTATCAACATGTTAGTATATGGTAATTTAGATATATATTCTGTTCGTTAATTTCTAAATATGGTTACACAAGTGTCCCCACTTGGATAATCATTGTATTTAATCACATGTTGATATATATATATATATATATATATATATATATATATATATATATATATATATATATATATATATATATATATATATAAAGCCGTCTAAGCTATTTGACCCAGCTAGACACAAATTCAGAAATATCGTTGAATAAGTTAAAAACTTCTTTGTATCCAATCAAATTATTTTGGTTCGGATTCTAGACTAGTATGAACATCCCGATCAAGGAAAAACTTTTATGTGTCCAAGGCGGACAGAGTGAACGATCACATCGTTCTTGCAATGTAGTATTGATCAATACAGGGTCCATGGGATGTACACCCTCGTGCCCGTAAGCTATAACGGTTTGTAGATGAAGTTCTGCTAAACCTTATCGAAAATTAAAAACAATGTTCATAGTATGTCGACTACCCTATATATATAGTCTATACGTAGTTTCAAAAATTTGAGATAGAATTGTTATGTTATTATTATCGGTTCAGTTTACTTCACAACTATAAATTCGTTGTAGAAGTGATGTACAAAGAAAATATGTATTTCTTTCAGCTAATTATATTTATAATTGTTATTACTTGCTGGGCACCCAAATGCTCATTCTTACTTTAAATTAAATGTTTTCAACTAGGCATGATCAACCTGAAGGTTCAGACAAGAGCAAGTGAAAAGGAAAACAAACATAATATGTTTAATGGTATCTTTTGTAATAGTTAGACTGTATTAATATAATGATATGTATTATATATCATGCAAAGAATTATAGTAAAGGTTGCGTACTTGAGATTAGACTCTGATAAATGTAAGATAAGTTTGATATTCATATTATTGTTATTATTATTAGTATTATTCCGCTCATAGAAATGGTATCGTAAAGCACTGAGTTCGGATTTCAAGTACCTAAATTTGGGGGCGTTACACAACTTATGACTACGTTGATTGAGTAAGGAACTCAATTTTAATACTTGTTATGTGAACTGTAGTCTGTATGTTATGATAGTCCAATATTTAAGAGATGTATGTTGAGCATGTTATTATATGCTACGTGATGCATGAAAACTGTTAGATTTTATTGGGCTGTCAAGCTCAACCTTGCAAATAACCATTTTTGCATGTCAAAATTTCGAGGTAAAGGTATGTGTTACTTGAAAGACATAAATCAGATGTGATACTTGAAGATTTATACACTTTGGTTGTGTTAGTATTATTTGAGCCATGTTTAAGGTTCCGAATGATGTATTAATGTTGAATTGTAATATTGTTTCGCGATATAAACTATTGTAGTAATAAATTAATTCTGAGATATTTAGATGTAAAGGTTGAAGGTTTTGGGAACAAGGATAGTTTGTAATAGAAAATTTTAATTATTTCGCAAATTTTTAATAGTTTTATTAGCATTTAATGATGTAAAAATTGAGATTGAATGTATTATTAATGACTGAAATCGAGAATTTAATTGTATGAATTTTGGGGCCATTGCAGTTGGTATCAAAGTTGTAGGTTATAAACCTTAGGTAGGAGTACCTTAGGTTATAACCTTAGAGAAGGAAGGTGAAGATAATGAAAGAATTAGCTCAAATAGAGTTTGAACAATAAGAAGTAATTTAAGAAATTTTTAAAGAAGGGAATTAAAACATGCATGAAAGGATTCAAAGAAGAATCTCGCAGAGTTATAAGGAATATGAATGTGAGGTTACCCAACTCCAATAATAAGAATGTAAGGTGATAAGAAATAGACAATGTCTATAAGAAGAGATTGGTAAGGAAGTTAAGAATAAAAAGTTATAGTTAAGTATGGTACAGTTGTACTCTTTAATAGTTGATGCATGTATCTGGGCTAAACGATTCCTTCATAGACCGGAGGTATATACGAACTAGCAACTCAGAACCTAGTTTGTTGGTTGTTTGTGGTAAACTACTCAGCGTACCATATTAAAACTATTAGAGACTCGATGTGTACCAAGTATAGAAAATGGATACGTATGATGAAAAAGGAAAGAAAGATGATAGTAAAACAAAACGATCATGAGTTAAGAAAAGAATTTTAAGGGAGATGATTATAGAATAAGATCACGACATAATCTGTTTAAGTTATAGAAGAAAGTTGGTCTGTAATGTTTGAATAATTATAGCTTGATGCTATGAAGATATTATACTATTAAATAGTATGAGATAACTCATGAGGGGTTATAGATGATGTGATACGAGGAATTCGTATCGAGCAAAGAGCAAGTTAAGGGTAAGATAGAGTTAGGTGGGATTTTAATTGGGGCTCATGTGATGGCTGAGTTGTACAAATCTTTGTATGGGCGAGGGTTTTGTGCTTGCACTCAATTTATCACATTGATAATCATTGGAATGTTGGTGTCGCGCTATCAATGTATATGTGACAAAAATGTGATTCTTTTCTCATGTGTATATTTGATAGTTAGAAACTATTAAGATTAGTCAGATATTATTAGGATTAGGTACGGTTCTTAAAACTAATGCATATGGTAAGTTCATGACTCATAATAATATGGTATGTTTTGAACCCCTCAGCGAATGGACGCCTATGGTCTGACTAGGACAAGTTCTTAAACTCATATTATTGTGGTAAGTTCCTGAATTTTCAAAGTGTGGTAAGTTTGATGAACTATTTTGGGTAGAAAAATAGTTATAGTATAGAAAGCATTGATGAAGTTGAAGATTGATACAATGGTTAAGTAATGAAATAATGAAGTAAAGATTGAAGTTGATAGATACCTGGATATTCTAAATCTACTAGCTATGCTAGACTTTCGAAATTTTTTTGACTTCGTGCTGATGTTTGCACTTCTATTTTCTTGAAAAACATTGGATCAAATGATTAAACCAATGAGTTTTAAAAACAATACTGTTATTCGTATGTCTATGTTGTTTGTTTCGACTAGAAAAAAAAATAATTTTTAAATTTTCAAAATATATTTTAATTATATATATCAGGTGATATGATAAACGATGGAGTCATCAATGCAATGGAACCTGGTGTTGGATGTGATCATATGATCGTCAGTCCACTATGGTAAGGTGTAGTATGACAACGTCATAATCATGACGCCATAAAAAGATTTTTGAGGTTTCTTTAAGATATGAGAATATATGTATATGTATATATATGTATATATATATATATATATATATATATATATATATGTATATGTATATGTATATTTCGATTGATGTTCGAATTGTTGTAGAAGTCTATGCTATTTGATTCAGCTAGACGATTATTGAAAGATGTTCATGAAATTCAAGCGTTTACTGAAAAGTTATGCCAAACCAAATTGTTTTGGTGCGGATTCAGATGTTGAAAAGCTGAGGTGAACAACCCTATAAGGGGACATGTTTTCGGGAACAATGGTTCCGAGCGTAACGCATATAGTCGTTACAAAATACTACGTTATGGCCCAACGTAGTGGTACAATAGGCTGGTCACCTAGTGTACGTGTGGAGGGTGTTTTCAGTCTTTGTGATTGATAAACACTCTAGTTTGTAGTGTGAAGGATTGAGTTGAAGCACTAGTAAACTGAGAATATAGTTCACGGTCTTGTGACCCCTCAACATGATTTGGAATCTTTTAAATTCTGGAGTTATTCATGCTGCTTCCCAATTATTGAACAATTGTGGAAGATTCTTGCTATTCTAAAAGGCGAATGTGGTAAGGATGATATTCCTTAGAAAAAAGTAAGTCGTAGAATGCAACACGGAGTGATAAATATATTGAATATGTGAGAAAAGAAATTTTGAAATGAGAAGGAGATGAGTTATCAAAGAATAATGTAAAACTTTTAATAGAAAAGTTTAATATTTGTAGAAAGATCTTTGTGGGAAGAAGTGATTATAGAAATCAATGAATGAATAAAGTATTAACGTAAAATCTATTTTGATAGATTGAATAAATAAGGATTAATAAATAAAATTTCGAGGACGAAATTCTTAGAAAAATGGGTGAATGTAATATCCCGAGTGTTTGTGATATCGATCCTTAGAAAAGGAAATTAATGGATTAAAGAATATATAATACTCAAAATAAAATTGAGTCTAAGTAAAAGGTTATGAAATAAAAATAACTAGAATTTTTATCAAGAATGGTGGGGGTAGGAAATATAAAATCTATATTAAGGTAAAGTGTTGAAGTTATTCAATGAAGAGATTTGATGAAAACCTGAGTAAGGTAGAGTTTCGGTGATTCTGAGGACGGAATCCTTATAAGGAGGGAAGGATGTGACAACCCCAATTTTTAGAAGTTATTAAAACAGGAATTTAATAATTAAAATTCTTATTATGAGATGTTTTGAATTTGAGTATGTATATGATCTGGTGTGAAGAGAAATATATATTCATATATTGGGAAAGTGAGGTTTAATAGTACCCTGAGTTATTTATTTAATTTGTATTTTTGATTATGGGGACAGTATCTTTCTAAGGAGGGAAGAATGTGACAGTCCAAGATTTTAGTAATTGTAATTTAAAATATTTATTAAAGGAAATAAATATTTTATTGATGTGATTATTGTTAGTAAATATTTATGAATTAAATATATTAGATAATATTCTAAATTAAATTAATTTATAATTTAGAGAATTGTAATATAACATGAGATGTTATATTGTTGTTTTAATTTAATAATTTAAGATTGTACGATAAGTTATTAAATAAAAATTATAATGAGATTATAATTTTGTGATATTTATTTAAGTAGAATATTTATTTTAAATATAGTATGTATAATTAATTTATTTGATTATTATTTGATATGGAAATCCAAATAAATAATATGTGATTATAAATTATAAACTAAATTGTTTATTAAAATAAATTAATGGAGTTTAATTTAGTTTTTGCCAAACAAGGTTTAAAATATTAATTCTTTAATATTTAAAAGGTTTTGCCAAACAAAGCCTTATGGCTTTTGATTTTAATTTTGAAATATAATAATATAAATTAAATAAATTAAATAATAAATATAATATATTTATAATATGTACGTTAGTTTGTAACTGATATTGCAATTAGTATGCGTATTAAGGTTATCAGTTTTATTTTTACACTTGGTCATATCTATTTTCTTTACGCATACTTGGCTAAGTCTGAGAGTTCAGAGAGAAACTTGAGAGAAAGCTTGAGAGAATTGTGAAAAGTTTTGAGTTTTCAAAGTAATTAACAGTTGATTAGCAAGGATTTCTTAAGCAACAAAAGGTATTTTTACATAACTTTAGTATATATGTAACGACCCCAAAATAGGTTCATTCCATCCAACCTATTCTGAGTCGCCAAATACATGGTACAGAAAACAACTACAACTTTATTACAACAATTGTCGTGCAAATACAACAACACATATACTGTGAGTTTGGATACAAATATATACCAAATGTGACTCATGTTCCAACCGTGGACATCACCTCACAATAACACCTTACATAAAGGTATAGTCAAAAACTGTTTTAGAAATTAGAATCTTTGGGAAGTGCTCAAGGAAACCTTCGTACATGGGAGGCCACGCGTCTAGGTTATGATAGATATCATATGGCCACAGAATTATCCTTGGTTGACCCAATAGACCCCAAAGAAAAACGAGAAGATTACTATCATATTCTTCCAATGGTGAGTCTTCTCTTGACATATCATTATCTCTACTGTCTCTAATTGAGAATTATACTTTAAACAAACACCAAGATTATATAGGTAGTGCTCGTATATATACTCAGCAAGTGGATGAGCACATCCCTGTCTTATGATGACACGAGGTTGTATGTCGTTAGACATCTTGTATGATAGTGGCAAAACCACCCTTCCAACGTTGGGTACACCTTACCCTATTGGATTCACCAAATATAACTACTAAATGAACTTTTCTATACTGCTTCGGGAGAACATCCACAGCTAGAGACCACTGTTCTATTTCCCCGTTACCCTCGCTCGACCCAGCTACACTCTTATTACCTGAAAGGAATTGTGAAGCAAAAGGGTGAGCACAACTAGCCCAGTAAAGAATATCATGACTAAAGATAATTAAATTATCAATAGCCTTCATCAATAATAAATCAGAGATTTAGAACATATGGTAAATGATAAAAATTTCAACCATAGTTGCAGCGGAACGAGCAATCCATTAGAAGAGTCAAATAGACTATAAAGTCTATTATCTTCTCCATGTTAAAAATCCATCAACAATGTTTTATCCCTGTAACATCAATCAACAGTTCCTTTCCACAATCATATGAATAACTCATAATCATAATTGTGATTCTAAATTTTTCTTCGCACCCAGGACGAAGAATATTTTCATCACATGTCTTTACCTGAAACATCAAAGATCATGGTTATACCAAATCACAGTTCCTGTTCATAATCATACTAATAAATCTATCTTTGCACTACGACCAAAGATATTCAACAACAGTTTATCTTTGCACTACGGGCCAAAGATATTCATCAACAGACCATCTTTGCACTACAGGCCAAAGATATTCATCTACAATTCATCTTTGCACTACAGGCCAAAGATATTCCTCAACCGTTCATCTTTGCATTACTGGCCAAAGATATTCAACAACAGGTCATCTTTGCACTACGGGCCAAAGATATTCATCTACAATTCATCTTTGCACTACAGGCCAAAGATATTCCTCAACAATTCATATTTGCACTACATGCCAAATATATTAATACCTCAAAGAATATATAATCATTTAAGAATTTATATAAACAATAATTATAACCATGTTGATCATTTCACCTTTGCACTTAAGCTAAAGATATTCAATTATAAATTCAATGGTCATGATCATACCAGTCAACAATTCAACTTTGCACTACTGGCCAAAGAGAACCCATAGTCATGATCATACCAATAATTTACCCATCTTTACACTCAAGCGAAAGAGAATTTCAACATCAAGGTTATAAAAATGTTATATATGATTATAAAAATAATATGGTCAAACATGGATTTAATTTCAAGAGCAATATTCATAAATCAACTATAATTTGGTTAGAAAAAGAAACCAATTTTGTCGTGAATAGTAACTCATAAATAGTAACCTCGACTCAAAAAGATAGAAATTCCACAATAAAATCTATACCAATATTTCGGTATAATGATATTGAAAGAATAACATTTCTTAAGCTTATAAACAATTTATTTAAATTGTTTACACTTTACTAATTAATGCATTTAATCATCATAAAATGTCAACTCTTAAGATTTCATCATCAATAGCCAAAACCCTCATCAAAAATCTGCATATACCTCATATAGGATTCTCAAGCCATAAAATCCTATTTTCCAATTTTTTTCCTCACAAAACATATTTAATTCATTTACTCATAACTAGACCATTTTCATAAAAAATACCAAATCAGTTCCAAAAATATTTCTTTTCTGGGATTTAGCATAATATAGTCCCATAGTGAACATATATTTTTCTCAGAATTTTTAAAAGTCATTTACTATTTTTCATATGGCCAAAATAGCCGAATATTTAGACATTTATCAAAAATTGTACTTTTGTCTAAAAATTCTGAAATTTACAGAGTATACTTCTATCATATACATGTACTCCCAATAAAAATTTCATCAATTTTGGAGTTAACCACAAGGAATTATAAGCTGTTACTTTAAAATAGTCTTTTCTCATAAAATTCATAACTCTCAATCTATACATCCAAAAATCACCATTTTTGGACACAATCAAGAAAACTCATCAAAATATCATTTCAAATTTTTCCAGAATTTTTGAAGATCAGAAAAATTACGAAACTGAAAATCATAACAACCCTTAAAATCCCTAATATCCCTTACTATCCCTTACCTCAAAAGAGCAGTACTTCTGATCGGTATAAGGCTGAAGGAAACTTGCACTGATGAATAGCAACTCACCAAGTATCTAAATACTCACAAAATACACTCAATAATCTAGAGAGAGAAAGAGAGAAAGCTTATGTTTTCTGGTGTGATTTTCAATTCTAACTTAGCCCTCTATTTATAAAAATTTTGGTAGGTTTGACCTGCAACCTGATGGCTTTACCTGCTACTATTCCCACCCACCACATTTGAAATATAATTCAGCACATTTCTTCACCAACCACAAGTGGGGCCCACCAATTCTAGAATTTTCCACCAAAATGATAAACTCCGAAAATTCAACAATTTCTGAACCAGTCATCTCGTAAAATTCATAACAAATCATACGTTCATTTTTAACGGTTCAAAATTTGTGGACATATACTCAACTTATATATGTATAACATATCCAAATATTACCACGATCCAACGGTCGGATTAAAAATTATAACCCCCGCAAAATATCTCAAAAACCCTGATTTTTAATACCTCCATTCCGACAAAAATACTGATAAAAAACCTCAACATTAACTCCTTCATTTTAACCACAAAAATATATCCCTCATTTATATCCACATAAAATAAATATTTTCTTATCATATGAATCAATAATTAATTATTCACAAAATAATATTACAGAATCACATTTATGACAACCAGGCCGTTCCCAGGAAAGAGGGGGCTTTCCAATAAGGATTTCTCCTTACTAGCGCGCAATTAGATGACCAAACCTCTCCTTAGACAGAACTTTCTAGACATTGCCAATAATGCTATCTAATAATATTATTCAAATAATATGAATTATTGATCTGATAATGGAAAATACTGTGCAGCAACAATTATTGAACAACAATAATATAAAATTTCAACGTAGCAATTATTGAATCAATAAAATAAAATATTGAACAGTAATTACTGTAACAATTATTGAGTAGTGCCTTCTTACGTAAGAATCAATAATTTCAAAAATACTGTGCAATACCGTGTGCTACTGTGCAATAACGCGTATTACTGTATTTTAACCACCGGGTATTTCAACAGTGTTAACGGTAACAACTACGCCGTTATTTGTAAAAACTCAAATTTGTCGTTTTTCTTCACCCGACAGTTATTCGTTATGGGGCCCACAAATAGCTGCGCCGTCGTACGAATATTCTCCGACAGAAAGAATATTCCACGACCAAACGAATATTCCCCGACAACAATGATTATTTTATAACCACTTGCTTATTTTGAAAAAAAATTCATATTCACCCATAACTTTAAACTTTTATCAATTTAACCATTTACTGAATAGTAATTATAAGAAAAATTGAATACTTTTATTTCATAAAATTCGGGGTCTTACAATCTCCCCTCCTTATGAAATTTCGTCCCCGAAATTTACGTACCTGGTATTTCGAAGAGTTGAGAATACCTTGCTTCCATTTCAGATTCTATCTCTCAGATCATCATGATTTCTCCATTTGCTCATCTCCCATGATAACTTCATTTGGGTTCCTCATTTGTTGGGAAGTCATGACAACCGCCATCCCTCGAACTACTCGGCTTTGACTTGTCTGGAGCAGCATTTGGCGTCATCATTACCGTTGGAATATACCTTTCTATAGGACATATTCCTCCCTCAACTGCCTCTTCGTACTCCTCATTCATGATCTGAATCATCAATCTTCGATCCATATCGGATTCAGGTTGACCGCTATGTACAGGGTAATTCAAAACTCGATGTTGGGTTCTCCCAATTGCTTTCCAAAAAGAGAAATTCATATCATCTATTTTAGCCTTCTTAGATCGAACATCTCTTTCCACAATATCCACGTGTCGTGCGGCTTTTGCCCATGCATCACTTATTCTCACTCGTTCAATTTTTTCTTCTTTCAGCTCAGATTCCATTTTTATCATCTTATACTCTGCCAAAGAATGCTTCTGTTCAAGCATCACATATCGGGTAACACAAGCTTGAATTGTTGCATCCTTTTGTTCCACGACCGCCTGTCGTTCTTCTGCCTGCTCTTCTAACTCATGAATACGATTTTGAAATTCTACATTTTGATCATATAATACCTCTAATAAACTCTCCTCTGGTACTTCTTCTTCCTCTTCTTCCTCAGTCTCAGCTGTTACCTCTGCGACTATCTCGGGTGCAACTATCAATTCTTCACTCACCACATAGATATCTCTAATTCCTTCTTCGTCTGACATCACATTATCATGGTTAGTGATTAGAGGTATCCCCACAGTCTCATTCACTCCATTGTTAGCATTCTCAGCTGCCATTCTCAAATACTGCCATAAAATAAGGGTTAATTAAACAAATTAACATATCACATAATATCCCAATATTATGACTAACCAACAAATAAGCTTAGGTAGGACACACTAGCGAAGGATTTACGCATCTCTCCCCTCCTAGTTATATTCCCCGATCTCCACCAGAGATCATATCCCTAAGCTCTGATACCAACTGTAACGACCCCAAAATAGGTTCATTCCATCCAACCTATTCTGAGTCGCCAAATACATGGTACAGAAAACAACTACAACTTTATTACAACAATTGTCGTGCAAAATACAACAACACATATGCTGTGAGTTTGGATACAAATATATACCAAATGTGACTCATGTTCCAACCGTGGACATCACCTCACAATAACACCTTACATAAAGGTATAGTCAAAAACTGTTTTAGAAATTAGAATCTTTGGGAAGTGCTCAAGGAAACCTTCGTACATGGGAGGCCACGCGTCTAGGTTATGATAGATATCATATGGCCACAGAATTATCCTTGGTTGACCCAATAGACCCCAAAGAAAAACGAGAAGATTACTATCATATTCTTCCCAATGGTGAGTCTTCTCTTGACATATCATTATCTCTACTGTCTCTAATTGAGAATTATACTTTAAACAAACACCAAGATTATATAGGTAGTGCTCGTATATATACTCAGCAAGTGGATGAGCACATCCCTGTCTTATGATGACACGAGGTTGTATGTCGTTAGACATCTTGTATGATAGTGGCAAACCACCCTTCCAACGTTGGGTACACCTTACCCTATTGGATTCACCAAATATAACTACTAAATGAACTTTTCTATACTGCTTCGGGAGAACATCCACAGCTAGAGACCACTGTTCTATTTCCCCGTTACCCTCGCTCGACCCAGCTACACTCTTATTACCTGAAAGGAATTGTGAAGCAAAAGGGTGAGCACAACTAGCCCAGTAAAGAATATCATGACTAAAGATAATTAAATTATCAGTAGCCTTCATCAATAATAAATCAGAGATTTAGAACATATGGTAAATGATAAAAATTTCAACCATAGTTGCAGCGGAACGAGCAATCCATTAGAAGAGTCAAATAGACTATAAAGTCTATTATCTTCTCCATGTTAAAAATCCATCAACAATGTTTTATCCCTGTAACATCAATCAACAGTTCCTTTCCACAATCATATGAATAACTCATAATCATAATTGTGATTCTAAATTTTCTTCGCACCCAGGACGAAGAATATTTTCATCACATGTCTTTACCTGAAACATCAAAGATCATGGTTATACCAAATCACAGTTCCTGTTCATAATCATACTAATAAATCCATCTTTGCACTACGACCAAAGATATTCAACAACATTTATCTTTGCACTACGGCCAAAGATATTCATCAACAGACCATCTTTGCACTACAGGCCAAAGATATTCATCTACAATTCATCTTTGCACTACAGGCCAAAGATATTCCTCAACCGTTCATCTTTGCATTACTGGCCAAAGATATTCAACAACAGGTCATCTTTGCACTACGGCCAAAGATATTCATCTACAATTCATCTTTGCACTACAGGCCAAAGATATTCCTCAACAATTCATATTTGCACTACATGCCAAATATATTAACCTCAAAGAATAATAATCATTTAAGAATTTATATAAACAATAATTATAACCATGTTGATCATTTCACCTTTGCACTTAAGCTAAAGATATTCAATTATAAATTCAATGGTCATGATCATACCAGTCAACAATTCAACTTTGCACTACTGGCCAAAGAGAACCCATAGTCATGATCATACCAATAATTTACCCATCTTTACACTCAAGCGAAAGAGAATTCAACATCAAGGTTATAAAAATGTTATATATGATTATAAAAATAATATGGTCAAAACATGGATTTAATTTCAAGAGCAATATTCATAAATCAACTATAATTTGGTTAGAAAAAGAAACCAATTTTGTCGTGAATAGTAACTCATAATAGTAACCTCGACTCAAAAAGGTAGAAATTCCACAATAAAATCTATACCAATATTTCGGTATAATGATATTGAAAGAATAACATTTCTTAAGCTTATAAACAATTTATTTAAATTGTTTACACTTTACTAATTAATGCATTTAATCATCATAAAATGTCAACTCTTAAGATTTCATCATCAATAGCCAAAACCCTCATCAAAAATCTGCATATACCTCATATAGGATTCTCAAGCCATAAAATCCTATTTTCCAATTTCTTTTCCTCACAAAACATATTTAATTCATTTACTCATAACTAGACCATTTTCATGAAAAATACCAAATCAGTTCCAAAAATATTTCTTTTCTGGGATTTAGCATAATATAGTCCCATAGTGAACATATATTTTTCTCAGAATTTTTAAAAGTCATTTACTATTTTTCATATGGCCAAAATAGCCGAATATTTAGACATTTATCAAAAATTGTACTTTTGTCTAAAAATTCTGAAATTTACAGAGTATACTTCTATCATATACATGTACTCCCAATAAAAATTTCATCAATTTTGGAGTTAACCACAAGGAATTATAAGCTGTTACTTTTAAAATAGTCTTTTCTCATAAAATTCATAACTCTCAATCTATACATCCAAAAATCACCATTTTTGGACACAATCAAGAAAACTCATCAAAATATCATTTCAAATTTTTCCAGAATTTTTGAAGATCAGAAAAATTACGAAACTGAAAATCATAACAACCCTTAAAATCCCTTAATATCCCTTACTATCCCTTACCTCAAAAGAGCAGTACTTCTGATCGGTATAAGGCTGAAGGAAACTTGCACTGATGAATAGCAACTCACCAAGTATCTAAATACTCACAAAATACACTCAATAATCTAGAGAGAGAAAGAGAGAAAGCTTATGTTTCTGGTGTGATTTTCAATTCTAACTTAGCCCTCTATTTATAGGAAAATTTGGTAGGTTTGACCTGCAACCTGATGGCTTTACCTGCTACTATTCCCACCCACCACATTTGAAATATAATTCAGCACATTTCTTCACCAACCACAAGTGGGCCCACCAATTCTAGAATTTTCCACCAAAATGATAAACTCCGAAAATTCAACAATTTCTGAACCAGTCATCTCGTAAAATTCATAACAAATCATACATTCATTTTTAACGGTTCAAAATTTGTGGACATATACTCAACTTATATATGTATAACATATCCAAATATTACTACGATCCAACGGTCGGATTAAAAATTATAACCCCCGCAAAATATCTCAAAAAACCCTGATTTTTAATACCTCCATTCCGACAAAAATACTGATAAAAACCTCAACATTAACTCCTTCATTTTAACCACAAAAATATATCCCTCATTTATATCCACATAAAATAAATATTTTCTTATCATATAAATCAATAATTAATTATTCACAAATAATAATACAGAATCACATTTATGACAACCAGGCCGTTCCCAGGAAAGAGGGGGCTTTCCAATAAGGATTTCTCCTTACTAGCGCGCAATTAGATGACCAACCTCTCCTTAGACAGAACTTTCTAGACATTGCCAATAATGCTATCTAATAATACTATTCAAATAATATGAATTATTGATCTGATAATGGAAAATACTGTGCAGCAACAATTATTGAACAACAATAATATAAAATTTCAACGTAGCAATATTGAATCAATAAAATAAAATATTGAACAGTAATTACTGTAACAATTATTGAGTAGTGCCTTCTTACGTAAGAATCAATAATTTCAAAAATACTGTGCAATACCGTTGCTACTGTGCAATAACGCGTATTT